>JARNME010000042.1:379234-709016 GCA_030179655.1 Scaptomyza flava | reverse complement strand
TTTTTCTTACATTTTTCGGTAAGGCGTTTCTCATGTAAACCCCTCTAAAATGTGGGATATGTTTGCGTGCGAAGTTTATATATCAATGTTCGAAAGCGGTTTATTGGGCAGCTCATTTATAAAAATTAATTTTTTATTTTTGGTTATACCAAAACCTTTTTGATACGGTTTTAAATAGAGTCCACTACCTAAATCAATAGCCTCCATTTTTCTATTATGACGTTTATTCTCTTCTAGCTCTTATTTTGCATTCTTAGCACTATTAATGCTTCTAGCAATAGCAGCTCCACCAGATGCCATTCCTCCTAATGCACTGAGCGCAGTCAAGATTGGCACAAGTGGTAAAAAACCTCCAATTTTAGGAACGTTGATTACTCTAGGAATAACAACAGTATTTTTCTTATTTCCAATGGTTTTAGACATAGCTTTTCGGGCTACTTTAATCGCAGCTTGAATGTCAAGTGGTTTTTCTTTCTTTAACACTCGTGTTGCGTCTCGAACAAGAGTCATAAATTTCTTTTTATTTTTACATATTTTTCGTTTCTTTTGCTTTTGTGGAAGTCCCATACCAAATTTTTTCTTTGCTTTGTTTGTTACGAAATATGCAGAGGATTTTTCACCGAGAGTACTATCAGATGCTTTTACACGCTCCCACGCTCTTTCAGCTAGTATTGTGTCAGCTTTATGACGATTTTCCAGATCTTTATATTTAGAATAGGCTATATCGTGCTCTCTACAAGCGGCATCCAAGGGATTTATTCCTTTGTCACCACGTGCTAGACGAGCTTTAAGCTTTGTTCCTGGACCACAAAACTGATATCCCGGTATGTGCAGTTGGTAGGGAGTTTATTATTTTATTAACAATACCTCTTCCTAGGTAGAGTGGTGGTTTGTTACTAGTAGTTTTATATAAGCGCAACACCATTTTATTTGTTGTTTATTCTTCAATGAGATTTTAGCAAGTAACGATCTACTCAAAGGAGTTACATTAATATGCGTTTAATCAAACAAAAAAATGACATAGAAGTAAAAAATATCGATTGTAAAAATGGTGATGTCAAACAACTTAGACATAGTAGCTTGTTACCCAATTCAATACGAGCTCTAATTGTCGGACCTTCAAATTGCGGGAAAACCAATGTTATGATTAGTTTAATTGAAAGCCCTAACGGATTAAAGTTTGAGAATATTTACTTATATTCAAAGTCATTATATCAGCCTAAATATGAATACTTAAAAACACTTATAAAACCAATAAAAGGAATGGGTTACTTTACATTTTCTGAAAATGAAAATGTTGTTGCACCCAGCGATGCCAAAAAGAACTCTATAATGATTTTCGATGACGTTGCATGTGAAAAACAGGATAATATTCGACATAAAAGTATAGATGCGTTCTATTTGTGTCAGACGTATACACGCATCCCAAAGCATCTTGTGCGTGACAATGCAAACCTAATTATTATGTTTAGGCAGGATGAAGTCAATATGAAACATGTGTATCAGGATCATGTAGGCGTAGACATGTCGTTTGATGCATTTAAGAATATTTGTCAATTTGTTGGAGAGAAAAATATGGATTTTTATTAATAAGTAAAGATGACCCGCTAGAAAATGGACGATATAGAAGGGGGTTTGCTGATTTTATTCAAATTTAAATAAATAAAATGCAAGAAACTAGTACTATTAATTCACTTATCAATAATCTTTCGAAATGGCAACAACACTAACGTTGACGGATAACAACTCGATTTTAATAGCTAATTATCATCCTCCCATAGAATTAAGTGGGAGCTATGAATGTGCTCTAATTGATTTTCATATGTACAACTCGGTCCCAAATGTGGACTACGATAATAATTTATTCCATATTGGGGAGCATATTTTCGAGATACCTGTGGGATCATATGAGCTTAGTGATATAAGTGAATTTATTAAAGAGAAAATGAAGAAAATAGAGCCCAATGAATTAAAGCACCCGCTAATCGAGAGCAATAATAATACCCTTCAAGTAGTGATTTCATCTAAAAAGATTCAATATATTTTAACAAAGAGCGTTCTATCGGTCAATTATTTGGATTTAATAAAGAGAACTAAAACCAAATGCAACGCATATATCAGATCAACCTGTTGACATTTTAAAAGTAAATACGATTCGTCTAGAATGTAACATTGTAAGCGGTTCATATGTAAATGAGGTATCAAGTCATGCTCTGCATGAGTTTGCACTCAACGTTCCGCCAGGCTATAAATTGAGTGAGAAAGCAAATAATCTTATTTATTTGCCAGTTAATACGAGCGAGATACAGTCATTAATAATACGGATCGTTGATCAGAACGGAAACTTGGTTAACTTAAGAAAAGAGCTTGTGACACTTCGCTTACACTTGAGGCGCCGATAATGATTATTTATAATAATAAAAACGTGCGCTATCCACCCCCAGTGAGCACTTTGAGTTCTACTACAGAAGGATACAGGTCGACGAAAAAAGTACTAACACCTGAGAACAAATTATTTTTAAAATCTCTGGGTCTAAAAATAAAAAAATAATGAGTAGTGTATTGAATGTTCGAGAGAAAGCCTATTCGGATGAGAGTATAATCAAGAAAGAATATCATAGTTACTCTCCCTATCTACAAGCATTTAAAGCAATGATGAAGTTAGGATTACTATTCAGAATCAGGACTTATATGTATTGCCTTGTGAGAGTTTTATTAATGTTGAGGGCACAATTTCTTTGGCGGATAACTCGCTTGCTGTAGATGGAAAACTTAAAAACAATTGTATGTGTTATCTCTTTGACGAGGTTCGTTATGAATTAAATGGAATTGAAATTGACCGTACTCGATTTGTTGGTATTTCAACAACCTTAAAAAACTACGCTTCCTTAAACAAAACGGAGAGCTGCATGTTAGAGAATTCTGGCTGGTTCAATGGAAATGATAGAGAGCTGTCGAACGGATACTTTAATTTTTCTATACCTCTTAAATACTTACTTGGATTTGCTGAAGATTATAACAAGGTCTTACTAAATTGTAAACATGAATTGATATTACTCATGACTAAAAATATGGAAGATGTATACTACACTAAAATTGGAACTAAGGAGTATAAGCTAAATATTTCTAACATTGTATGGAAAATACCACATGTAACTCTGAGTGATGAAAAGAAGTTACAAATGTTTAGTTTGACTAAGAGTGGAGGCTCACTTCCACTTGCATTCCGCAGTTGGGATTGTTACCTGAATCCAACATTAGCCGAAGGCACACAACATGTTTGGAATGTTAAGCTAGCAGCTAATAGAGAACGCCCTCGATTTGCGATAATAGCTTTTGTAGTGGACGATAAACTAACACATAATCATTTGAGGAATTTAAAAGTGTATCTTAACTCGGAGAACTTTCCGTACGATGACATGAACATTAATTTTAAGCATGAACGATACGCAAGTTGTATGATATGTATACAGGATTTCAAGCAAGCTACTATATGAAGGAGTCTGAGCCATTACTAACACCTATAGAGTTCAAAGAGAAAGCACCAATGGTTGTTGTTGACTTATCACATCAGAATGAAACAGTTAAAACAGGGCCAATCGATGTAAGAGTTTCAATTGATCTCGATAGTGTTAGTGTGAGGAATACTAAGGTATATTGCCTG
Source organism: Scaptomyza flava (assembly GCA_030179655.1). Taxonomy (NCBI): domain Eukaryota; kingdom Metazoa; phylum Arthropoda; class Insecta; order Diptera; family Drosophilidae; genus Scaptomyza; species Scaptomyza flava. The sequence goes on along the minus strand of JARNME010000042.1, from coordinate 705,352 downwards.
CTTATGCATGATCGATTAGCAGAGTATTCGCCTTTGACTGGAATAGTTCAACGCATCGTTTAAAACCAATTTAGTATAGAATCAAGTTGTAGTTGATAATTATTGAAATAAATTATATTAAATATTATGTACCCTCTCTTAATTAAATAATAAATAGAAACATGATGAAATTAATAAGAAAATAATTTTTATTTTATTCAAGTATACTAGCATAAACATTTACATTTTCAGATACCTCAAATTGAGAGTTTTCTAAGATGAGAAATAATTTAAATAAATTATTTAGTGCACATTGATTTACTATTTTCTTGTGTACTCTACAATTTGTAAAGAAGTTTGGATATTGCGCTAAGCTCTGTTCAAGATTTACATCTATTATTTTTGTGTGTAAAAATTTACTTAAGAACTCTTTTTTAGCTCTTCCTCTTACTACTACAGTTGCGTAACTATTCAATGGCTTTAGTATTTCGCCAAGACTTAGATAAGAGATGTCACCTTCAGACCAATCTAAGCCGTCCACATACTTTTTGGTTATCTTTAAGGTTTTTCTAGTCACTTCATCCAGCTCCCTCATGTGGTAGGGTGGTTTAAAGTGAAAAAAATTGGGTGTGACGGACCCAGCTTGCATAAATGCCAACTCTTTGACAAACATCTGTCTTTCGTTTCCGAATACATATTGAAAGTCAACTAAAATACATGAGTTTCTATCTAGAAGAACCATTTTTCCTCTAGCGTTAATGATGTACTGAGAAATTATACAAAAATCAATACCTTAAATATTATGGTTTATCTTATTTTATGTTTAGTTTGAAAAAGCAGTTAAGAGAGGATGGATACGCTACACTTGAATAAAAAGAAAAACTCAACGAAAATTCAAGATCATGAAATAATTTTTGGATTTGAGTATTTTGTTAGTCTAGAGCTTAAACTAAAGTGTGGGTTTTCTACGAGTAGAGATTTCACACCTATGGTTTGGCTGCAGCAACATAAACGTAACTTTATTGGATTGCGAAAAGAGGAGTGGATTCAATTATTAACTTTTAAGGAGTACATCCAAATGAAACTGGAGCACTTTGACTTCTTAATGCCAGATACAATAATTGAACATCCAATGCTTGAGACCGTTAAGTGTCATTTTAAAATTCGAAAATCAGATAGGCAACGAATATTAATAGTTAATCAGTATGGCAATAGAGTTGAATTTGATAGTGACTCATGGAGGACGCTTATAAGATTAGGAATTTTTTTAACAACATTTTTGTGTTGGAACACATTACTGAAAAATCAAATAAAGAATATATATTATAACTATATTATTCCAAAGTGTGTAGAGATGCGTAAATATAGTATACAACTTTCAGATTTAAAAGCGACTTATGATTATGAGTCAGAAATTGATCTTACTCGGTTACTGTTTGAAATTTCAAAAAAGATGTGTAAAGAAATAAAAAGGGATGTTAATATTTTTAGGACATAATTTCATCATAATATGAAACTAAATAAAAAATGAAATGCTTTGAGGAAAGTTAAAATATTCATTTAAGTCAGTCTTAAATAAACGTTTGCCGAGTATACTACAAAATGGAGCTGAATTCTAACTTTGGATTTAAAACAATTGTCAAGAAAATCGATGATTTTTTAAAAGAGTTTGAGGAAATGATTTTTCCTGAACATCATGAATTGCTTGAAGAATATCGAGAATTTTTCTTGGCGTACGAAAACTGCCATCTAGTTACATCCAAATTAAGCGAGCATCTTTCAGCGTGCAGCTGGTCATCCGATTCAACTACAGAGGGAGTCGACACATGTGGATGCTTTTACTACAGCATGCGTCTGACAAGGCTAGAACGCCTAATGGCAAAATATAAAAATTTAAACAAAAGAATTAACAAACAACGTTAAAGTCAATAAGGCATAAAATGTATGAATACTAGATTTAAAAATAAATATTTAATAGTATACATAGAAAGAATAATAAATAAACTATACAACTTAAACCAAACTACCTCTTTTATTCGTTTTGAAGTCAATGCAGGATATAAGATTTTCCTAGCACTTGACCAAAATAAAAGCAGGTATATATATATAATATCAAAGGTTAGAAAGGGATGGCGCTAAATATTTAAATATCAAGCCCAAAGGATTGTAAAATAGTTTTCATATTAAGGACGGTGGGGACCAATCAAAATCGTATAAGGGGCGTGGCTTATTAAATTAATACAAGCAGGATCACTTTCCCCCTCTAACACACATTCTCCTTCTAACACTTTCTTTCCCTAACTCTTTCCTCCTCTAACACACATTCTCCTTCTAGCACTTTCCCCCTCTAGCTCGTTCCCCTTCTTACATACATTCTCCTTCTAACACTTTCTCCCCCTAACTCTTTCCCCTCTAACACATTTTAATCTTAATCAACAAGTATCAATACTCTTGCTTAGAAGCAATGTATTGATCCTGCCGCTGCCGCTGCTGCTGCTGCTGCTGCTGCTGGTGCTGTTGCTGCGTAGGAAAATTCCCATGCCTTGTTCACAGAACCCCAGTAAATCGAACAAGCGTTTGCTTTTCTCTATTATCTATCCTTTCTTCCTTTGCACACTGCTACTCATGATCATAAACATTCATTTTTTGACGTGTGTTGCAGGTTTATAATGCCACGCACGTCAAAGAGGCACCCTCTCGATTCCAGATCCTTTGATCACTACTACTCATGACCATAAACATTCATTCTTTATTGCTTGCTTTCAGGTTAACAATGCAACGCACTTCAAACAGGCACCCTCTCGACTCTCTTTTATCTATCCTTTCTTCCTGTGCACACTGCACCTCATGACCATAAACAGATTTACAATGCCACGCACGCCAAAGAGGCGCACAATTGACTCTAACACTAGTTAGGTAAATAGCCAAATCTGTTCCTCTGATCACCTGCTTGCAGGTGTATAATGCAACGCAGGTTTAACAGGCGCGCACTTGACTCCAAATCCTTTGATCACTAATTCTCACAGATGCTGCTGGTTAAGTGGTGGCCTAGGAATGTTAATCCTTTGTTCTCCACCCTAGTGTTATCAAAGGAGGGACACGATTATGGGAAAAAAAGGGTCATAAATTATGATATGGAAGGGGGTCAAAAAACAAGGGGGCGATAAAAGGGTCATAAAATTAATGGGGTCATAAATTGTCGGCATCCTTTTGAGTTAGAACCGCCATTCTCCTACTACTGCTGTTGATGCTGATCAAGAATATATAAACTTTATGGGGTCGGAGATGCTTCCATCTGCCTGTTACATACTTTTGCACAAAACCATTATACCCTTATTTACCCATTTTATGGGTAAGGGGTATAAAAACAACAACATAACAAAACTTGGTGCGTCTGGAAAAATTTCCCACACCAGAATATGTTATGGGGGTGGATTCGCCTACTTGCTGCTTATATAACTTAGACAAAACGTAACACGCTAACATTATTGATATATTATTGATATACAATTTCGAATAAGCAAAGGGCGTTCACATAAGCGCGCGTGTTGCTCTCATGATAATCAGATAATTTGAAATCTCGCTCCGATCATGCTCCTTTGTTGTTGCTCATTTACGTTCACTCTCTATTTTATTTTCAAACATAAATCTTAATATCCCTATCTCCTCCGCACTCACTAAGCTAAGCTTACCACAACTAAGAGTCTGCTGTTTAAGGAATTGCATTGCCTAATTTGCACCTCCAATACCCAGCTCTTAAGTGCAAGCGTTGTATGTATGAGCTCGGGATCTGCTGCTTAGGCCCAATATTTCAATGTCCGGTTAGTCAACTTATTCTAAGTTTAGTCGAATTTGAGTTGTTCAATGTTCGTTCGGAGTATATGAGGAACAAACTAACCGGAAGGCTGGGTGTCGGTTAAAATTTATAGCGCGTTTAAGTCACGATATATCGAGAAGAATCATCGATAAAGCAAACAGCTGCCCCTTGATTTGTATATTTATTTTGTTATTAAAGAAAAATGGCATCGCACAGCATATTTGTCCTTCAAGGCTTTCCACGAACGACTAACAACAGTTTGCGCAGTGAACTGAACCGCAAGTTTCTGCCAGGCTTCGTCCTTCTGCTTCCACGTAACGGCGTCGCTCTTCTTGCACTCTAAAATATGCTGATTCGACTCCACTTGTTCAACCAACAAATGCTCCTCAGAAAGCGAAAAGTTTTTCCCACGGAACCGTTTGCAATCAGGCGTGTTCATTTTAATTTTATATATTATATATTTAAAATATGCAAAATTTGCCAGTCACCAACCAAAACAATAACAAAAAAACAGCTGAGCCGCTCGCTATAAATGGCAACGCTGTGTATATATGTGGCAACGCTGTTAAGGCGATAGTTACTTATCGATGAAAGGTTATTTTGGCTTTGAGACAACCAAACTGTTTTAAATCGACCAGCAAAATAATGCGGCAGTTAGCTAAACGAAAATTTAACCGGACATTGAAATATTGGGCCTTAAAGGAATAACTGTAGTGCTCTTTCCAACATTATGTTTTTACATACAAAAAGGAATTTGTTATGCATATTAGTTCATATTTAATGTGAACAAAGTAAGTTACTTTTCGTTTCAGTGAATTTTTTAATATTGTTTATATTAAGGATAATAATAACATCGAAAGTTACTTTTTGAATCAGTGAGTTTTTCAATATTCTGATTTTCGTATTAAATATACATAAATACATTCCTTTAAAATACGTATATATATAAGTTCACTTAAAATACGTATTCTATGATAAGTTCTAATAAAATTTAATTGCTATTATTTAAATATTTAAATAACGATCACCGTATTTTAATTTCTTTTGTTGTTTTTTTAAACACAAGAAAATTAAGTCGATTTTCGACTTAATAATTGAAGCAACATTATATATAGTTGTCTTCTATTTTGCATATTATATAATATTTATATAGACGCTGCTTTAGTGCATTTTAAAAACAAATAAAACTAAGCAGTCTGAATATTCTATTAAATTAATATAAGTTGGTTTATTCAATTTTATTGAATTCTATACTTACTTATAGACACTGTAAAGTTGTAACAATCGTTTTACAGTGAAGTCAATTGACTCACAGCCAAATTAATATATGTCTATTGAAGCTTTAGATATTAGTGGTGTTTTGGTGCCGCATTTAGTTGTTAACATAATTGGTGATGGAGCATACCTTTTTAGATCTATTTCCTACCTTTTATTTGGTATTTGGTTTCCATGGCACCATACGCCAAAATATTGTTGAACATGTTGTAACCAACTGGGAAATTTTTGCTTGCTTCAGCATAGACTTAAATGGAGAGTGTTATAGCTCTTCTGAACAATATGAGTGCGATATGTCAAATTCAAATACTTATAGTACTGCATATGAGCTTCAAGCAGCAGCAGAAATTTATGCTGTAAATTTTCAAGTTTTTCAAAATGGAAATTTATTACAAGTATTCGGAAATAATATGCATCCTGTTAAAAGATTGTGTTTTACCGGTCCTTTAGAGGAAGTATTAACTCAAGATTCTGATACGTCAAGTAAATGTATAACTGAAAATGTTAAAAATCATGTTAAAAGACGTAGTCGATTCACCCGCAAAACAGGAAAAAGGTAAGAAAAACGTTAATATGAAAAAAAAAGTGATATCAATAGAGGTAAGCGCATAGAAGCATCAAAAAGATATCGTGTTAATAATCCTGATGTTATTAGAGTTGTAGTGAGAAGAGATCAGGCTAATAATCCTGAAGCTCATAGAGTTGCAGTGAGAAGACATCAGGCTAATAATCCTAATGCACGTCAAGAAAGGCGTTTGCGTGCATGGACTGTTAAGGCCATGTTTGGCTTAAACAATGATTTTTAAATAGCTTACAAGTCAGATAAAATTACTCAACTTGGTAGTATGAATTTGATATGCAAACATTGTAATGCTTTAAAATGGAAAAATGAGCCGTTGGATATCTGTTGCAAGGCAGGAAAAGGTAATCTTTCACAAAATGAAAGTTTGCCCGATCCACTTAAAAGCTTAATAATTGGAGGACATCCCAAGCATGATCATTTCATTGAGCGTATAAGAAAGTATAACAGCTGCTTTCAAATGAATTCTTTTGGAAGTACAACAAGTAAGAAGGCTCTAGGAGAGCCCGACTAGAAGATACCCTGAATCCAGTTGCAATAAATATGTAAATTAAATTTATAATTGACTTTGGTATACTGACTTAACTTCAATCGATAAAATTAGATATCTCCGGTGTTTCTGAACCGATTTGGACGAAATTTTCAGAAAAGTTCTATCGTTACCCATTACTTCAACCCTCTTTTTTACATTTTCCAAATTCGATATTATATTGTTATCGATATTATGTGTATATCGGAAACCAGAATAGTTATCGATAATTTGAAGCAAACTTGTTCTGTTCATGGTATAGGAGAACTTAAATACAAAATCTGAAGTCTCTAGCTCTTGTAGTCTCTGAGAGCCATGCGTTCATACAGACGGACAGACGGACATGGCTATATCGTCTCGGCTGTTGATGCTGATCAAGAATATATGTACTTTATGGGGTCGGAGATGCTTTCTTCTGCCTGTTACATACTTTTGCACAAAACCATTATACCCTTATTTACCCATTTTATGGGTTAAGGGTATAAAAACTTTAAATGAAAGTTGGTCAACCTTTAAGGTCCAAGGACAAGTGTATCACTTAATTGGTAGTGTCCGACCTTTGCCAAATGAAGAAATGCAGTTTCTTCAAATTTATTTTGTTGGTGATGATGAAAAGGAAGCTCAACTACGTTGCAAAAATATTTTGAAATGTTGATTGTAGCGAAGTAAAGGATCTTCAATGTATGTTTCATCATCATAATCGTTATATTAAAGATCTAAAAATGGCTCTCAATAAAATACCAACAAGTACTAAAGACTATAAATTGATTAAACATGCTGATCGAACACCTGCTGGTGCTCACAAAGGGCTTTACAATGCACCTCAATCAAGCGAAGTAGCTTTAGTTATTGTTGGTCAGCAATTTGAAAAGCGCGATATTATTATTGAAAGCCATAATAATAAATTACATCGTATAAATGAGGTGCATCGATCACACGATGCCTTACAGTACCTTTTGCTATTTCCCTATCGCGAAGATGGCTATTCAGTTTGTATACCACAATGGAATCCATTATTAAAAAAGTAGGAACCTAAAAAAAAAAATGATGTCTGCGTTAAGCTTTTTCAGCTATAAAATAATGATTCGTCAATCTGAGATAAATCATTTAATTTATTGTCGTTCCCTTTTTAGTCAGTTTTTGGTTGATATGTATGCTAAAATTGAAACAGAAAGAACAGAGCAGATAGCTATATATATCTACAAGATGCAATAGGCCAACAAGATTTTTTCACAGCTCAACTTGGCCAGATGGTAATTTTACCATCTTCTTTTACAAGCTCTGCACGATATATGCATGAAAAGACTCAAGATGCTATGACATATGTTCGCCATTATGGGCGACCAGATCTTTTCATAGCATTCACATGCAATCCACAATGGTATGTAATAAAAAGTGTTTTACTCCCGGGTCAAAAACCGCATGATCGTCACGATATTAAAGCTCGAGTTTTTCATTTAAAAGTTGAAGCTTTAATGTCACTATTGACAAAAGGTTCTTTGTTTGGAAGCGTGCAATGTTTCATGCACTCTTTGGAATGGCAAAAGCGGGGCTTAACACATATATGTATTATTCTTTGGTTAGAAAATAAAATTAGACCAGATAAAATCGATGAAATTATCTATGCCGAAATACCAAACGCAGATGAGGATCCTTTGTTATTTAACATTGTTAAGTCAAATATGATTCATGGTTCTTGCGGTGCATTTAATAATAAATCGCCATGCATTAAAATATGAAAATGTATTAAAAGCTTTCCTCGACAATTACTTAAAGAAACTGTGACTGGCAAAGATAGCTAAGTTGTGCCATATAACTGTGTACTATTGTAGTTCTGTAAAGTCTATGAAATACATTTGTAAATATGTTAACAAGGGCAGTGATCATTTACTCTTGAAGACCAAGGTAATGAAGTTTATATGTACGAAAGTTGCCGTTATATAAGTAGCTCAGAAGCGGTATGGAAAATCTTTGCATTTCCCAAACATGAACGTTTTCCGGCTATTGCACACTAAGCTGTTCATTTAGAAAATGGTCATGTTAACCCCAATAATCCGCAACACTTACTTGACAGATTAAGCACTACACTCAAAACCACTTTGCTAGCCTTCTTTGAGCTATGCACACGTGATGAGTTTGCAAGAACGCTTCTATATTTTGAAGTTCCATCGTATTATACATGGAACAATAAGGAATTTCAAAGAAGAAACCGAGGGCATAATGTGCCAAATTTTCCTGGAGTTAAAAGAGATTCAGCTTTGGGAAGAGTTTACACTATTCATCCCAATAATACAGAATGTTTTTATTTAAGACTTAATTTAAAAACCGTTAATGGTATAGCATACGCATCATTTCAATTGCCGTGTAAAGCTCTAGGATTACTAGAAGATGATAAGCACTGGGATTCAACTATAGCCGAAGCTGTCATATGTCAAAATCCTACAAAACTGCGAGAACTTTTTGCAATAGTGTTAGTATTTTGTCAAATTTCAGATGCTCCTAAACTTTGGAATACTTATAAAGAGAGTTTCTCAGAAGATATTTTAAGAGCCTTTCAATTTTCACAACACAGAAATATTGATGAAAGTATTGTGAATAATGTATTAAATAAATGTCTTATTTACATTGAACATATTGTACTGTCTATTGGTCAAAACTTGACTTATTATGGACTTCCACTACCTCCGAGGAAATTGTTCCAAATATTGAATATCATAGAGAAACAAATTATGAAAATTGCGATAATTTTCTTGTTAATAATGAGCTACTCCTTACTGCTGAGCAAAAACATGTATACGAAAAGATACTACATAGCGTTGAAGCAGAAAAGGGAGAAATCTATATTTTAGATGCACCTGGTGGAACAGGTAAAACGTATCTTTTAAATCTATTATTGGCAAAGGTACGGCAAAGTAAAAAAATTGCATTGGACGTTGCTTCTTCCGGTATCGCAGCCACTTAACTACTACTACTACTACTACCACTAACACACAGCGCATTCTACACCACATTGCTCAATTTCAAAGCAATCTAATATTGCTGCTGTGCTCAAAGATTGCAAGCTAATTGTTTGCGATGAGTGTACTATGGGCCATAAAGGTGCTTTTGAAGCTGTAGATCGATCTTTGAAAGATATTCGAGATAGTGAATACCTAATGGGTGGCATAACTGTTCTCTTAGCTGTTGATTTTCGACAAACTCTTCCAGTGATCCCCAGGGGAACAAGAGCAGATGAAATAAATGCGCGCTTAAAGTCTTCAATTTTGTGGCCCAAAATACAGAAAATTGCATTAACGAAGAATATGCGAGTGCACTTAAAAGGTGATAGCATAGCTGGTGAATTTGCAGAAATGCTTCTTCAAATAGGAAATAGATTATTTCCAACCCATGAGGGCAAAATAACTTTACCATCAACTTTGTGTCATGTTGTAAAAAGTATTGAAGAGGTAACTCTCAAAATATGTCCGGATATTACAAATATCTCTCAAAAATCACTCGAATGGTTTTCAGAACGTGCTATATTGACTGCGAGAAACGACAATGAATTGGAAATAAACGAGTTTTTATTAAAATCATTTCAAAGTGAAAAAATTACATATAACTCTATTGATTCTGTGACTGAAATCGAAGATGCAGTTCATTACCCCGTCGAGTTTCTTAATTCTGCCTGGCCTGCCTCAACATAAATTAACTTTAAAGATTGGTTCACCTGTAATGTTGATTCGCAACTTGAAACCGCCGAAACTGTGCAATATTACAAGATTGCAAGTTAAAGTCCTTCATAAGAATGTTGTCGAAGCAATTATCTTTACTGGCAATGGTATAGGGGAAACCGTTTTTATACCGAGAATTCCATTAATACCTTCTGATTCTGAATTGCCAATTCAAGTTAAAAGATTGAAATTTCCTTTAAAAGTTTGCTTTGCCTTAACATTTAATAAATCACAGGGACAAACTCTAAAATTAGCCGGACAAGACTTAAGACACGATTGTTTTTCTCATGGCCAATTTTATGTAGCCTGCTCAAGAGTCAGTTCACCAAAAAGTTTATTTGTATTAGCACCTGACGGAAAAATAACCAATGTCGTTTATAAAGAAGCTCTTAAAAGTTGTTAATAATTGCAAATTAAATTCAATAAGTGGATAAGGCCAGCTGGGGAAACCACAAGAAAAAAATGACGCGCATAATTCTCTACCTCAATGGTGGCGTAGAAAAGAGAATATTAAATACTTTGCTTTAATATTTTGTGAAATATTTTCTAATTTATTTATTTTGTATCTATCTTCTATTGCTAAAATTTATATACACTATCCGCGCAGCGAAGTTAGCGGGCCACTTACTAGTACCATATAAATAAATTTACATATACTATAAAGCACATTTATAAAATTATTTTTTAAACATCATGTAAAGATAAATGAGAGTCATAGCACCGTTGGAATACTTGTTTTTTTTTTCTTTCTTTTTTTTATATACAAAATACAACTTAAGCTTAGTATATGAAGTATGCATAATTATTTGAAAATAACTGATGTCTTTGTAAAGACTTTATATATGCCTGCCATATGCCTACATCTGCCTAGCTTTCTGAATCTATTTAAAACAAATTATATTCTCTCGCTTGCGCACAAAGAAAAATACTCATCAATACATACACAGAAACGCAGTTAGTACTCGCCTAGGACATGCTTTTAGTGAAGTGCAGTGAGGAGCCGAATCACGTGTTCATTGTGAAGTAGTACATGAATGTAGATCTATTTAGGACTCTCTTTGCTGGATAGGTAAAAACTTGAATGCATACATACTTATATATTAGAGGTCTGCATGAATGGCAAAAATAACATGTTCGAACGAACAATGCGCAAAATGAGTTGAGTGAATTTGAATGCAAGACCGAACAAATTTGAGTGAATGAGTGTGCTCGCGTCAGACTCGGTCGCACAACATTCAAACGAAAAAAGACGAATTGAATGAGTGGGAATGCGTGAGAATAAGAGTTTGCGTTTCGAATGCATTCGAATGCCACGCCGGCTTGTTGTTGTTTTGTTTTCGTGCGTAGGAAAATAAAAGAATGGAAAAAACGAAAGTCAATGTAGAGATATACACCAAAATACATATATTATATGCATAAAAACAACAGCGAAACACAAACAACATATAATTTCGTCCACTTTTTTACCCCCGTCCATTTTTGATGACCGCGTGCTTCACAATATTACAACTCGAGTAACTCGAATGTCAAATTGTTCATTCCGTTTTACGCTTCATTTATTTTAATTCATTTTTACTGAGTGCCGTATGTTTGTTACATATCATTTCAATTTTTTTTTCTTTCTTTTAGTTTTATTTATTTATATATTTTTATTTTTTTAGTTGCTTTATTAATTTTAATGAGAACAAAACCTTTTTGTTCTAGATGCCATGTTATTAGGGCTTATTTATTCATTTAGTTATTATTATTATTTCTTAAGGAGACAAACAAACAATGAAATATAACAAACAAACATCGATGTTCATATTCATTCGTTTCGTTTTGTGCTTCGCACTCACTCAACTCAATTCAATTCGAATTCATTCAACTTGGCGTATGTTGTGAATGCAGCCATGCAGACCTCTATTATATATGCGTCGCTTTTTATGGCAGCGTAAGTCCTTTCTCATTTCCACATGCACACACACGTTCATACTCCCACCCCATTCCGTCACCAAAGCAACAATAAAATTCTCCGCAGTTTTTGAGCGGCTCTATTTGTTAGCAACTTCCCCGGCTACAAATTATTAGTGGTTCTGATGACTGTTCAAGCCTTCCGAGGAAATAAAAAAATAGTAATCAGCAAAATTATTATATTGTATATTTATAAAAATGTGTTATATATATATATATATATAATACATATGTAAATGTGCAACTGTATATGTGCAAATAAGTATCCTGCTAAATTGACACCCGCCACTTTTATACGTAACAGATCGAATGTATATATACGATAACACGCATGAGTATATTTATGCAGCAGTATAACAATAAATGTTGTGCATTTGCTTATCAAAAAACACACAAAAACACACAATATCACAATGTAAGGGAAAATCTTACGAAATCTCACCAGGGGAGAGGGGGTGTCGAAAAATCCAAAAAAAAAATGCCTCACGTAATTTGTGAACGCCCCCTAAGCAGTATTCTTAAATTAAAAAGAAAAACTTAAAAAGCTGTCATACATCTAAATGTTGCCTGGAAAATGTTATGCTCAGTCGTAAAACTAAAGCAAAAACTATTGTTCTCGGTTTTTATACTCGATACCGAAGGTAAAGAGTATATTGGGTTTGTGCAATGTCCGTCATGGTGTCCGTCCGTCCGTCCGTCCGTCCGTCCGTCTGTATGTTCGCAACTTTTTTCCACACCCTTCAAGCTAGAGACTTGAAACTTTCCAATTCTCTTTATCTATGGGATAGTAAATTAAAATGTCAAGATGGGGGTTCTACGATAACTGGGGGGGCTGGCAAATCGATAAACTCGATAACTCAAAACCGATAAATCCACATATTTCGCACATCCTTACAGCTAGAACTACCAAATTTGGAGGGAAGATAGCTGGTAACGAGCCCCAAAAAAACTGCATCAAAATTTTGGAGCCACGCCCACCCATTCCACCCCCAGCCCCCCGCAGTTTAAAGTAAAAAAAAGCCTATAACTCCCACAGTTTTTGAGCTAGAGCCACCAAATTTGGTGCCAAGATAGGCGATGATGACCCCCCAAAAACTGCATCAAAAGTTTGGATGCCACGCCCACCAATACCTCCCTAGCCGCCCCCAGCTGCCCCAACGCTTCGTCAAAAAAGGGAATGCGTGTATCTTCCAGAGTTGTGGAGCAAGAGCCACCAGATTAGGCAGGAAGATAGCTTGCAACTACCCCCAAAAAACTGCATCAAAGTTTTGGAGCCATGCGCACCCCTTCCACCCCCTTTCCACACCTTTTTCAATCTTTGAGCTAGAGTCACCAAATTTTATATGAAGGTAGCAATTGACATTCCACATAGATCTGCAGCAAAAATTTGGATGCCACGCCCACCCATACCGCCCCCAGCCCCCCTTTCCCCACTTTTTACAAACTTTGAGCTAGAGTCACCAAATTTGGAAGGAAGGTAGCAATTGACATTCCACAATGATCTGCAGCAAAACTTTGGATGCCACGCTCACCTATACCGCCCCCAGCCTCCCTTTCCCCACTTTTTACAAACTTTGAGCTAGAGTCACCAAATTTGGAAGGAAGGTAGCAATTGACATTCCACACAGATCTGCATCAAAACTCTGGATGCCACGCCCACCCATACCATCCCCAGCCCCCCTTTCCCCACATTTAACAATTTTCGAGCTAGAGTCACCAAATTTGGTATGAAGATAGCAATGGACATTCCACAAAGATCTGCATCAAAACTTTGGTTGCCACGCTCAGCCATACTGCCCCCAGCCCACCTTTCCCCAGTTTTTACAAACTTCGAGCTGGAGTCACCAAATTCGGTATGAAGATAGCAATTGACATTTCACAAAGATCTGCAGTAAAAATTTGGATGCCACACCCACCCATACCGCCCCCAGCCCCTCTTTCCCCACCTTTTACAAACTTTGAGCTAGAGTCACCAAATTTGGAAGGAAGGTAGCAATTGACATTGCACATAGATCTGCAGCAAAACTTTGGATGCCACGCTCACCCATACCGCCCCCAGCCCCCCTTTCCCCACTTTTTACAAACTTTGAGCTAGAGTCACCAAATTTGGAAGGAAGGTAGCAATTGACATTCCACACAGCTCTGCATCAAAACTTTGGATGCCACGCCCACCCATACCATCCCCAGCCCCCCTTTCCCCACATTTAACAATTTTCGAGCTAGAGTCACCAAATTGGGTATGAAGATAGCAATGGACATTCCACAAAGATCTGCATCAAAACTTTGGATGCCACGCTCAGCCATACTGCCCCCAGCCCCCCTTTCCCCAGTTTTTACAAACTTCGAGCTGGAGTCACCAAATTTGGTATGAAGATAGCAATTAACATTTCACAAAGATCTGCAGTAAAAATTTGGATGCCACACCCACCCATACCGCCCCCAGCCCCTCTTTCCCCACCTTTTACAAACTTCGAGCTAAAGTCACCAAATTTGGTATGAAGATAGCAATTGACATTCCACAATGATCTGCATGAAAACTTTGGATGCCACGCCCAGCCATACTGCCCCCAGCCCCCCTATCAACAGCTCTTACAAACTTTCAGCTAGAGTCATCAAATTTGGAATGAAGATAGTTGGTGGCATCCCTATCTGCATCGGATAATCTTTAAGGCTGCGCACACCCCTGCCCCATCCGTACCCCTTTGCAATCGGCCTCTTTTTACCTGTTTTAATACTGGTATCGAGTATGCCGCAGTCGGTTGCGTCCGACTGCAACGTTTCCACTTGTTATTAGTGGTGTTTTGGTGCCGCATTCAGTTGTTGCCATAATTGGTGATGGAGCCTGTCTTTTTAGATCTATTTCCTACCTTTTATTTGGTAGGCAAGGCTTCCATGGCACCATACGCCAAAATATTGTTGAACATGTTGTAACCAACTGGGAAACTTTTGCTTGCTTCAGCATAGACTTAAATGGAGAGTGTTATAGCACTTCTGAACAATATGAGTGCGATATGTCAAATTCAAATACTTATAGTACTGCATGTGAGCTTCAAGCAGCAGCAGAAATTTATGCTGTAAATTTTCAAGTTTTTCAGAATGGAAATTTATTACAAGCATTCGGAAATAATATGCATCCTGTAAAAAGATTGCGTTTTACCGGTCCATTAATGAATGGACATTTTGATGTTTATATTCCTTTAGAAGAAGTATTAACTCAAGATTCTGATACGTCAAGTGAATGTATAATTGAAAATGTTAAAAATCCTGTTAAAAGACGTAGTCGGTTTACCAGCAAAACAGAAAAAAGGTAAAAAAAAACGTTCATTAGAAAAAAATAGTGATATCAATAGGGGTAAGCGCATAGAAGCATCAAAAAGATATCGTGTTAATAATCCTGATGTTATTAGAGTTGTAGTGAGAAGAGATCAGGCTAATAATCCTGAAGCTCATAGAGTTGCAGTGAGAAGACATCAGGCTAATAATCCTAATGCACGTCAAGAAAGGCGTTTGCGTGCATGGACTGTTAAGGCCATGTTTGGCTTAAACAATGATTTTTAAATAGCTTACAAGTCAGATAAAATTACTCAACTTGGTAGTATGAATTTGATATGCAAACATTGTAATGCTTTAAAATGGAAAAATGAGCCGTTGGATATCTGTTGCAAGGCAGGAAAAGGTAATCTTTCACAAAATGAAAGTTTGCCCGATCCACTTAAAAGCTTAATAATTGGAGGACATCCCAAGCATGATCATTTCATTGAGCGTATAAGAAAGTATAACAGCTGCTTTCAAATGACTTCTTTTGGAAGTACAACAAGTAAGAAGGCTCTAGGAGAGCCCGACTAGAAGATACCCTGAATCCAGTTGCAATAAATATGTAAATTAAATTTATAATTGACTTTGGTATACTGACTTAACTTCAATCGATAAAATTAGATATCTCCGGTGTTTCTGAACCGATTTGGACGAAATTTTCAGAATAGTTCTATCGTTACCCATTACTTCAACCCTCTTTTTTACATTTTCCAAATTCGATATTATATTGTTATCGATATTATGTGTATATCGGAAACCAGAATAGTTATCGATAATTTGAAGCAAACTTGTTCTGTTCATGGTATAGGAGAACTTAAATACAAAATCTGAAGTCTCTAGCTCTTGTAGTCTCTGAGAGCCATGCGTTCATACAGACGGACAGACGGACATGGCTATATCGTCTCGGCTGTTGATGCTGATCAAGAATATATGTACTTTATGGGGTCGGAGATGCTTTCTTCTGCCTGTTACATACTTTTGCACAAAACCATTATACCCTTATTTACCCATTTTATGGGTTAAGGGTATAAAAACTTTAAATGAAAGTTGGTCAACCTTTAAGGTCCAAGGACAAGTGTATCACTTAATTGGTAGTGTCCGACCTTTGCCAAATGAAGAAATGCAGTTTCTTCAAATTTATTTTGTTGGTGATGATGAAAAGGAAGCTCAACTACGTTGCAAAAATATTTCAAATGTTGATTGTAGCGTAGTAAAGGATCTTCAATGTATGTTTCATCATCATAATCGTTATGTAAAAGATCTAAAAATGGCTCTCAATAAAATACCAACAAGTACTAAAGACTATAAATTGATTAAACATGCTGATCGAACACCTGCTGGTGCTCACAAAGGGCTTTACAATGCACCTCAATCAAGCGAAGTAGCTTTAGTTATTGTTGGTCAGCAATTTGAAAAGCGCGATATTATTATTGAAAGCCATAATAATAAATTACATCGTATAAGTGAGGTGCATCGATCATACGATGCCTTACAGTACCCTTTGCTATTTCCTTATGGCGAAGATGGCTATTCAGTGGATTTACCACAATGGAATCCATTATTAAACAAGTAAGAAGGCTCTAGTCGGGAGAGCCCGACTAGAAGATACCCTGAACCCAGTTGCAATAAATAAATTAAATTTATGTAAGACTTTGGTATACTGACTTAGCTTCAATCGATTAAGTTCAATATCTCCGGTGTTTCTCAACCGATTTGGACGAAATTTTCAGAAAAGTTCTATTGTTACCCATTATTTCAACCCTCATTTTTACATTTTCCAAATTCGATATTTTATTGTTATCGATATTATGTGTATATCGGAAACCAGAATAGTTATCGATAGTTTGAAGCAAACTTGTTCTGCTCATGGTATAGGAGAACTTATATCCAAAATCTGAAGTCTCTAGCTCTTGTAGTCTCTGAGATCCACGCGTTCATACAGACAGACAGACAGACAGACGGACGGACAGACGGACATGGCTATATCGTTTCGGCTGTTGATGCTGATCAAGAATATATATACTTTATGGGGTCGGAGATGCTTCCTTCTGCCTTTTACATACTTTTGCACAAAACCATTATACCCTTATTTACCCATTTTATGGGTTAAGGGTATAATGACGCGCCTGATTCTCTACCTCAATGGTGGCGTGGAAAAGAGAATATTAAATACTTTGCTTTAATATTTTGTGAAATATTTTCTAATTTATTTATTTTGTATCAATCTTCTATTGCTAAAATTTATATTAACTATCCGCGTAGCGAAGTAAGCGGGCCACTTACTAGCATATGGATATAAGAGAAAAACGTATTAAGAAAATAAATAATTGAGCTTCACCAAAAAACTACAATAAACTTGTGATTTTTATTTGGAACTTGTGAAACTTTTCAGTTTTCAGAATATAAAAACTTTTCACCGATATGGCGTCTTATGTGCAAGGCTATGTGATGCACTTTTATATGCATATGCAAATGCAAATATGGCGGCTGAATTTTTTTTCGGACGCGGTGGAAAAAAAATTATATATGAATATAATTTATGGACTTGCCCTTTATGTGGGCATTAATAAATTGAACGAAGTGTTCTTATAGATAAGTACCAGCACGATAAGTAAAATATTTTTTGCGGAGAAGTTGCCCCTTGGCAAAGTGCATAAATATGGAGAAAATATTACTTATTTGTGCTTTTTGGGTTAAGAAAAATCCAACGATGCTTGCTGAGTTGATGATGTAGCCTGATCCGGCTTGAAGGACCAAAATGTAGTTGTGGATTGGCTTTTCCGATCTTCTATATCCTTTTGTGTATAAGTGTGGTTGGTTGAGAGTTCCCTTGAACAATATGGTCTTCCCTATGCGTGAAGTAAAGACTTGTTCTCAGTATCTGTATTTATTCTCGAATGCCAAGTAAAAGCAGGTGAAACATAGTTTTTAACATGTAAAAAATATATGGAAATGGAACAAATTTTGCAGGAGTTGCTAGCATTGCATACAGAGCCACGGAAGTGAGAGCGGCAGTTCATGTTTGGTTCTGCCTACTTTTAGGCATGAACAGTAAGAATGCATTATACCAATGATCTCATACTGAATTATGAAGTTTAAGTCATCTACACCTTTATTCTTTGCCAACAATATTGCTCGCTCACTCAACCATTTATTATTTTTGTGGTAAGTTATTATGTTTGGGAATACTTTTTTGGTGAGTTCGTTTTTTGATGAAACAAAGTTACAGAAATTCTGCGGAAATGAAATCAATCCTCTCGATTCGTCGACAGGTACCTAACCATTACCGATAGTCAGTAATTGCTCTGAGAAATCTTGAGCAGAAGTATTGTTCAGCAATGCAACTCTCATGTTTGTTGTACGCTGAAGTTTCTTCACATAGCGCCATAGATTCGATGAATTGAGGCAAGCGCTTATTTCGTCTGCAGTAGTTGATCTTGAAATTACTGGCTGTGTTTGGCGGAAATCTCCAGACAGTAAAATCATTGCGCCTCCCAAACATCTCAAGTTATTGCGTAGATCTTTCAATGTTAAGCTAAGTGCTTCCAATTACGTTTATGCGCCTTTGTGCATTCGTCCCAGATGATGATTTTCGATGCTGATAAAACTTTGGCCATTGAGGACTGTTTTGCAATATTACATGTTGGTACTTCAACAGTTTGAAGATTTAACGGCAATTTTAATGCTAAATGAGCCGTACGGCATTCTTCTAACAATGTGAGTGCTATTCCAGAAGAAGCAACTGCAACCGCAATGTTGGATTTCGCACGAACAGTGGCTAAAACTACTGACATGAGATATGTCTTACCAGTTCCACCAGGGGCATCCAGGTAATATAAACCACCATTTTCATCATCAATTGCCTTCATCAATTTATCATAAACTGCATTTTGTTGGTGATTCAACAGGGGTACATTCCTTTGAACTATTAAATCGAATTCCTGGTGATCGTTTTCACTTTCCCGTTAAAATTCTCGATTAAATGCGTCATTCATATCACGATTTGGCGCTTTCATTCCTAACCTGACTAATAAATTACCACACATGAGGTAACACATGTCTTCGATCAAGATCAAAGCCTTATTATGTATCTCCGCGTTCATTTGATGGTCGGGATATCTTGAACTGACACGAATTTGATGTAAAATGTCTTCCGACATATTATCCTTGTATATATGCCACAGGTTAGATGGGTTCGATGGAGAGCATGTCAAAATGATGATAGCCAATAATGTGCGTATCTGACTTGGTGGTGCAGAGATAATTGCATCAACGATTGTCGTTTCCCAATGGGTATCGACACGCACCACGCACATTTACCAACAACAACCGCAAATAGAAACATTCATCATTCTTTAGATGAACTGTATAAGTACGACCAAGAGCATCAGTAGAACGCACATCTGGATAGCCAGGAGCCGCACCGCCTTGCTTGCTTCTTTGAAAATTCTTCAATGACACATTGCTAGTATAATAACGTGGCATCTCCGAGTAAAACAAAGTTCGTGCAAACGGATCACTTTGGCAAATCGCAAAGAAACTGGTCAATGTTGTCGCTGGGGGTGTTTCAGCTCGTTGAACAACATTCGAAGCCATGAAATATTCTAGTTGACCATTCTCCAGATGCACCGCCAAATGCACAACATTAGGATGACGTTCGTGAATAGGGAATGAGAATATACGCCAAATAGCTTCATTACAGCTCACATACCGACCAACTTGATAGCGCGCTATTTCATCGTTGGTATTGGAGGTTTCGAATCCGAGAACTGCCATATCGCTGCCTTTCGGGACAAATTTGCAGATTTATTTTATGGATTTTACTGAATTACAATACTCAACATTGCAATGCGTCTTGAACATTTTCGAATTAATTGGCGAATATGGATCCATCCAACTGTTGTCAACAACGAAATTTATTCTTTTCACTTTTGTTGTGATAGTTCGACCGTTATCATCGGGTGATCGACGCCGACATAGTGGATAACCATCGTTGCCAGTGACGGTCTCCGCCGTTAACTTCCGTGGATACCGTTTGGAACACTTGACGTCGACCATGGAAGGTGATTGGGGATTGATGGCACCGCTCGGTCCATGAATCATATTTGTAACTACCGCATCATGTTGGCTGTTTATCGGCTTCGTGATATCACACACGTTTTTATACCCTCAACCCATAAAATGGGTAAAATGGATATAATGGTTTTGTGCAAAAGTATGAAACAGACAGAAGGAAGCATCTCCGACCCCATAAAGTATATATATTATTGATCAGCATCAACAGCCGAGTCGATATAGCCATATCCGTTCGTCTGACCGTCTGTCCGTCTGTATGAACGCTTCGATCTCAGAGACTACAAGAGCTAGAGACTTCAGATTTTGTATATAAGTTCTCCTATACCATAAGCAGAACAAGTTTGTTTAAAATTATCGATAACTATTCGAGTTTCCGATATACACATGGAATTGATAACAAAAAAATATCCAATTTGGAAAACGTAAAAATGGGGGTTGAAACAATGGGTAACGAGAGAACATTTCTGAAAATTTCGTCTAAATAGTGTTATGGTCGGCGATGGGCTATCGATGGTTGTGGTTGTTGTCGAGGGGTGGAGAGTCGGGCTGGCACCCGATACTCGATTGGTCGATTGCTTAAGGCCTATTTACTCTTGACTTAACTTACCTTAACTTAACGTAACTTAATTTAAGGAATGTATGCGTTTACTCTCAACTTAACTTAACGTAAGAAATCAGTGTGTCAGTGCTGTAGAATTATGTAAGGAGTGCTGTTAAACAAAATAAAATATATTGACCGCTCGTTGGCGCATTTTGAATACAACGTTGCTACCAAGTTCTTTGGCAGTTGCAGTCCAAACTGCTCTTTTTTATTGTCATTTTTAAAGTCTATTGACTTTTTATCATAAATTAAACTATGATTTTCAATTAAATTTATAAGATTATGCTCATCCATTTCAATATTTGAATTTGTAAACAGCGCTTAACGTTTTGCAACACAGTTTTTGATCAGCTGTTTGATTTACACATTAATCAACACTGTTCAACTTAAGAACTTAACGTAAGAATCTGCAACCTGCAGGTTCAGAATTAAGTTAAGTTACGTTAAGTTGAGAGTAAACGCTAACATTGACAGCCATAAGGCAGATTGAGTCAGCTGACTCTTACGTTAAGTTAAGTTAAGTTAAGTCAAGAGTAAATAGGCCTTTAATAGGTGACTGCTAGCTAAAAAGGAAGAAGAGCCATGAGTTAGCAGAAAATTTCAGCGGCAGCAAGAGGTGCGCCAACTTAAATAAAAAAGTCTGGGAAAAAAAATAAGTGACCAAGATATATAGAAGAGAAATCCGGCAGTGATTTTATAGGCGCTTGCACCACAGAAGCAGTGCGGAACAAACCGACAACCGCCAGTTTTCCAGGACGAGATTGGCCAACCCGTCCGGGTGGTCATCAGCTTCAACTTCCAACAAAAACAAGTTTGTCTATCTTAAGAGCCCCTTAGAAACTTATATCCAGCCGCACACAGCTGCGCACCAATACGCGCACACACCAGAACCAACGCAGCTGCCGCCACCGCCCAGCCACAGTGGGCCGCGACGGGCGAACGGCAAATAGGATTTAGTTAATTTATTCGCCTTATTTATTTATTTATTTCCCTTGTTTATTCATTTATTTATCTCCGCCCTAATTATAATTTATTTTCATTATTTATTTAATTTATTATTTATTTATTCTTTCTGTGTTGTTTTGTTTATTGTTTATTTTGTTTGTCGTGTATTAGATATTTGTTTATTTTGTTTATTTATTTAATTATATTCTTTTTATTTTCTTTATTATGTTTATTTTGTTGCTATTAATATATTAAATTTATATAAGACTTTGGTATACTGACTTAACTTCAATCGATTAAATTCGATATCTCTAGTGTTTCTTAACCGATTTGGACAAAGTTTTCAGAAAAATTCTATCCTTACCCATTCTTTGTTTTATTTGTGTAGATTAATATTATTAAGCAACTTATACACTTAATGTATTTTTATTGTATTTACATCTTTAAGTAAATAGAATAAATAATATTAACATCAAATAAAAGGTGTATACATATGAATGTATAATGAGACCACAAATCTTATAAAATCTTATATTTTTTGAATGGTACATTTTTTTCAATAATAATGTTCGACGCATTAGCGTGTATTGCCAAAAAAAATAATGTGTACCAAGCCAGACGGCGTTTCTGATAACGGTACATTTGTTTTGCTGAAAAAACTGATTTTCGGTTGTTTCACAGTTATAAAACGACATTGATTTTTATGTTTTTTTTATTTAATTTAGCCATGCTCCGGTTATCGCAAAATTTTGCGTTTTTCGATTTGAGCAAATTTGTACGAATTCAGTTTTGCGTGCTCCGGTTTTCGCAACGTTTTACCTATCGATAAAGTTACATATCGAACTGAAAAAACAGCTGTTTTGCTTTTGTTTACTTTTTACTAACGGAAATATTTTGAGAAAATGCCGTGTGTTTTTGCAATTGCAATCTTTAAAGCGAAAAGACGACGAACAATTTAAGACCTGAGGTATGTATAGGCAACATCTGCGGAATAATGATTCTGTATTAAATATGTCAGATAAAATGTAAGTTAAGTTTTTCTTAGTTACAGACCTTAAGTTATTGTTGTACTGTTTTATATTCAGATTTTTAGAGTCATTTCGAATTACCAAAATTTCTTTTTTGGAAATTCTGTCTAAAATACGTTCACAGATGAAAAATTCGTCCATTGTCAAAACAATACAACTGGGAATTGTGTCACGATATCTTGCCACTGGCTCATACCAGTACACCCTTGCAAAGGAAATGTCGGAAGGAGTACATATGGCAAAATGATGCACAGTATTATTCCGATATTGGAGAAAACAATATGCCCAACTGAAATTAAAATGGCATTCGCTCAAGAACAACTGATTTAATCTAAAAAGCTAAAAATAATTTTTCAAATAAGCTTAAAACAATAATAAATGATAAATACAGGTAACCCTCCTACAACACGGTTTTCTATAACGCGTTTTCGCTCCAACGCGGTTCCCAAAATGCGGTAATTTTTTTACAACGCGCCTCCTACAACGCGATTTTTACGCCGCAACAATTTGTCGGTGGCGCGTTATTGTTTGCTTATTTATGCTGCTTCAATTTGATGTAGTAAGTCTCAAGAATGATAGAAAACCGTTATAATACGGCATTGGTTTCATTCACAGAGCTGCCACCGTGTAACGTTTTTCTCATATAAATTTTGGCCATACAAATTATAAGCAAAACCACTGAATTTTACGTTGTTTGGCAACTTTTAAAAAACACACAATAAAGTGCTCAGTGAGCAATTGCAGCAAAAGATAGAAAAAATGTGTTAATAATTTGTAATTCAATTAGGACATGGAATGTTTTATTAACGAAATGGTTGCTACCATCAGATGGTGGATCAAGCTCAGATTCTGAACTAACACGGACAAAACGTACAAGACAACTTATAATAAGTGATGAAGAGAATTAAAATAAATTATTTTTAATTTTTCGTTTTAATTTATTATTTCTGTCAATACGAATATTACGACAAATTGAAATTTTATTTTTGTTATGTTAAGTTTTTATGAAATAAATGAAGTATGTATTATCAAATTACATAATATGTTATGTTAAAAAAAATACATATATTTAGTATGAATATACGAACAAAATCCAATTTTTCAGTTTGGAACCAAACTCTGATTTTTGTATGGAGTTCATGTCTCCTACAACGCGATTTCTTACAACGCGGCAATTTTCAGGAACCTAACCCCCGCGTTGTAGGAGGGTTACCTGTACTAGCATTATTGTAAAAAAAGCGTTGGGCGCTCGATGTACGAGAAATATGGACAAAGCGCCCCACGCTTTTTTTACAATAATACTATTTATCATTTATTATTGTTATAAGCTTATTTGAAAAATTATTTTTAACTTTTTAGTTTGATATGCTCTAAAAGCGTGTTTTTTATTTTTTTTAAACTATATTTATTTTTAAATTTTTAGTTCTATTAATTATTGAAAAAAAAAAAATTTTTAAGTTCTAGTGAACATGAACATGGTGCAGATTAAAAAAAAAAAAAATAATAAAATATTTTTTTTCGGCCGTGGACGGGATTAGAACCCACGATCGGTGAGTCCGGAAGCGAAGACCCACGCCTTAGACCGCTCGGCCAACGAACGAACTTGAGGTAGTGGGATATACTGACAGTAATAAGCCACTTGCTTTTAGTCCAAAGGAGAGTTACATACATACAAACAAACAAACATACATACAAGTGAAGCGTGTTAAAAACCCAAGAAAAACCAGAAGAACAATACTTCCAAGGCAGTTTTGATGCTAATCAAACATTTGCTGATCTGGCGAACAGCAAAATTAACAAGCGTCTTGTAAAATAAGCAGGCAATTATCATTTTTGCATTGCGTGTCATACATACTCTTTCATGTTTTCAGCTCTATGACTCTTTCCCAATCATTTTGTCATCGCAACCACCATACAGCTATGCTGCGATGCCTACAAATTGGAGAGTGTATTCCAATCGTCCATTTGCCCAAGTCATTTGCCTAAATTCTAAAGCAGAAGCAACACAAGAAAACGCTCGGCATAGCAAGTGCAAAAGAGATTCAAGAAAACGGCCACGCACTTCACGCTGTGTGTGTTTAGCATACATGGAAATATTTCAATGTGGTGTGCAACATCGCTGGGCGAAGCAAAAATCTAACTAAGTGTTCTTCTGTTCGTTCGTTTTTTGCGTGTTCTCTTCGATACATTTCCATACATACACATTTGGTTTTATGTCGCTTACGTTATTTTCGCGGACACCAAAAAACCCGAGTGTCGCTTACGTTATAATTGACAGGCCAATATCTCCGTAAGCATGTACAATAAAAATGTAATATTTTGTGTGGAGATGCGGAGGATATTTATAAACAAATTTGCATTAAAAAAAAAAATTTCGGAAAATGGCGCATACATTATTTTCGCAAATAGGGCTCGATATGTTGTCGCAGTTTGACTGTATTAGCACGCAAGTGTCTGGATGCTGAAGCGCAATGGTTGTTATTGGGAGATGGATGTGCCAAAATTGATTGAGGATTTGTTTAAGGAGAGCTTCAGGATGGAAAGAAGTCTCGTTCTAAAGTTAGTTGATGCCTTGCCTCAAATGGACCGGAAGGAAACCAATTTAAGAGCGTGCATCCCACTGGAAAAGCGGGTTGCCGTAGCTCTGTACAGCCTGGGGTCATCCGCCGAGTACAGAACCGTTGCCAGGTTGTTTGGCGTATCGACTGCTAGCCTGTGCAACATTCAAAAGGAGTTCTGCAAACTTGTTTGGCAAAACATGGCACTTGAGTATCTGGGGCCAAATTTGTTGACCCAATCAAAAATTGAGGATTTGGTGCAAGGCATTGAAAAGATTGGGTTTCCGCAGTGCTTTGGAGCAATTGATGGATGCCACATTGAAATTAAACCTAAACAGACGGATGCAACAGATTATTATAATTACAAAGGGTGGTACTCTGTTGTTCTTCTGGCTCTTGTGGACTACAGATATAGATTCATGGATATAAATGTGGGGTCTCCTGGCAGATGTAACGACTCCCAGATATATGAACGGTCAGCCCTGAAGCAAATGATATCCACAAGTGGTTTATTTCAAAATAACGCTAAGAGAATAGGAGGTGTTTACATGCCGGTGTTATTGATTGGGGACTCCGCCTTCCGATTCTGCCCAAGTACGATGATGCCATACCCGTTCTCGATTGAAGCCTCTGACGATAAGAAGCGCTTCAATTACCACCTATCTAAGGCTTGACGCGTCGTAGAGAATGCGTTTGGTTAACTGAAGGGAAGGTTTCGTCGCCTTGGCAAAGGCATTGACAATAATATTGAAAATGCAAATGCACTCATTAAGTGCTGTTGTGTTTTGCACAACTTTTTAAATACGCACAACAGCAAGTACGACAAAGTTTTTGGCTTGCCCTTGAATGAGCGTGAACAGCCCGAACACCACAGACAAACGGGCTGCGGTCCAAACAGCTCTGCAGAGAAAATAAGAAAAGCAATAGCTGAATCACTTCCTTGATGCACACAATGAATGCACTATGGGTAATTTTACCAGTTTTTGTGGCATTAATTAATAACTCAACAACGAAGCAAGATGTTTTGATTTGGTTTTTATACTCGATACCGAAGGTAAAGAGTATATTGTTTTTGTGCAATGTCCGTCATGGTGTCTGTCCGCCTGTCCGTCCGTATGTGTGCAAGTTATTTCCACACCCTTCAAGCTAGGGACTTGAAACTTTCCAATTCTCTTTATCTATGGGATAGTAAATTAAAGTGTCAAGATTGGGGCTCTACGATAACTGGGGGGCTGGCAAATCGATAAATTCGATAACCCAAAAATCATAAATCCGCATATTTCACACACCCTTACAGCTAGAACTACCAAATTTGGTATTAAGATAGCTGGTAACGACCCCCAAAGGACTACATCAAAGTTTTGGAGCCACGCCCACCCATTCCGCCCCCAGCCCCCCCCCCGCATTTAAAAATCAGAAAAGCTTATATCTCCCACAGTTTTTGAGCTAGAGCCACCAAATTTGGTGCCAAGATAGGTGATGATGACCCCCCAAAAACTGCATCAAAAGTTTGGATGCCACGCCTACCAATACCGCCCTAGCCACCCCCAGATGCCCCAACGCTTCGTCAAAAACGGGAATGCGTGTATCTTCCAGCGTTGTGGAGCAAGAGCCACCAGATTAGGCAGGAAGATAGCTTGCAACTACCCCCAAAAAACTGCATCAAAGTTTTGGAGCCATGCGCACCCCTTCCACCCCCTTTCCCAACCTTTTACAAACTTTGAGCTAGAGTTACCAAATTTTGTATGAAGGTAGCAATTGACATTCCTCATAGATCTACAGCAAAAATTTGGATGCCACGCCCTTCCATACCGCCCCCAGCCCCCTTTCCATACTTTTTACAAACTTTGAGCTAGAGTCACCAAATTTGGAAGGAAGATAGAAATTGACATTCCACACAGATGTGCATCAAAACTTTGGATGCCACGCCCACCCATACCGCTCCCAGCCTCCTTTTCCCCACTTTTTACAATTTTCAAGCTAGAGTCACCAAATTTGGTATGAAGATAGCAATTGACATTCCACACAGATCTGCATCAAAAATTTGGATGCCACGCCCAGCCATACTGCCCCCAGCCCCCCTCTCCCCAATTTTTACAAACTTCGAACTGGAGTCACCAAATTTGGTATGAAGATAGCAATTGACATATCAGAAAAATCTGCAGTAAAAGTTTGGATGCCACACCCACCCATACCGCCCCCAGCCCCTCTTTCCCCACCTTTTACAAACTTCGAGCTAGAGACACCAAATTTGGAGGGAAGATAGTTGGTCGCATCCCCATCTGCATCAGATAATCTTAAAGGCAGCGTACACCGCTGCCCCATCCGTACCCCTTTGCAATCAGGCCTCTTTTTACCTGTTTTAATACTGGTATCGAGTATGCCGCAGTCGGTTGCGTCCGACTGCAACGTTTCCACTTGTTTGCTTTGAGTTTTTAATAACCAAAGGAAAATATTTGTACAAAATGGGCGTGTCACCGCCCCTTTTACAAAAGATAGGTTTTGTATATTCTATGTTTGTCAATCTATCACGACCAAACTTGGCGGTTTTTTATAGTTATTATAATACTAACATCGTTGCAAAAAATGAGCGACGTGGGTCAACTATATCGTATAGCTCCCATATCAACAATTGGTAAAATGTGATTTCTCGTATGAAAACATTTTTGTTCTTGAAGATATTTGATTTAAACTTTCTGAAAACTAGTGTATTTAAGTTTCTTACATTTTGGGTAAAAGTTATAAACATCGGCCCACTATATCAAACAGCTCCCATAGAACCGCTTAGTAAAAAATTAACGACATATCTTTTTTTTCGTTTATATTTATCAACATCTTAGTTTTTTGGTTGTGGAAGAACACGTTTTTGGAACTTTCGCCATAAAAAAGATACAAATTGCAACCTCTTTTTGCCCTTTTCCACTCACTGCGGTCCGTTTTGCAAACAACGTCGCATTATCAAATTTAAGGTTATGATCTGTAAATTTAAATATCTCTGGTTGTGGTTAAAAGTGGAAATTAAGACTACACTCATTTTAAAGGTAATGAAACACTCTAAAACACTGTTCTTATTTTAAGGTGGGACTAGGTGGGACTCACTTTGCTAGTCCATTCAAAGTTCAGCTTTCGTTTTAAAATTTTTCATTTTAGGCTACTTACAATAAAGACAAATACGGGGACAAGCCTAGCACAATTTAATTCTACATTTTAGTTTCGCAAACACAAAGTACAAACCACCCATAATCGAAAGCCATTTGGTTGTTTTCAATTTTTAAGTGTAAATTTACTTTTATTTATTACTTTCTTTGTTGCGCAATTTTTGTTAAGTTAGCTGCGCGCGCTCTTCTGTTAGGACAGCTGTGTTTCATAGACTAATAATTTAACAAGAAGCAACAAGAATTCACTAAATAGAGCTGCCAAACAGCAAAATTCCATTATTCAATTGGAACTCGTAACGTAACTAAGCGTAGCTACCACTCGCTCTGAGAGCACACTTCGGGCTTCTCTCGTGCTTCGTGTGTCATTCGCCAGCCATTTCGCTTCCTAACTTTGCTACAACATTTTTGTTGATAGCACAACCAGCCAGCCATACTGTGTGTATGCGCCGCTAGCCTGCGATTTTCTAGCGCGCAGTGGCTTCTTCAATTGCTGTACCCCCATTTTTTTCCTTGTATTCCTTATGTGCGCTTATTTTATTGCATATCTTATTGCGTCGACCTAGCACCAGCAAAGCAAATGAGCGAATTAATAAAAACATACATATATAATATATATGTATGCAGTTTTGGTGGTAGCCAGGCATTGATTATTGATTTTTGCTAGCCGAAAGGCTAGCTACCATAAGCATGTGTGTGTCCCTGTCTCTATGCATGTCCATATTTTAATGTATGCGTACCATTTGCCAGGCAATTAATTCATTGACCTTTCTCAACTAATATGAATTTCGGGCAAACGCTAAACAGACAAATTTTATATTAAATTTGTATTATTTGCCTACAAATAAATATAGTTTAAAAAAACTAAAAAACAGCATATCAAACTAAAAAGTTAAAAATAATTTTTCAAATAAGCTTATAACAATAATAAATGATAAATAGTATTATTGTAAAAAAAAGCGTGGGGCGCTTTGTCCATATTTCTCGTACATCGAGCGCCCAACGCTTTTTTTATAATAATGCTATTTATCATTTATTATTGTTATAAGCTTATTTGAAAAATTATTTTTAACTTTTTAGTTTGATATGCTCTAAAAGCGTGTTTTTTATTTTTTTTAAACTATATTTATTTTTAAATTTTTAGTTCTATTAATTATTGAAAAAAAAAAATTGTAAGTTCTAGTGAACATGAACATGGTGCAGATTAAAAAAAAAAAAAAAAATAAAATATTTTTTTTCGGCCGTGGACGGGATTAGAACCCACGATCGGTGAGTCCGGGAGCGAAGACCCACGCCTTGGACCGCTCGGCCAACGAACGAACTTGAGGTAGTGGGATATACTGACAGAAATAAGCCACTTGCTTTTAGTCCAAAGGAGAGTTACATACATACAAACAAACAAACATACATACAAGTGAAGCGTGTTAAAAACCCAAGAAAAACCAGAAGAACAATACTTCCAAGGCAGTTTTGGTGCTAATCGAACATTTGCTGATCTGGCGAACAGCAAAATTAACAAGCGTCTTGTAAAATAAGCAGGCAATTATCAGTTTTGTATTGCGTGTCATACATACTCTTTCATGTTTTCAGCTCTATGACTCTTTCCCAATCATTTTGTCATCGCAACCACCATACAGCTATGCTGCGATGCCTACAAATTGCGAAAGTGTATTCCAATCGTCCATTTGCCCAAGTCATTTGCCTAAATTCTAAAGCAGAAGCAACACAAGAAAACGCTCGGCATAGCAAGTGCAAAAGAGATTCAAGAAAACGGCCACGCACTTCACGCTGTGTGTGTTTAGCATACATGGAAATATTTCAATGTGGTGTGCAACATCGCTGGGCGAAGCAAAAATCTAACTAAGTGTTCTTCTGTTCGTTCGTTTTTTGCGTGTTGCTTCTGCTTCTGCATAGCCTTGGGCACACACAGTTCTCTTCGATACATTTCCATACATACACATTTGGTTTTATGTCGCTTACGTTATTTTCGCGGACACCAAAAAACCCGAGTGTCGCTTACGTTATAATTGACAGGCCAATATCTCCGTAAGCATGTACAATAAAAATGTAATATTTTGTGTGGAGATGCGGAGGATATTTATAAACAAATTTGCATTAAAAAAAAAATTTCGGAAAATGGCGCATACATTATTTTCGCAAATAGGGCTCGATATGTTGTCGCAGTTTGACTGTATTAGCACGCAAGTGTCTGGATGCTGAAGCGCAATGGTTGTTATTGGGAGATGGATGTGCCAAAATTGAGTGAGGATTTGTTTAAGGAGAGCTTCAGGATGGAAAGAAGTCTCGTTCTAAAGTTAGTTGATGCCTTGCCTCAAATGGACCGGAAGGAAACCAATTTAAGAGCGTGCATCCCACTGGAAAAGCGGGTTGCCGTAGCTCTGTACAGCCTGGGGTCATCCGCCGAGTACAGAACCGTTGCCAGGTTGTTTGGCGTATCGACTGCTAGCCTGTGCAACATTCAAAAGGAGTTCTGCAAACTTGTTTGGCAAAACATGGCACTTGAGTATCTGGGGCCAAATTTGTTGACCCAATCAAAAATTGAGGATTTGGTGCAAGGCATTGAAAAGATTGGGTTTCCGCAGTGCTTTGGAGCAATTGATGGATGCCACATTGAAATTAAACCTTAACAGACGGATGC
The DNA here is from genome assembly GCA_030179655.1 of Scaptomyza flava. NCBI lineage: Eukaryota > Metazoa > Arthropoda > Insecta > Diptera > Drosophilidae > Scaptomyza > Scaptomyza flava. The sequence goes on along the minus strand of JARNME010000042.1, from coordinate 674,169 downwards.
AACAGATTATTATAATTACAAAGGGTGGTAGTCTGTTGTTCTTCTGGCTCTTGTGGACTACAGATATAGATTCATGGATATAAATGTGGGGTCTCCTGGCAGATGAACCGACTCCCAGATATATGAACGGTCAGCCCTGAAGCAAATGATATCCACAAGTGGTTTATTTCAAAATAACGCTAAGAGAATAGGAGGTGTTACATGCCGGTGTTATTGATTGGGGACTCCGCCTTCCGATTCTGCCCAAGTACGATGAAGCCATACCCGTTCTCGATTGAAGCCTCTGACGATAAGAAGCGCTTCAATTACCACCTATCTAAGGCTTGACGCGTCGTAGAGAATGCGTTTGGTTAACTGAAGGGAAGGTTTCGTCGCCTTGGCAAAGGCATTGACAATAATATTGAAAATGCAAATGCACTCATTAAGTGCTGTTGTGTTTTGCACAACTTTTTAAATACGCACAACAGCAAGTACGACAAAGTTTTTGGCTTGCCCTTGAATGAGCGTGAACAGCCCGAACACCACAGACAAACGGGCTGCGGTCCAAACAGCTCTGCAGAGAAAATAAGAAAAGCAATAGCTGAATCACTTCCTTGATGCACACAATGAATGCACTATGGGTAATTTTACCAGTTTTTGTGGCATTAATTAATAACTCAACAACGAAGCAAGATGTTTTGATTTGGTTTTTATACTCGATACCGAAGGTAAAGAGTATATTGGTTTTGTGCAATGTCCGTCATGGTGGCAGCGTACACCGCTGCCCCATCCGTACCCCTTTGCAATCAGGCCTCTTTTTACCTGTTTTAATACTGGTATCGAGTGTGCCGCAGTCGGTTGCGTCCGACTGCAACGTTTCCACATGTTTGCTTTGAGTTTTTAATAACTTAAGGAAAATATTTGTACAAAATGGGCGTGTCATCGCCCCTTTTACAAAAGATAGGTTTTGTATATTCTATGTTTGTCAATCTATCACGACCAAACTTGGCGGTTTTTATAGTTATTATAATACTAACATCGTTGCAAAAAATGAGCGACGTGGGTCAACTATATCGTATAGCTCCCATATCAACAATTGGTAAAATGTGATTTCTCGTATGAAAACATTTTTGTTCTTGAAGATATTTGATTTAAACTTTCTGAAAACTAGTGTATTTAAGTTTTTTACATTTTGGGTAAAAGTTATAAACATCGGCCCACTATATCATATATATATATATATATCCCATAGAACCGCTTAGTAAAAAATTAACGACATATCTTTTTTTTCGTTTATATTTATCAACATCTTAGTTTTTTGGTTGTGGAAGAACACGTTTTTGGAACTTTCGCCATAAAAAAGATACAAATTGCAACCTCTTTTTGCCCTTTTCCACTCACTGCGGTCCGTTTTGCAAACAACGTCGCATTATCAAATTTAAGGTTATGATCTGTAAATTTAAATATCTCTGGTTGTGGTTAAAAGTGGAAATTAAGACTACACTCATTTTAAAGGTAATGAAACACTCTAAAACACTGTTCTTATTTTAAGGTGGGACTAGGTGGGACTCACTTTGCTAGTCCATTCAAAGTTCAGCTTTCGTTTTAAAATTTTTCATTTTAGGCTACTTACAATAAAGACAAATACGGGGACAAGCCTAGCACAATTTAATTCTACATTTTAGTTTCGCAAACACAAAGTACAAACCACCCATAATCGAAAGCCATTTGGTTGTTTTCAATTTTTAAGTGTAAATTTACTTTTATTTATTACTTTCTTTGTTGCGCAATTTTTGTTAAGTTAGCTGCGCGCGCTCTTCTGTTAGGACAGCTGTGTTTCATAGACTAATAATTTAACAAACAGGAACAAGAATTCACTAAATAGAGCTGCCAAACAGCAAAATTCCATTATTCAATTGGAACTCGTAACGTAACTAAGCGTAGCTACCACTCGCTCTGAGAGCGCACTTCGGGCTTCTCTCGTGCTTCGTGTGTCATTCGCCAGCCATTTCGCTTCCTAACTTTGCTACAACATTTTTGTTGATAGCACAACCAGCCAGCCATACTGTGTGTATGCGCCGCTAGCCTGCGATTTTCTAGCGCGCAGTGGCTTCTTCAATTGCTGTACCCCCATTTTTTTCCTTGTATTCCTTATGTGCGCTTATTTTATTGCTTATCTTACTGCGTCGACCTAGCACCTGCACAGCAAATGAGCGAATTAATAAAAACATACATATATAATATATATGTATGCAGTTTTGGTGGTAGCCAGGCATTGATTTTGGATTTTTGCTAGCCGAAAGGCTAGCTACCATAAGCATGTGTGTGTCCCTGTCTCTATGCATGTCCATATTTTAATGTATGCGTACCATTTGCCAGGCAATTCATTGACCTTTCTCAACTAATATGAATTTCGGCAAACGCTAAACAGCCAAATTTTATATTAAATTTGTATTATTTGCCTACAAATAAATATAGTTTAAAAAAACTAAAAAACAGCATATCAAACTAAAAAGTTAAAAATAATTTTTCAAATAAGCTTATAACAATAATAAATGATAAATAGTATTATTGTAAAAAAAAGCGTGGGGCGCTTTGTCCATATTTCTCGTACATCGAGCGCCCAACGCTTTTTTTATAATAATGCTATTTATCATTTATTATTGTTATAAGCTTATTTGAAAAATTATTTTTAACTTTTTAGTTTGATATGCTCTAAAAGCGTGTTTTTTATTTTTTTAAACTATATTTATTTTAAATTTTAGTTCTATTAATTATTGAAAAAAAAAAATTTTTAAGTTCTAGTGAACATGAACATGGTGCAGATTAAAAAAAAAAAAATAAAAATAAAATATTTTTTTCTCGGCCGTGGACGGGATTAGAACCCACGATCGGTGAGTCCGGGAGCGAAGACCCCAGCCTTGGACCGCTCGGCCAACGAACGAACTTGAGGTAGTGGGATATACTGACAGTAATAAGCCACTTGCTTTTAGTCCAAAGGAGAGTTACATACATACAAACAAACAAACATACATACAAGTGAAGCGTGTTAAAAACCCAAGAAAAACCAGAAGAACAATACTTCCAAGGCAGTTTTGATGCTAATCAAACATTTGCTGATCTGGCGAACAGCAAAATTAACAAGCGTCTTGTAAAATAAGCAGGCAATTATCATTTTTGCATTGCGTGTCATACATACTCTTTCATGTTTTCAGCTCTATGACTCTTTCCCAATGATTTTGTCATCGCAACCACCATACAGCTATGCTGCGATGCCTACAAATTGGAGAGTGTATTCCAATCGTCCATTTGCCCAAGTCATTTGCCTAAATTCTAAAGCAGAAGCAACACAAGAAAACGCTCGGCATAGCAAGTGCAAAAGAGATTCAAGAAAACGGCCACGCACTTCACGCTGTGTGTGTTTAGCATACATGGAAATATTTCAATGTGGTGTGCAACATCGCTGGGCGAAGCAAAAATCTAACTAAGTGTTCTTCTGTTCGTTCGTTTTTTGCGTGTTCTCTTCGATACATTTCCATACATACACATTTGGTTTTATGTCGCTTACGTTATTTTCGCGGACACCAAAAAACCCGAGTGTCGCTTACGTTATAATTGACAGGCCAATATCTCCGTAAGCATGTACAATAAAAATGTAATATTTTGTGTGGAGATGCGGAGGATATTTATAAACAAATTTGCATTAAAAAAAAAATTTCGGAAAATGGCGCATACATTATTTTCGCAAATAGGGCTCGATATGTTGTCGCAGTTTGACTGTATTAGCACGCAAGTGTCTGGATGCTGAAGCGCAATGGTTGTTATTGGGAGATGGATGTGCCAAAATTGAGTGAGGATTTGTTTAAGGAGAGCTTCAGGATGGAAAGAAGTCTCGTTCTAAAGTTAGTTGATGCCTTGCCTCAAATGGACCGGAAGGAAACCAATTTAAGAGCGTGCATCCCACTGGAAAAGCGGGTTGCCGTAGCTCTGTACAGCCTGGGGTCATCCGCCGAGTACAGAACCGTTGCCAGGTTGTTTGGCGTATCGACTGCTAGCCTGTGCAACATTCAAAAGGAGTTCTGCAAACTTGTTTGGCAAAACATGGCACTTGAGTATCTGGGGCCAAATTTGTTGACCCAATCAAAAATTGAAGATTTGGTGCAAGGCATTGAAAAGATTGGGTTTCCGCAGTGCTTTGGAGCAATTGATGGATGCCACATTGAAATTAAACCTAAACAGACGGATGCAACAGATTATTATAATTACAAAGGGTGGTAGTCTGTTGTTCTTCTGGCTCTTGTGGACTACAGATATAGATTCATGGATATAAATGTGGGGTCTCCTGGCAGATGTAACGACTCCCAGATATATGAACGGTCAGCCCTGAAGCAAATGATATCCACAAGTGGTTTATTTCAAAATAACGCTAAGAGAATAGGAGGTGTTTACATGCCGGTGTTATTGATTGGGGACTCCGCCTTCCGATTCTGCCCAAGTACGATGAAGCCATACCCGTTCTCGATTGAAGCCTCTGACGATAAGAAGCGCTTCAATTACCACCTATCTAAGGCTTGACGCGTCGTAGAGAATGCGTTTGGTTAACTGAAGGGAAGGTTTCGTCGCCTTGGCAAAGGCATTGACAATAATATTGAAAATGCAAATGCACTCATTAAGTGCTGTTGTGTTTTGCACAACTTTTTAAATACGCACAACAGCAAGTACGACAAAGTTTTTGGCTTGCCCTTGAATGAGCGTGAACAGCCCGAACACCACAGACAAACGGGCTGCGGTCCAAACAGCTCTGCAGAGAAAATAAGAAAAGCAATAGCTGAATCACTTCCTTGATGCACACAATGAATGCACTATGGGTAATTTTACCAGTTTTGTGGCATTAATTAATAACTCAACAACGAAGCAAGATGTTTTGATTTGGTTTTTATACTCGATACCGAAGGTAAAGAGTATATTGGTTTTGTGCAATGTCCGTCATGGTGGCAGCGTACACCGCTGCCCCATCCGTACCCCTTTGCAATCAGGCCTCTTTTTACCTGTTTTAATACTGGTATCGAGTGTGCCGCAGTCGGTTGCGTCCGACTGCAACGTTTCCACATGTTTGCTTTGAGTTTTAATAACTTAAGGAAAATATTTGTACAAAATGGGCGTGTCATCGCCCCTTTTACAAAAGATAGGTTTTGTATATTCTATGTTTGTCAATCTATCACGACCAAACTTGGCGGTTTTTATAGTTATTATAATACTAACATCGTTGCAAAAAATGAGCGACGTGGGTCAACTATATCGTATAGCTCCCATATCAACAATTGGTAAAATGTGATTTCTCGTATGAAAACATTTTGTTCTTGAAGATATTGATTTAAACTTTCTGAAAATTAGTGTATTTACGTTTTTTACATTTTGGGTAAAAGTTATAAACATCGGCCCACTATATCATATATATATATATATATATCCCATAGAACCGCTTAGTAAAAAATTAACGACATATCTTTTTTTTCGTTTATATTTATCAACATCTTAGTTTTTTGGTTGTGGAAGAACACGTTTTTGGAACTTTCGCCATAAAAAAGATACAAATTGCAACCTCTTTTTGCCCTTTTCCACTCTTTGCGGTCCGTTTTGCAAACAACGTCGCATTATCAAATTTAAGGTTATGATCTGTAAATTTAAATATCTCTGGTTGTGGTTAAAAGTGGAAATTAAGACTACACTCATTTTAAAGGTAATGAAACACTCTAAAACACTGTTCTTATTTTAAGGTGGGACTAGGTGGGACCAACAAGAATTCACTAAATAGAGCTGCCAAACAGCAAAATTCCATTATTCAATTGGAGCTCGTAACGTAACTAACCGTAGCTACCACTCGCTCTGAGAGCGCACTTCGGGCGTTTCTCGTGCTTCGTGTGTCATTCGCCAGCCATTTCGCTTCCTAACTTTGCTACAACATTTTTGTTGAGAGCACAAGCAGCCAGCTAGCCAGCGATTTTCAAGCGCGCAGTGGCTTCTTCAATTGCTGTACCCCCATTTTTTTCCTTGTATTCCTTATGTGCGCTTATTTTATTGCTTATCTTACTGCGTCGACCTAGCACCTGCACAGCAAATGAGCGAATTAATAAAAACATACATATATAATATATATGTAGGCAGTTTTGGTGGTAGCCAGGCATTGATTTGGATTTTTGCTAGCCGAAAGGCTAGCTACCATAAGCATGTGTGTGTCCCTGTCTCTATGCATGTCCATATTTTAATGTATGCGTACCATTTGCCAGGCAATTCATTGACCTTTCTCAACTAATATGAATTTCGGCAAACGCTAAACAGCCAAATTTTATATTAAATTTGTATTATTTGCCTACAAATAAATATAGTTTAAAAAAACTAAAAAACAGCATATCAAACTAAAAAGTTAAAAATAATTTTTCAAATAAGCTTATAACAATAATAAATGATAAATAGTATTATTGTAAAAAAAAGCGTGGGGCGCTTTGTCCATATTTCTCGTACATCGAGCGCCCAACGCTTTTTTTATAATAATGCTATTTATCATTTATTATTGTTATAAGCTTATTTGAAAAATTATTTTTAACTTTTTAGTTTGATATGCTCTAAAAGCGTGTTTTTTATTTTTTTTAAACTATATTTATTTTTAAATTTTTAGTTCTATTAATTATTGAAAAAAAAAAATTTTTAAGTTCTAGTGAACATGAACATGGTGCAGATTAAAAAAAAAAAAATAAAAATAAAATATTTTTTTTCGGCCGTGGACGGGATTAGAACCCACGATCGGTGAGTCCGGGAGCGAAGACCCACGCCTTGGACCGCTCGGCCAACGAACGAACTTGAGGTAGTGGGATATACTGACAGTAATAAGCCACTTGCTTTTAGTCCAAAGGAGAGTTACATACATACAAACAAACAAACATACATACAAGTGAAGCGTGTTAAAAACCCAAGAAAAACCAGAAGAACAATACTTCCAAGGCAGTTTTGATGCTAATCAAACATTTGCTGATCTGGCGAACAGCAAAATTAACAAGCGTCTTGTAAAATAAGCAGGCAATTATCATTTTTGCATTGCGTGTCATACATACTCTTTCATGTTTTCAGCTCTATGACTCTTTCCCAATCATTTTGTCATCGCAACCACCATACAGCTATGCTGCGATGCCTACAAATTGCGAAAGTGTATTCCAATCGTCCATTTGCCCAAGTCATTTGCCTAAATTCTAAAGCAGAAGCAACACAAGAAAACGCTCGGCATAGCAAGTGCAAAAGAGATTCAAGAAAACGGCCACGCACTTCACGCTGTGTGTGTTTAGCATACATGGAAATATTTCAATGTGGTGTGCAACATCGCTGTGCGAAACAAAAATCTAACTAAGTGTTCTCAAATAGGGCTCGATATGTTGTCGCAGTTTGACTGTATTAGCACGCAAGTGTCTGGATGCTGAAGCGCAATGGTTGTTATTGGGAGATGGATGTGCCAAAATTGGGTGAGGATTTGTTTAAGGAGAGCTTCAGGATGGAAAGAAGTCTCGTTCTAAAGTTAGTTGATGCCTTGCCTCAAATGGACCGGAAGGAAACCAATTTAAGAGCGTGCATCCCACTGGAAAGCGGGTTGCCGTAGCTCTGTACAGCCTGGGTTCATCCGCCGAGTACAGAACCGTTGCCAGGTTGTTTGGCGTATCGACTGCTAGCCTGTGCAACATTCAAAAGGAGTTCTGCAAACTTGTTTGGCAAAACATGGCACTTGAGTATCTGGGGCCAAATTTGTTGACCCAATCAAAAATTGAGGATTTGGTGCAAGGCATTGAAAAGATTGGGTTTCCGCAGTGCTTTGGAGCAATTGATGGATGCCACATTGAAATTAAACCTAAACAGACGGATGCAACAGATTATTATAATTACAAAGGGTGGTACTCTGTTGTTCTTCTGGCTCTTGTGGACTACAGATATAGATTCATGGATATAAATGTGGGGTCTCCTGGCAGATGTAACGACTCCCAGATATATGAACGGTCAGCCCTGAAGCAAATGATATCCACAAGTGGTTTATTTCAAAATAACGCTAAGAGAATAGGAGGTGTTTACATGCCGGTGTTATTGATTGGGGACTCCACCTTCCGATTCTGCCCAAGTACGATGAAGCCATACCCGTTCTCGATTGAAGCCTCTGACGATAAGAAGCTCTTCAATTACCACCTATCTAAGGCTTGACGCGTCGTGGAGAATGCGTTTGGTTAACTGAAGGGAAGGTTTCGTCGCCTTGGCAAAGGCATTGACAATAATATTGAAAATGCAAATGCACTCATTAAGTGCTGTTGTGTTTTGCACAACTTTTAAAATACGCTTAACAGCAAGTACGACAAAGTTTTTGGCTTGCCCTTGAATGAGCGTGAACAGCCCGAACACCACAGACAAACGGGCTGCGGTCCAAACAGCTCTGCAGAGGAAATAAGAAAAGCAATATCTGAATCACTTCCTTGATGCACACAATGAATGCACTATGGGTAATTTTACCAGTTTTTGTGGCATTAATTAATAACTCAACAACGAAGCAAGATGTTTTGATTTGGTTTTTATACTCGATACCGAAGGTAAAGAGTATATTGGTTTTGTGCAATGTCCGTCATGGTGTCTGTCCGCCTGTCCGTCCGTATGTGTGCAAGTTATTTCCACACCCTTCAAGCTAGGGACTTGAAACTTTCCAATTCTCTTTATCTATGGGATAGTAAATTAAAGTGTCAAGATTGGGGCTCTACGATAACTGGGGGGCTGGCAAATCGATAAATTCGATAACCCAAAAATGATAAATCCGCATATTTCACACACCCTTACAGCTAGAACTACCAAATTTGGTATTAAGATAGCTGGTAACGACCCCCAAATAACTGCATCAAAGTTTTGGAGCCACTCCCACCCATTCCGCACCCAGCCCCCCCCCCCGCATTTTGAAATCAGAAATAGCTATATCTCCCACAGTTTTTTAGCTAGAGCCACCAAATTTGGTGCCAAGATAGGTGATGATGACCCTCCAAAAACTGCACCAAAAGTTTGGATGCCACGCCTACCAATACCACCCTAGCCGCCCCCAGCTGCCCCAACGCTTCGTCAAAAACGAGAATGCGTGTATCTTCCAGAGTTGTGGAGCTAGAGCCACCAAATAAGGCAGGAAGATAGCTGGTAACGACCCCCAAAAAACTGCATCAAAGTTTTGGAGCCACGCGCACCCCTTCCACCCCCTTTCCCAACCTTTACAAACATTGAGCTAGAGTCACCAAATTTTGTATGAAGGTAGCAATTGACATTCCTCATAGATCTACAGCAAAAATTTGGATGCCACGCCCTTCCATACCGCCCCCAGCCCCCTTTCCATACTTTTTACAAACTTCGAGCTAGAGTCACCAAATTTGGAAGGAAGATAGCAATTGACATTTCGCAAAGATATGCAGCAAAAATTTGGATGCCACGCCCACCCATACTGCCCCCAGCCCCTCTTTCCCTACTTTTTACAAACTTCGAGCTAGAGTCACCAAATTTGGAAGGAAGATAGCAATTGACATTTCACAAAGATCTGCAGCAAAAATTTGGATGCCACGCCCACCCATACTGCCCCCAGCCCCTCTTTCCCTACCTTTGTTCAAACTTTGAGCTAGAGTCACCAAATTTGGTACGAAGATAGCAATTGACATTCCACACAGATCTGCATTAAAACTTTGGAACCACGCCCACCCATACCGCTCCCAGCCTCCTTTTCCCCACTTTTTACAATTTTCAAGCTAGAGTACCAAATTTGGTATGAAGATAGCAATTGACATTCCACACAGATCTGCATCAAAAATTTGGATGCCACGCCCAGCCATACTGCCCCCAGCCCCCCTTTCTCCACTTTTACAAACTTCGAACTGGAGTCACCAAATTCGCTATGAAGATAGCAATTGACAAATCACAAAGATCTGCAGTAAAAGTTTGGATGCCACACCCACCCATACCGCCCCCAGCCCCTCTTTCCCCACCTTTTATAAACTTCTAGCTAGAGTCACCAAATTTGGTATGAAGATAGCAATTGACATTTCGCAAAGATCTGCAGTAAAAGTTTAGATGCCACACCCACCCATACCGCCCCCAGCCCCCCTTTCAACAGCTCTTACAAACTTTCAGCTAGAGTCACCAAATTCGGAAGGAAGATAGTTGGTGGCATCCCCATCTGCATCGGAGAATCTTTAAGGCAGCGTACACCGCTGCCCCATCCGTACCCCTTTGCAATCAGGCCTCCAATGAGACCGGACAGCTGCTTATGTCATATTTAAAATGGTTTGTGTTGATTTTGCACCGACGAATCGCGACGCTGTTTTTTTCGGCATACAATGTTTGGGTGCGCTGAGTTTGTAAAACATGTACATAAGGTGCGTTTCATATACATAATGACAACACAAATTTGCTTATATTTTTTGAACGGTACATTTTTTTCAATAACAATGTTCGACGCATTTGCGCGTATTGACAAAATAAAAAATAATAATGTGTACCAAGCGAGACGGCGTTTCTTATAACGGTACATTTATTTTGCTGAAAGAACTGATTTTCGGTTGTTTCACACCACTTTCAATAATGAGTTTCATAGTGATGGTTGTGTTTGAAAATGAAAAGAATAAGCATATATTACATATTATTTTTATTATACTGCGATTAAAAAATAATGCCACGTGGTACAGCGCTTACGGAGCAGGAAAAGGGCAGAATACTTGCTTTGGGTTCCTTGAAATTGGGCGCAGTATCGAAAGAAGCCGCACGGTTATTCATAATCTTTTAGATAGTCCACTGGAATATGGTACCTGTAAGCAAAGTGGAAGGAAAAAAACTCTTACTGACCGGGAACAGAGGAAGGTGGTGCGTGCCGCCAGCAACACCTGTCGCAGTTTAAGCGATTTAACGAGCGTTGTGGATAGAAAGATCTCACGCACAACGATATGGCGCACTCTTAAGGAATCTCCATTTATAGAGAACAAAACAATGAATTGAATTCCAGCGTTAAAACAACAGCTTAAGGATGCACGAAATGATTTCGCCAAGCGAAATATGTCAACAAACCGCCATACTGTACGTTTTAATACATGATGTTTAAACTCGTTACCGAACGTAAAGAGTATATTGGTTTTTAGCAATGTCCGTCATGGTGTCTGTCCGTCCGTATGTGTGCAAGTTATTTCCACATCCTTCAAGCTAGAGACTTGAAACTTTCCAATTCTCTTTATCTATGGGATAGAAAATTAAAGTGTCAAGATTGGGGTTCAACGATAACTGGAGGGCTGGCAAATCGATTAATTCGATAACTTAAAACCGATAATTCCACATATTTCGCACATCCTTACAGCTAGAAATACCAAATTTTGTAAGAAGATACCTAATAGCAACCTCCAAAAAAACTGCTTAAAAAAGCCACGTCCACCAATTCCGGAGTTGTGGAGCTAGAGTCACAAAATTTGATGTGAAGCTAGCAATTGTCATCCCATATAGATCTGCATCAAAAATTTGGATGCCACGCCCGCCCATACCGCTCCCAGCCCCCCTTTCTCCACTTTTACAAACTTCGAGCTAGAGTCACCAAATTTGGTATGAAGATAGCAATTGACATTTCACAAAGATCTGCAGCAAAAATTTGGATGCCACACCCACCCATACCTCCCCCAGCCCCCCCTTTCCCCACCTTTTACAAGCTTCGAGCTAGAGTCACCAAATTTGGTATGAAGATAGCAATTGACATTTCACAAAGATCTGCAGAAAAAATTTGGATGCCACGCCCACCCAATCCGCCCCCAGCCCCCCTGTCCCCACTTTTACAAACTCTGAGCTAGAGTCACCAAATTTGGAAGGAAGATAGCTGGTGGCATCGCCATCTGCATCGGATAATCTTTAAGGCAGTTTACACCCCTGCCGCATCCGTATCCCTTTGCAATCAGGCCTCTTTTTACCGGTTTTAATACTGGTAACGAGTATACCGCATTCGGTTGCGTCCGACTTAAACGTTTCCACTTGTTTTTGAATCAAAGGTTTTATTTTTTAACTTTATGTGGTACAAGACTATTTATTCAGACGAAAAACAAAAAGGGAATTCGGATGGACCCGATGGTAATAGAAGCTATTTGCACGACATCCGAAAGGATGAGCTGTGCTTCTCGAAAAGGAATTTCGGTTGTGGCAGTGTAATGCTGTGGGGTGCTTTCTCAGCTGCCGGTTGCCTGGAAGTCCAATTCGTCTCTTGTGGGGCATTTTAGTTCGCCGTGTTTATAAGGAAAACTAGCAATTTGAAACGGTCGAACAGCTCAAAATCACAATTGTTCAAGAATGGGAAGCAATTGATAAAAAAAAAAAAAACTGTTGACAACCTGATCAAGAGTATGCCAAATCGAATTTTTCAAGTTCTTTCGAAACATGGAAACACTATTTAGTTCTAATATGTACCAAAAAATATATATTGGGCCGTGCTCCGGTTATCGCAAAACGCAAAAAAAAGCGATTTGACGCAAAAACTTGTGCTGCAGTTTTCGCAAAACGCAAGAATTTTGCGATTTCAAACCGGCAGTGAACGAGTATGCGAATTCAAAAGTAAATTATAAATATCAAACAAATAATAATTTATACGGCCATGAACAAATTTTTTCCCTATTTGATTGTCTTTTAAGCTATTTTTTATTAAATTAGAAATTAAATTTATGATTCATTTATAGTTCTAATACATTTATTTCTGAGCACACATAAAATTGCATTGCTGCCAAATTGAGCCAAGCAACAACAAATTGCGAATTCAGAATTATCAATAAGTATTCGATATGTGCAAGTAGGCTAGGGATACCAACATACACCGGTGAATGTGAAATTCAATGAAACACTTATTAATATTATTAAATAATGATTAAAAATATTGTAATATAAATATTTCCTGAGATGAATTATTTAAACGGATATAATATTGAAGTTGTAGTGTGATATATTGAGGTATAGTTTTCGATTCTCGATGAAAGCCAAGTGGTCACAATTGGCAAACAATTTAAATGCTGCTGGACCTCCAGTTAAAGATGTTTCTGGTTGGAAGAAGGCAAGTAACGCAAATGTACATTGTAAATCTGATTAACATAAATATATTTATTTAGGTTTGGTCGGATTGGAAAATTGTGGTTAGTAGTAGGAGAATGGCGGTTCTAACTCAAAAGGATGCCGACAATTTATGACCCCATTAATTTTATGACCCTTTTATCGCCCCCTTGTTTTTTGACCCCCTTCCATATCATAATTTATGACCCTTTTTTCCCATGATCGTGTCCCTCCTTTGATAACACTAGGGTGGAGAACAAAGGATTAACATTCCTAGGCCACCACTTAACCAGCAGCATCTGTGAGAATTAGTGATCAAAGGATTTGGAGTCAAGTGCGCGCCTGTTAAACCTGCGTTGCATTATACACCTGCAAGCAGGTGATCAGAGGAACAGATTTGGCTATTTACCTAACTAGTGTTAGAGTCAATTGTGCGCCTCTTTGGCGTGCGTGGCATTGCAAATCTGTTTATGGTCATGAGGTGCAGTGTGCACAGGAAGAAAGGATAGATAAGAGAGAGTCGAGAGGGTGCCTGTTTGAAGTGCGTTGCATTGTTAACCTGAAAGCAAGCAATAAAGAATGAATGTTTATGGTCATGAGTAGTAGTGATCAAAGGATCTGGAATCGAGAGGACGCCTCTTTGACGTGCGTGGCATTATAAACCTGCAACACACGTCAAAAAATGAATGTTTATGATCATGAGTAGCAGTGTGCAAAGGAAGAAAGGATAGAGAATAGAGAAAAGCAAACGCTTGTTCGATTTACTGGGGTTCTGTGAACAAGGCATGGGAATTTTCCTACGCAGCAGCAGCACCAACAGCAGCACCAACAGCAGCGGCAGCAGCGGCAGCGGCAGGATCAATACATTGCTTCTAAACAAGAGTATTGATACTTGTTGATTAAGATTAAAATGTGTTAGAGGGGGAAAGAGTTAGGGGGAGAAAGTGTTAGAAGGAGAATGTATGTTAGAAGGGGAACGAGCTAGAGGGGGAAAGTGCTAGAAGGAGAATGTGTGTGTGTGTTAGAGGGGGAAAGTGATCCTGCTTGCTTTAATTTAATAAGCCACGCCCCTTATACGATTTTGATTGGTTCCCACCGTCCTTAATATGAAAACTATTTTACAATCCTTTGGGCTTGATATTTAAATATTTAGCGCCATCCCTTTCTTACCTTTGATATTATATATATACCTGCTTTTATTTTGGTCAAGTGCTAGGAAATTCTTATATCCTGCATTGACTTCAAAACGAATAAAAGAGGTAGTTTGGTTTAAGTTGCATAGTTTATTTATTATTCTTTCTATGTATACTATAAAATATTTATTTTTAAATCTAGTATTCATACATTTTATGCCTTATTGACTTAAACGTTGTTTGTTAATTCTTTTGTTTAAATTTTTATATTTTGCCACTAGGCGTTCTAGCCTTGTCAGACGCATGCTGTAGTAAAAGCATCCACATGTGTCGACTCCCTCTGTAGTTAAATCGGATGACCAGCTGCACGCTGAAAGATGCTCGCTTAATTTGGATGTAACTAGATGGCAGTTTTCGTACGCCAAGAAAAATTCTCGATATTCTTCAAGCAATTCATGATGTTCAGGAAAAATCATTTCCTCAAACTCTTTTAAAAAATCATCGATTTTCTTGACAATTGTTTTAAATCCAAAGTTAGAGTTCAGCTCCATTTTGTAGTATACTCGGCAAACGTTTATTTAAGACTGACTTAAATGAATATTTTAACTTTCCTCAAAGCATTTCATTTTTTATTTAGTTTCATATTATGATGAAATTGTGTCCTAAAATATTAACATCCCTTTTTATTTCTTTACCCATCTTTTTTGAAATTTCAAACAGTAACCGAGTAAGATCAATTTCTGACTCATAATCATAAGTCGCTTCTAAATCTGAAAGTTGTATACTATATTGACGCATCTCTACACACTTTGGAATAATATAGTTATAATATATATTCTTGATTTGATTTTTCAGTAATGTGTTCCAACACAAAAATGTTGTTAAAAAAATTCCTAATCTTATAAGCGTCCTCCATGAGTCACTATCAAATTCAACTCTATTACCATACTGATTGAGTATTAATATTGGTTGCCTATCTGATTTTCGAATTTTAAAATGACACTTAACGGTCTCAAGCATTGGATGTTCAATTATTGTATCTGGCATTAAGAAGTCAAAGTGCTCCAGTTTCATTTGGATGTACTCCTTAAAAGTTAATAATTGAATCCACTCCTCTTTTCGCAATCCAATAAAGTTACGTTTATGTTGCTGCAGCCAAACTATAGGTGTGAAATCTCTACTCGTAGAAAACCCACACTTTAGTTTAAGCTCTAGACTAACAAAACACTCAAATCCAAAAATTATTTCATGATCTTGAATTTTCCTTGAGTTTTTCTTTTTATTCAAGTGTAGCGTATCCATCCTCTCTTAACTGCTTTTTCAAACTAAACGTAAAATAAGATAAACCATAATATTTAAGGAATTGATTTTCGCCGAGTTTATCAGTACATATTTATTTAAGATATATTTGACATGTTAAGATACACTTTTAAATTCCTCAAATGATTATGTGTTAGTTTATCGTCCACTACAAAAGCTATTATCGCAAATCGAGGGCGTTCTCTATTAGCTGCTAGCTTAACATTCCAAACATGTTGTGTGCCTTCGGCTAATGTTGGATTCAGGTAACAATCCCAACTGCGGAATGCAAGTGGAAGTGAGCCTCCACTCTTAGTCAAACTAAACATTTGTAACTTCTTTTCATCACTCAGAGTTACATGTGGTATTTTCCATACAATGTTAGAAATATTTAGCTTATACTCCTTAGTTCCAATTTTAGTGTAGTATACATCTTCCATATTTTTAGTCATGAGTAATATCAATTCATGTTTACAATTTAGTAAGACCTTGTTATAATCTTCAGCAAATCCAAGTAAGTATTTAAGAGGTATAGAAAAATTAAAGTATCCGTTCGACAGCTCTCTATCATTTCCATTGAACCAGCCAGAATTCTCTAACATGCAGCTCTCCGTTTTGTTTAAGGAAGCGTAGTTTTTTAAGGTTGTTGAAATACCAACAAATCGAGTACGGTCAATTTCAATTCCATTTAATTCATAACGAACCTCGTCAAAGAGATAACTCATACAATTGTTTTTAAGTTTTCCATCTACAGCAAGCGAGTTATCCGCCAAAGAAATTGTGCCCTCAACATTAATAAAACTCTCACAAGGCAATACATATAAGTCCTGATTCTGAATAGTAATCCTAACTTCATCATTGCTTTTAAATGCTTGTAGATAGGGAGAGTAACTATGATATTCTTTCTTGATTATACTCTCATCCGAATAGGCTTTCTCTCGAACATTCAATACACTACTCATTATTTTTTTATTTTTAGACCCAGAGATTTTAAAAATAATTTGTTCTCAGGTGTTAGTACTTTTTTCGTCGACCTGTATCCTTCTGTAGTAGAACTCAAAGTGCTCACTGGGGGTGGATAGCGCACGTTTTTATTATTATAAATAATCATTATCGGCGCCTTAAGTGTAAGCGAAGTGTCACAACCTCTTTTCTTAAATTAACCAAGTTTCCGTTCTGATCAACGATCCGTATTATTAATGACTGTATCTCGCTCGTATTAACTGGCAAATAAATAAGATTATTTGCTTTCTCACTCAATTTATAGCCTGGCGGAACGTTGAGTGCAAACTCATGCAGAGCATGACTTGATACCTCATTTACATATGAACCGCTTACAATGTTACATTCTAGACGAATCGTATTTACTTTTAAAATGTCAACAGGTTGATCTGATATATGCGTTGCATTTGGTTTTAGTTCTCTTTTATTAAATCCAAATAATTGACCGATAGAACGCTCTTTGTTAAAATATATTGAATCTTTTTTAGATGAAATCACTACTTGAAGGGTATTATTATTGCTCTCGATTAGCGGGTGCTTTAATTCATTGGGCTCTATTTTCTTCATTTTCTCTTTAATAAATTCACTTATATCACTAAGCTCATATGATCCCACAGGTATCTCGAAAATATGCTCCCCAATATGGAATAAATTATTATCGTAGTCCACATTTGGGACCGAGTTGTACATATGAAAATCAATTAGAGCACATTCATAGCTCCCACTTAATTCTATGGGAGGATGATAATTAGCTTTTAAAATCGAGTTGTTATCCGTCAACGTTAGTGTTGTTGCCATTTCGAAAGATTATTGATAAGTGAATTAATAGTACTAGTTTCTTGCATTTTATTTTATTTTAAATTTGAATAAAATCAGCAAACCCCCTTCTATATCGTCCATTTTCTAGCGGGTCATCTTTACTTATTAATAAAAATCCATATTTTTCTCTCCAACAAAATTGACAAATATTCTTAAATGCATCAAACGACATGTCTACGCCTACATGATCCTGATACACATGTTTCATATTGACTTCATCCTGCCTAAACATAATAATTAGGTTTGCATTGTCACGCACAAGATGCTTTGGGATGCGTCTATACGTTTGACACAAATATAACGCATCTATACTTTTAGAAAAAATTTGGTATGGGACTTCCACAAAAGCAAAAGAAACGAAAACCATGTAAAAATAAAAAGAAATTTATGACTCTTGTTCGAGACGCAACACGAGTGTTAAAGAAAGAAAAACCACTTGACATTCAAGCTGCGATTAAAGTAGCCCGAAAAGCTATGTCTAAAACCATTGGAAATAAGAAAAATACTGTTGTTATTCCTAGAGTAATCAACGTTCCTAAAATTTGAGGTTTTTTACCACTTGTGCCAATCTTGACAGCGCTCAGTGCATTAGGAGGAATGGCATCTGGTGGAGCAGCTATTGCTAGAAGCATTAATAGTGCTAAGAATGCAAAAAAAGAGCTAGAAGAGAATAAACGTCATAATAGAAAAATGGAGGCCATTGCTTTAGGTAGTGGACTCTATTTAAAACCGTATCAAAAAGGTTTTGGTATAACCACAAATAAAACAAGAGGAAACGTTGCAGTCGGACGCAACCGACTGCGGTATACTCGATACCAGTATTAAAAATTTTGATGCCCATCCATGTAGGATGTCAATTGCTATCTTCATACCAAATTTGGTGACTCTAGCTCGAAGTTTGTATAAAGTGGGGAAAGGGGGCTGGGGGCGGTATGGGTGGTTGTGGCATACAAATTTTTGCTGCAGATCCTTGTGGAATGTCAAATGCTACCTTCATACCAAATTTGGTGACTCTAGCTCAAAGTTTGTATAAAGTGGGGAAAGGGGGGCTTGGGGCGTTATGGTTGGCGCGGCATCCAAATTTTTGCTGCAGATCCTTGTGGAATGTCAAATGCTACCTTCATACCAAATTTGGTGACTCTAGCTCAAAGTTTGTATAAAGTGGGGAAAGGGAGGCTGGGGGCGGTATGGTTGGGCGTGGCATCCAAATTTTTGCTGCAGATCCTTGTGGAATGTCAAATGCTACCTTCATACCAAATTTGGTGACTCTAGCTCAAAGTTTGTATAAAGTGGGGAAAGGGGGGCTTGGGGCGGTATGGTTGGGCGCGGCATCCAAATTTTTGCTGCAGATCCTTGTGGAATGTCAAATGCTACCTTCATACCAAATTTGGTGACTCTAGCTCAAGGTTTGTATAAAGTGGGGAAAGGGAGGCTGGGGGCGGTATGGTTGGGCGTGGCATCCAAGTTTTTGCTGCAGATCCTTGTGGAATGTCAAATGCTACCTTCATACCAAATTTGGTGACTCTAGCTCAAAGTTTGTATAAAGTGGGGAAAGGGGGGCTGGGGGCGGTATGGTTGGTCGTGGCATCCAAATTTTTGCTGCAGATCCTTGTGGAATGTCAAATGCTACCTTCATACCAAATTTGGTGACTCTAGCTCGAAGCATGTTAAAGGTGGTGAAAGGGGGGCTATGGGGCTTGGGGCGGTATGAGTGGGCGTGGCATTCAAATTTTTGCTGCCGATCCATGTGGGATGTCAATTGCTCTCTTCATACCAAGTTTGGGGACTCTAGCTCAAAGTTTGTGTAAGGTGGGGAAAGGGGGGCGGAATGGTTGGGCAAGGCTCCAAAACTTTGATGCATTTCTTTTGGGGTTGTTGCCAGCTATCTTCCTACCAAATTTGGTGGCTCTAGCTCCACTACTCTGGAAGATAGACGCATTCCCGTTTTTGACGAAGCGTTGGGGCAGATGGGGGTGGCTAGGGCGGTATTGGTAGGCGTGGCATCCAAACTTTTGATGCAGTTTTTGGGGGGTCATCATCACCTATCTTGGCACCAAATTTGGTGACTCTAGCTAAAAAACTGTCGGAGATATAGGCTTTTCTGATTTCAAAATGCTGGGGGCTGGGGGCGGAATGGGTGAGCGTGGCTCCAAAACTTTGATGCAATTCTTTTGGGGTTGTTGCCAGCTATCTTCCTACCAAATTTGGTGGCTCTAGCTCCACTACTCTGGAAGATACACGCATTCTCGTTTTTGACGAAGCGTTGGGGCAGATGGGGGTGGCTAGTGCGGCATTGGTGGGCGTAGCATCCAAACTTTGGATGCAGTTTTTTGGGGGTCATCATCACCTATCTTGGCACCAAATTTGGTGGCTATAGCTCAAAAACTGTGGGAGATATGGGCTTTTTTGACTTTAAAATGCGGGGGGGCTGGGGGCGGAATGGGTAGGCGGGGCTCCAAAATTTTTGATGCAGTTTTTTGGGAGTTGCTAGTAGCTATCTTCTCACCAAATTTGGTAGTTCTAGCTGTCAGGATGTGCGAAATATGTGGATTTATCGGTTTTGAGTTATCGAATTTATCGATTTGCGAGCCCCCCAGTTATCGTAGAACCCCCATCTTGACAAATAATTTACTATCCCATAGATAAAGAGAATTGGAAAGTTTCAAGTCTCTAGCTTGAAGGGTGTGGAAAAAAGTTGCGTTCATACAGACGGACAGACGGACAGACACCATGACGGACATTGCACAAACCCAATATACTCTTTACCTTCGGTATCGAGTATAAAAATTAATTTTTTATAAATGAGCTGCCCAATAAACCGCTTTCGAACATTGATATTATAAACTTCGCACGCATACCTATCCCACATTTTAGAGGGGTTTACATGAGAAACGCCTTACCGAAAAATGTAAGAAAAAGAGAATGCGGCATCGTTAATTTGGACTCGTCAACTGGAGCTAGAACTCATTGGGTAGCTTACTATAAGGTGGATGAGGAATGCAGATATTTTGATAGTTTTGGAAATTTGCCACCCCCTATAGAACTTATAAGATATTTGGGCGAGAACATTCAATACAATTATAATCAAGTACAACAATTTGGTTCTTTTAACTGCGGTCACTTATGTCTTAAGTTTTTAATGCTTACCTCAAAATCGTTTTTAAAATAATTTTTATATCAATTAAAATAAATACTTTACATTTAAATAAAGAAGAAAAAAAAATGTATAATTTTTAAGTATATATATATAAATATTGTCTTTAAACTATCTCAGTTTGTTTGGAGTATCTGATTAGTTCACATATAGCAAGCCCACTGTTTCTTGAAAACCAAAAACATAAAAAATAACAACAATTAACAGAAAAAAAAAAACACTGTTTCTGAAAAACATAAAAATAACAGGAAAACAACAACAAGCTGTTTATGAAAAATAACAACAAATAACAGAAAAAAAACACTGTTTCTGAAAAATAACAACAAATAACAGAAAAAAAAACACTGTTTCTGAAAAACATAAAAAATAACAGCAAAACAACAACAAGCTGTTTATGAAAAATAACAACAAATAACAGAAAAAAAAACACTGTTTCTGAAAAACATAAAAAATTACATCAAAACAAGGACAGAACAACCTGTTATTAAAACCACCCACGCTCGCTGATCAAGTTTATTGGCTTACTATCATAAATATACTAAAATGAATGAGCATATACTAAAGGAGCTAACAAAAACAAGAAACGCGTTAAAAAGAAAATTTCGAAGCATTAAATTAGGTAA
The DNA here is from genome assembly GCA_030179655.1 of Scaptomyza flava. Classification (NCBI taxonomy): domain Eukaryota; kingdom Metazoa; phylum Arthropoda; class Insecta; order Diptera; family Drosophilidae; genus Scaptomyza; species Scaptomyza flava. Next base: position 653,050 of record JARNME010000042.1, on the reverse strand, counting down.
AGCCGCAAATGAATACCAGTTGGAGGAAACATTTAAGCCTATAACAGAACCACTCAAAAAGATTATTAAAGGAAATAGGGAAATTAAGCCATACCCCCGAATCAAAAAAGAAGAGAAAGATAAAAGTGTAAATGAGGTGGCAGAGAATGGAAATAATACTAGTGAATTTTATGACGCAATAGATGGGGAAATTGATGAAAAACAGTCAATCCATGATTCGCTTATATCGAGTAAACAAAGCTATACTAACCTCGCTACAGCAGGCAATAAAGATTATAATCAGTCAAGTGTAGTACATGATGATAGTTTTGATCTCAGTCTAAATGAGTTAGAGCGTGAGGGACAGTTAGATAAAGCGTTTGGACCAAGTAAAAATAAAGGAGAAACTAAATTAGGCAGCTCTAAAATAAACGTAAACAACAAAAGACTTGAACTGGAAACGGGTGAAAAGTGGAATCTTACTCCTGGATTGTATTCTTTAATCTTTTTAAAAAATCCACATGCTTATAACCAATTGGATCTGGATGCATATAAGGAAATCTTGTCAAAAACAAATGCTCACAGAAGAAATCATCAGCCAAATGAAGCACTTAAGGGTAATCGCTCCAAAAAGTATACTGATATAATAAAAAAACTTTTCCCGAAAGTTGTTGAGCCAAGTGCAGTGTCTACACCTTTGAATAGTAAAAAATCTACACATAAAGGCGGAACTCTTATGATACTCAACAAGCATAAACCAAATTATGTATACTGGGATAATCCTAATGAAATTGTAAATAGACTTAAGCTTTTGATCGCTTCACAGGCAGCTGGTAACAGTAGTCATAATAATGAAATTGTATCGATAATTGAAGAGTTGCGAGAAGCAAACATAATTTTTTAATAAATATGATATACACTCATTAAATATTCTTATTATTAATATGTCTCTTGACAAGTTTGGTCATTTCTCGAACGATAAAGAACGCTCGGAGAAGTTGAAAAGGGGGATTGAAGCTGTGAGTGGGATTCATATTGATGAGGATGGTAACCTAAATGCCCAAAACAAACGCATTAAAAATTCAATCAGCCCCATAAATAACGATGATTTGGTAATCAAAGAATATGTTGATATTAAAGTATTTGAATTAAAAAAAAGTCAAACGGCTTATATTACTCAATTAGTCGAACAAAGAAATAATAAGTTAAAGGATATGGAAAGCAAACTGAATGAAATAACTATCGAAGTAACTAAGTTATTAGATGATGTTAACAAAGTTAGCAATGAAATCATTTCAAGAATAAACAGTAATAATGAGTTTGTAAGCAAGCAGTTACATCAAGAAAAAAAACAATTGTGAAATCAGATCGCTGTTAAGTCAATATGAGTCTAGATAAGTTTGGACACTACTCAAGCGATAGGAAGCATTTGGAGTATTTACACAGAAATGGAAAAAGATTAGTGGGTTTTATCGTTGATGAGGATGGAAATTTAAATATACAGAAAAAACGAATCATATGTTGTATACAACCGCAGGAGGCGAATGACTTGGTTATAAAAGAATACGTTGATCGAGTATTAATTCTAGTGAAAAATGATATAGAGCACACCATCTCATTATTATTAATAAGAGAGAGAAGCCAAAAAATTGATTTATTTCAAGAGAACTTAAACAATACTATAAAGAGTATCGAAAATTTGAAAGAAATACTTGATAAATATTTTACATTTGTAATTGGCTGTTTTGAGAATCCTACCATTTTAAAAATAAATATTAACAGCGGATGAGGTGCCTGTACCCCTACGTATCAAAAACGAAAGAAAAATATTAATAAATAAATAAAAATTATATATAAGCAAATGCAATTTATCAAAACCCGTTAAATGCTGATTGACCCCCACCACGGTTGGTTATATCTCATTTGATTATTACTATATCAAGAAACATGGGATTCAAATCGTGGAAGTGTATATGGATAGTATGGATTACGATACTGATGGAGAAGGCACCTATGGTGAAAAAGATGTGTTTCTCAACATTTTTCTCTCGACACAATAAAAAAGACGTCGTCAGCAACAACATTGTACTACGTTATAAAGGAAATAAATAACTAAAAAATAAAAAAAATAAAACCAACAAGACGTGCTACATTCCAATATGAGCAAACGGGAATTAGTGAAAGAATTACATGCTCCTGCACGTAAAAATTTTAAGCGAAGAAGAGTTGTAATGAAGGGAATCGATGATCATTGGCAGGCAGACTTAGTGGAAATGGGAAAGTACTTCTCATCTTATAAGGGATATCGATTTCTATTGACAATCATTGATACGTTTTCCAAATATGCGTGGGGAGTAGCATTGAAGTCAAAATCTGGAAAAGAAGTTACACAAGCGTTCGCGGGCATTTTTAAAGGGAATAGAATTCCTAAGAATTTACAAACGGATGATGGAAAAGAATTTTTTAATACAGATTTTAAAAACTTGTGTAAAAAACATAACATTAATTACTCAAGCCATAGTGTACTTAAGGCATCGATTGTTGAGCGTTTTAATAGAACTTTAAAGGAAATGATGTGGAGAGAGTTTAGCTTCAATGGAACATATAATTGGATCGAAATGTATAAGCGGTTGATTAAAGAGTACAATAATCAATATCATAGAACAATTAAAATGCCACCTATAAAAGTGAATTCCTCAAATGAACAGATGTTATGAAATACTGTTTACAGTCACTTAAAAATATTTGGTGGTAGCAAATTCAAAGTAAATGACTATGTGCGTATAAGTAAACATAAACATTTATTTGAGAAAGGGTATACCCCAAACTGGACAAGTGAAATTTTTCAAGTTAAAAAAATACAAAATACATACCCTACTACATACATATTGAAAGACTATGAGGGTATCGAAGTGAAAGGCGGTTTTTATAAAGAGGAACTATCAAAAACAAAGTTTCCGCACACTTACCTAGTTGAGAAAATAATAGAAAAACGAAAAGGGCAGGTACTCGTTAAATGGTTAGGGTTCTCGAATGCGCACAACTCTTGGATAGATAAAAATGACGTTCTTTGAAGCAGCAGGTATTGGTCGCATGACTCCATTGAAAGCAACAGGTTTTTGGGTGCGTCACTCTATTGGTTGCTACAGTTATTGGGCGCGTCACTCTTTTTGTGACACTTTCCTACTTTAAATGTGGGCAGGATAATTGTTACCTGTATTGATACCTGTATTGCGCATGTGTGTGTTTGTTTTTGTGTGTGTGTGTGCTGCTGATGGGTATAAAAAGGCAGTGCAGAGCATAGTTCAATCATACAAAGTCAACAAAGTGAACAAAAGAAGCATCATGCCGAAATTTACCAAGATGCCCAAGAAGATGGTGAAAAATAAGCAGCAGAAAAACACCATGCTCAGCTGGTTAAAGCCGGCAGTGGAGCTGGTGGAGGAATGCGAGGACTAGAAGATGCCGGCGCCTATCGAGGCGTACGAGGGAATAACCTGGACACGCCGCCGCCGGTTTCCCGGAATGGCCCAGTGGGTCATTAGACTCACATCCCCTGCTCCTTTCGATGCACCCTGGAGGAAACCCAGGAAATCTGTTGAGGAGTTGAGCCGGGATGAGCGGACGCCATCGCCGCTCTCGGATTTAGGCCTCGACGAGTTGAGGTATAGTCCTCCCAGGCTCGAGAGGAGTGAGCTATTTGAGTCAATGGACTCATTAGATATTATGCTGGATGAAATGAACAGCGATGAATTTTTAAGTAATTTATAAGAATAAAATTTTCTTTTTTGTAAAATTTTTAATAAAAACGATTTTTATTTTAAAACGTATTTTCGTTTGAATTTTTATTTATTTTTTTTTCTACCTAACAATTATTATTTTTTTCAGGTTTAACAAACTTTATAAAATTAGATACATTTTTTTTTTTTTAATAAAGAAGAAAGATATTAAACTATAACACCAATATGTTTTTTTATTTTGTTTCGATATTTTTTTTTTTTTTACAGGTTTTCTACAAGTTTTTTACAGGCTATTTACAGGTTTTACCAATTTTATGTTATTTACAGGTTGTACAGGCTTTTTTTCTTTTAATATTATTATTACTTACAGGTTTTACAGTTTTTTTTTTTTATTTTTATTTTTTTATTTATTTTTATTCACAGGTTTTACAGGTTACAGTATTTATACCATCAGACCTTATTTTTCTTTTATCGTCATTAGAGCTTAAAGTAGTTTTTTTAATCTTATGTGTATACAAGTTGTGGATCTTAGATCTAAACAACATCATTTCATCATTGAAAATCTTATTATCAAAAAGGCATTCTTTATAACTATTTATAGTAAGCTTATCTAATGCAGACTTCTTTACACCCTTTGATTTTTTAACACAGCCACCCCCCCTCAAGAGACAATGAATACATTTTCGCTCTGAGACCAACAAAGTCCAGCATTCGTTTGCCACAGTTCTCATCCTTCATCATACCCAAGACTTTTTTATTGCACCTCTTAATCCCGTATAACTTAGCTAACCCCTCAGGGTACTCGGACGTATCAAACTTCATTTCTACATCTTCAGCAATATCTGCGTAAAAGTCTTTAGTCTGTATTGAATATATGAACGAGTCTGTATCAATGTAATTCAAAGTGACTTTTTCTTTGAATTTAGGTTTAATATAATCATAATGGAAGTCATACATCTGCCATTTGGATAGCTCTAAAACTGTAAACCCTAAATACATTGGCTTATCATAAACATTATGGAGTCGCTTCATCTGAATAGCATACATGTCTTCCGCAAATTGCGCAGAGCTGTGAAAACTAGCCTTTGTTTGCAATAAGCGAACGTGCACCTAATCGATTGCGTGTGGTTGATTCCCACGAATTGACAATCTTAACATCTTTACGTTTTTCAACGTTAACAGTTTAAAAAAGTATTTTTCAAAATTATTTTTCGCTAGAGTTCTATGGGAAGTGTTAAGATCAATATATTTTTTTAGCCAAGGAGCCTGTTTAAATTTTAAAACTCGATGTATTTTCGACAATATTAAACCATTACGTAAACATTGCTGAAGGTTTTTGTAATGTATAGGGTATTTATTTTTTGCCCTAAGGTCAGCAACAAGTTTACACACCTTTGTTTCTGGTGTGGGTTTTTGGTTCAGCGGACAAAATGGAAGATCATTATGATAATCATGTAATGTATCTGGATATAAAAGGTCTACTTCTAAAATATAACCGTATTCAGAAGTTTCCTCTATTTGAGCAACATTTAATACAGCAATCTCATCGTCACTCATCCATTGAAAACCAGTGTATGGAAGACTTTGAGACATTGCCCAGCCATATAAATTATTTGCATCCAGATACATTAAATATTCAGATGGTTTGCTTGCGTCATACGCATCCATATACATGTGGTTGGCTTTGGAGTACCGTTTACAGCACTGAACCAAACCACCTCTAATACCATTCTGAATAAATCTATACATATCAATATCAGAAAGCAGATCTAACTCTACTTCGGTTGTTTTCAGCATAGCATCCCATGATAGACCAGGTGTGGTATAATAATGGGCAGGATCAAGACAATAAATTTTCTTACATATTGCGCGAAAATTTTGAAAAACGTCAGTCAATAAAAGAACATCTGTTTTGAGATAGAGCTCCATATATTCTTTTAATGTCTGACAGTTGAAAACTTTCCATACATGCTGTGCATGTAAATAGTCCTCAGGTGAACATTCTTTATTAGTTAAACTATTAAAGAACTTCTCCCTTGGAGGCAGATAGGTTTCAGCTAGTCGGCTTTCTGAGTCCAAAAACTCATATGGAAAGACTCCCTTTCTACGCAATAAATTAAACTCCTCCTCACAGGGATAAAAACGCTTAACGCTCTCAAAACATTCAGTACTCAGATTGCTACTTAAAGCATCTAAGCTGGTTGCCATAAAGCGAAACGTATCCAAAAATCTAATTTCTAAATTTTTGTCATGGGACGCTATGTATGTAAATGTGGAGAGTGATATATACAACTCCTTATTCAGTGGGAGTACTTTAATATCACCCTCCACTTTGTTAAGTTCTCTAACAAAAAGATGGGAGTCATACCGCGAAAAATTGTGAAAGAATACGGGGACAAAAGGTGCAATTTGAAAATTAATATTGCAAACATTATGGGCTGGACCCCTGTACTGGCCCGTTAAATGACAATGGTCACGCACTCGGTCGGTCCCCAGAATTTTCTTGCAGATATGGCAATTAACTGCTTTTCGAAAACTGGTTTCCTCCTCTGCACTCATTATCATTGGTTTAATATTAGAGAGGTAGGTCGTGTAAATTTCACTTACATTTCTGATGAGAGATGTGACAAATTTGACACCTGCATCCTTACCAGTCTCTAATACAAACTTATCTAAGGATGGGTCAAACGAGCACTTAATATAATACGAGAATGCTATAGGCACATGCAATGATGTAGCTGTAACATTCTCACTCACTTTTGAATTGAGGGGGTTAGTATGCATTCGAAGTCTGCATACACTACAAAAGGAACATCTAAACTACGATTAAAATTCTTAAATTTAAGACTTGCTTTTTCAATGGATGGTAGCGTAGAAACCATCTTGCCACAATTCATCCGGTGCTCCATCGATAACTTCTCGCTGTGTGAGAAGTTGAGGCAGGTGTTGCAAAAGAAAAGGTTGTGATCGTGTCTGGTTACCTGTGAGCGAACCAGTCTAAAAGTTTAAAAACAAAAGAAAGTTTATTAATACTGTAAATTATCAAAAAAATTATTATGTTTTGCATACCTTGACAAACTTTTTATCCATACAAAATGCGCTCGTCCATCGCTCTCCAAAAGCAATAAACTTAAATGCCGTTCCCTTTCGACCTCCGTTAAATACAGCGGACCCACCACTTTTCCCTTTTCCTCATCGAATCCAAAAACGTTGATACTGATAGTAGAGTTCCGTCTTTCGAACACTTTGATTTGTGTAAGCGGAAGCGGAAACTCCAACTCCTCAAAATCTAATGTAAGTGTTTCACTTACATAGATTTTTGAGTTGTCAATATTCACATTATAGCTCGAACACCTCTCAGTATTTTTGTCTAATGCTTTAAGGGCGGATATTATAGCCCATTTAAAACAATATTCATCCTCGTTTCTCACATTTATAATCGCCTTTTTATCTCTTAGCACCTTTGGAGTTTCAATATAATTTGAAACTTTTAAAGGAGTGTATTTATTAACATTACACTCCAATCTTATTATTTGGGACATTGTCCATCCGCTGTCCCTTTCCTGGAACTCATCCATTTTTTGCCGGATGAGTTCAGCATGCTGACTATAGACTTCTTCTATATTTTTTCCAGCTGTTAGATTACACATAGGTGTTTGATGCGACTTGACTTGCATCACCATCTCATCTTGATGGAATTTTATGTATTCCGCAAATAACTCAAAGTTTATCTTACACGATGTGTGTAAAGATAAAACATTGGTTATTATTGGAATGAGCCCTGATGAGGCATCAGTGAGGAATTCCTGGGGATTAAGAATTTCCTCACACCTATTCTCAAACGATAACGTAAGAATGCGGTTTTTAAATCCACCTGAAATCTGCATCACAGCACTATTTAGGGGTATGAAAACGCGCAGTTTATGTGTACTGGACCTTAAATGTCCATTCCACTTTGAATAAAGTACATTAACCTTACATGTATTGCACCACTTCTTCGTCGTATTGGGGGTGGCGGCCAAGATGCTGGTTGCGGTGTAGGGTATATTATTGCAGGTGCTGGTGTAGGCTGTGTTGTTGTAGGTGGTGTCGTATGCTGTGTTGTTGTATGTGGCTGTGGAGTGTGTGTTGGTGGAGGTGGTGGTGATGGGTGTGTTGGTGTATGTGTTGTTGAAGGGTGTGTTGGGGAAGGTAGCGTTAAACATCTTCATGAGGGTGTTGGCTTTGTTAGTGGTCGTGGAGGTGGCGGAAGTGGTTTGCGATCCTGGAGTGCGGGGTCTCGTTTCGGTACCGAAAATCTCGGTTAAGTCGTTCGCTGCGGCGGTCGTGTACACAACGTTGTAGTTTGCGTTTGCAGCCATTTTATTTTTTTTTTTTAATTTATTTTTTATTTGTCAAAAATTTAAAAACACAAACGTTTTAAAACACGGAAGAAAAATTTTCAAATTTACACTTGTAAATTTGGAGAGCTACTGATGGTTTTTCAGTCAACAGTACCTCTTTTATTCGTTTTGAAGTCAATGCAGGATATAAGAATTTCCTAGCACTTGACCAAAATAAAAGCAGGTATATATATATAATATCAAAGGTAAGAAAGGGATGGCGCTAAATATTTAAATATCAAGCCCAAAGGATTGTAAAATAGTTTTCATATTAAGGACGGTGGGGACCAATCAAAATCGTATAAGGGGCGTGGCTTATTAAATTAATACAAGCAGGATCACTTTCCCCCTCTAACACACACACACATTCTCCTTCTAGCACTTTCCCCCTCTAGCTCGTTCCCCTTCTAACATACATTCTCCTTCTAACACTTTCTCCCCCTAACTCTTTCCCCCTCTAACACATTTTAATCTTAATCAACAAGTATCAATACTCTTGTTTAGAAGCAATGTATTGATCCTGCCGCTGCCGCTGCTGCCGCTGCTGTTGGTGCTGCTGTTGGTGCTGCTGCTGCGTAGGAAAATTCCCATGCCTTGTTCACAGAACCCCAGTAAATCGAACAAGCGTTTGCTTTTCTCTATTCTCTATCCTTTCTTCCTTTGCACACCGCTACTCATGATCATAAACATTCATTTTTTGACGTGTGTTGCAGGTTTATAATGCCACGCACGTCAAAGAGGCGTCCTCTCGATTCCAGATCCTTTGATCACTACTACTCATGACCATAAACATTCATTCTTTATTGCTTGCTTTCAGGTTAACAATGCAACGCACTTCAAACAGGCACCCTCTCGACTCTATCTTATCTATCCTTTCTTCCTGTGCACACTGCACCTCATGACCATAAACAGATTTACAATGCCACGCACGCCAAAGAGGCGCACAATTGACTCTAACACTAGTTAGGTAAATAGCCAAATCTGTTCCTCTGATCACCTGCTTGCAGGTGTATAATGCAACGCAGGTTTAACAGGCGCGCACTTGACTCCAAATCCTTTGATCACTAAGTCTCTCACAGATGCTGCTGGTTAAGTGGTGGCCTAGGAATGTTAATCCTTTGTTCTCCACCCTAGTGTTATCAAAGGAGGGACACGATCATGGGGAAAAAAGGGTCATAAATTATGATATGGAAGGGGGTCAAAAAACAAGGGGGCGATAAAAGGGTCATAAAATTAATGGGGTCATAAATTTTCGGCATCCTTTTGAGTTAGAACCGCCATTCTCCTACTACTGTGTTTCGCAAGAAGTTGGCCAAAAATAAGAAAGAATTAAAAAGCAGAGGAGGAGACCTTTCTCTCAAGTGGTAATTTTACCAATTGAAGAGGAAATCACGAGGCTATGCGGTCTTTTTGAAATGGTTGATTGAGTAGGAGGAGAAACGTTTGGCTTGCAAAAAGAGTCCTGAACCTCCGAGGGACCTGAGCGAGTCATTGCTGGCAAAGCTGCTGCTTCCGAACGACAATGTCGATCCAGCAAACTTCGTTGACTATGAGCAACAACAACAACATGCTCGTCAATCAGTCCCTTCGGATCTGGATAACATTTGTGCCGATCAGTCCAAATGTTTAAAAGTCGTGGCTGACACCCTAAAAGAAATGAAAGAGCAGCAAGCTCACCATATAAAAAAAAAGGATGAAATAGAATAAGAGAAACTAGAGGTACTTAAATTGATGCTAAATTCTCTGGGCAAATAATCTAAATATTTGGTAATAGTGCATTTAAGCTGCCGCCTCAAGTAAAGCCTTTAGCATTTCGCCTTAAGGTCTTCCATATATTTAGCCTTTACCATACAAAATGTGTCCGTTAAATTTTAAATTAGGGACTTTTTCTCGCGCCGCTAGAGCGCCGCTATTCTACCTTTTTTTTTTACCGATGAATTGATATTTTTGGTCAAATTACTGTTGGCGGCAACAGGAATCAGCTAATTAAAAATCAAAACAAATGTGCAAGTAAGTACAAAATGATTTAAAACACTAACTATTATTATTATTACTGTAATTAAACAATTTAATTTCAAGTGGATGGCGGACAAAAAAGAAAGCGGTGGTCGGAGAACTTGGATAGCATTTTTATAGGCATTTTTATGCAAAACTGTTGTGGGTAGATCTGGCGGATCGACATCGACGTGGCCTAATTTTGAAACGATTGGGAAGATTCTCGCCTCTTCCAAATCTACAAACCCTGGTAAGTGCAATGATTACAACAAATTAATTGATGTTCATTCATATAAATTGCTGTTTCAATAGGATTTCAAATAGAAAACGAAATGGAAGTGGAATGCTTGGTAGAATTTGAAGTGGAAGTCGTCGATGAGTCGTCACGTTCGACATGTGTGTCTCCCGAGGATGGGCCTTCAACTTCGAAGAGGAGACGGTACAATTCTGGAGGCGATAAAATGATTAAAATGTACAAAGCGGTTAATGCAATATGCCAAATGGCAGAGGAGTTAAAAAAAAAACCGCAATCCTCAAGGAAGTGATTCAGCTATTGCTTTTCTTGTTTCCTCTGCAGAGCTGTTTGGACCGCAGCCCGTTTGTCTGTGGTGTTCGGGCTGTTCACGCTCATTCAAGGGCAAGCCTAAAACTTTGTCGTACTTGCTGTTGTGCGTATTTAAAAAGTTGTGCAAAACACAACAGCACTTAATGAGTGCATTTGCATTTTCAATATTATTGTCAATGCCTTTGCCAAGGCGACGAAACCTTCCCTTCAGTTTACCAAACGCATTCTCCACGACGCGTCTAGCCTTAGATAGGTGGTAATTGAAGCGCATCTTATCGTCAGAGGCTTCAATCGAGAACGGGTATGGCTTCATCATACTTGGGCAGAATCGGAAGGTGGAGTCCCCAATCAATAACACCGGCATGTAAACACCTCCTATTCTCTTAGCGTTATTTTGAAATAAACCACTTGTGGATATCATTTGCTTCAGGGCTGACCGTTCATATATCTGGGAGTCGTTACATCTGCCAGGAGACCCCACATTTATATCCATGAATCTATATCTGTAGTCCACAAGAGCCAGAAGAACAACAGACTACCACCCTTTGTAATTATAATAATCTGTTGCATCCGTCTGTTTAGGTTTAATTTCAATGTGGCATCCATCAATTGCTCCAAACCACTGCGGAAACCCAAGTTTTTCAATTCCTTGAGCAGTAGGGGATTGCCGGTTCTGGAACAGGGTGTAGCTGTCACTTTAATTACCCTCAATCATAATTTATTACCCCACTTGAGAATCAGCGATCCCTTTTTTACACTTTTAATACCAACTTGAGAATCAATTATCATAGGATCTGGTTTCAAGTGTGTTCCTGTTTTAAGTGCATTGCCTTGCACACATACAGCAGGCAACAGTATGCATTGTTTTTTGCAAAGAGCAGTAACAATAACAACATTCAAGTGGGTTATATGATCATAGGATCTGGTGTCAAGAATGCGCCTGTTAAGCGTGCGTTGCATTATACACCTGCAAGCAACCCACAATCATAGATGGTTTCTTAAGGACAACAACAACAAGATTCTTGAGAAGCATGATCAAAGGATATGGAGTCAATTGTGCGCCTCTTTGACGTGCTTGGCATTGTAAACCTGTTTATGGTCATGAGGTGCAGTGTGCAAAGGAAGAAAGGATAGAGAATAGAGAAAAGCGAGCGCTTGTTCGATGTACGTTGCATTGTTATGGTCAACAGCAACAACAACTACAACCTTCGTGTGGGGCTCTTTGAACAAGGGATGGAAATTGTCTTACGCAGCAGCAGCAGCAGCAAGGTCAATTCGTTGAGCTTTATGGTTGTGATAATGACAGGATCAGTTTTAGCTATTTAACCAATTAGTGTTAGAGTCAAGTATGCTACTGTTTTAAATACATTGCTCTGCACACTTACATTGTTATTGTCAACAGCAACAACAACAACCTTTGTGGGGGGTTATGTGTGCAAGGATGGGAATTTTCTTACGCAGCAGCAGCAGCAGCAAGATCAACACATTGTTTTCAAACAAGAGTATTGATACTTGTACATTTAGATTATAAAGCGTTAGAGGGAGAAGGTGTAAAATGGGGCGTGTTAGAGGGAGAAGGTGTAAGAGTGGGAAAGGATAGAGTTGGAAAGTGTTAGAGGGAGAAGGTGTTAGAGGAGGAAAGAGTTAGAGGGGGAAAGTGTTAGAAAGAGACTGTGTGTAAGAAGGGGAAAGATTTAGAGAGAGAAAGTGTTAGAGGGAGGAAGACTTAGAGACAAGTTAGTGCATGCTTGAAGTGTGCTAGTCAAAGGTCAAGTACATTAGTTGGATCAGTGAGCAAAGTACATTGCCTATGAAACTATGAAACTTTAAGTGCTAGATTCAAGTGTGCAAAGTTTTCTTAGCTACGAATAAGTAGATAAGAGAGAGTCGAGAGGGCGCCTGTTTGACGTGCGTTGCCTTCCACACCTGCAAGCAAAACATAAGCAATGAATGTTTATGCTTGTGAAAACCAGTGATCAACGAATAAAAGGATTGAGACAAGATTGTGCGTGTATGAAGTACGCTAGTCAAAGGGCAGTACATTCGTAGGCCGCATTGTTATGATCAAAAGCAAAACCAACAACAACAAGAACAACAACATTCGTGAGTGTTATGTAAGCAAGGGATGGGAATTTTTTTCGCAGCAGCAGCAGCAAGATCAACACATTGTTTTTAAAGAAAAGTGTTAGAGGGAGAAAGAGAGTGTTGGTATTAGAGAGAGTAAGTTTTAGTGGGGAAAGTGTTATAGGGAAAGTGATCCTGCTTGTATTATTATATTAAAACACGCTCCCTTATGCGATTCTATACACGAGCGTCTATGAAATGCAGGTGGTATGTTAATTGATTGTCCCTCCTTCTAACGCACACCCAACTTGTTCGCTACTTACGTTTCTAACCTTTATTTGCATATATCTGTTTTGATTATTGCACTGACTTCTGTTACTTTTATAGAGCTAATTAGTATAACTTTTTAATAAACCAATGAAAATTTTTTAAATTGGTGTACTTTGTTAATAAACTATCAAATTATGTTTTTCTTATAGGTATGTTTTAATTTTTTTTTTAGATTTTTGCAGTATGTTAAATTTGAGATTTATATTAAGCTTGTTCCGTTGAGGGATTTAGCAAACACAAACACCGATTATTTAGATTAATAACATATAGTTATAGCCGGTAGAACACACAAATCATACTCCGCGATTTTGTTTCGGCTTTATAAACAGATTTTTTTAAGTCAATATTATAAGCCTAAGTTCTAGTACTCACTATATACATATCTAAAAATGCTTTTATGTTTGTCATTATTTTGAAAGCATAAATAAGTTCGTGTAGGTGGTATAATAAATCATGTTTTAACAAAATAATTTTGATCTTAATATTTATACTTCATCGTTTATTGAGATTATTATTATTTTGTTTATTTATTCCCCATAAATTGGATTCCGTTCTATCTCAGTAATTTATTTTGCTTATACATTCTTTAAATTCTTTAAGATAATCTTTTAGGCTTATCAAATAATCATTTCCTTAACTTTCCCCCTGCTCGCTATAAGATTTTCATCAAATGACACTTTTCATATTTAAGATATCCGTCAAAATATTTCTAATACTCAACTAAAACTATTTCATCAAACTCACATATAAAATCAATTTCTAAAACAAGTGGAAACGTTGCAGTCGGACGCAACCGACTGCGGTATACTCGATACCAGTATTAAAAATTTTGATGCCCATCCATGTGGGATGTCAATTGCTATCTTCATACCAAATTTGGTGACTCTAGCTCGAAGTTTGTATAAAGTGGGAAAGGGGGGCTGGGGGCGGTATGGTTGGGCGTGGCATTCAAATTTTTGCGCAGATCTATGTGGGATGTCAATTGCTATCTTCATACCGAATTTGTTGACTCTAGCTCGAAGTTTGTATAAAGTGGGGAAAGGGGGGCTGGGGGCGGTATGGTTGGGCGTGGCATCCAAATTTTTGCTGCAGATCCTTGTGGAATGTCAAATGCTACCTTCATACCAAATTTGGTGACTCTAGCTCAAAGTTTGTATAAAGTGGGGAAAGGGGGGCTGGGGGCGGTATGGTTGGGCGTGGCATCCAAATTTTTGCTGCAGATCCTTGTGGAATGTCAAATGCTACCTTCATACCAAATTTGGTGACTCTAGCTCAAAGTTTGTATAAAGTGGGGAAAGGGGGGCTGGGGGCGGTATGGTTGGGCGTGGCATCCAAATTTTTGCTGCAGATCCTTGTGGAATGTCAAATGCTACCTTCATACCAAATTTGGTGACTCTAGCTCAAAGTTTGTATAAAGTGTGGAAAGGGGGGCTGGGGGCGGTATGGTTGGGCGTGGCATCCAAATTTTTGCTGCAGATCTTTGTGGAATGTCAATTGCTATCTTCATACCAAATTTGGTGACTCTAGCTCGAAGTTTGTAAAAAGTGAGAAAAGGGGGGGGGGGGGGGCTGGGGGCGTTATGGGTAGGCATGGCATCCAAATTTTTGATGCAGATCTTTGTGGAATGTCAATTGCTATCTTCATACCAAATTTGGTGACTCTAGCTGAAAGTTTGTAAATGGTGGGGAAAGGGTGGCGGAATGGGTGGGCTTGGCTCCAAAACTTTGATGCAGATTTTTGAGGGTCACTGCCAGCTATCTTCCTACCAAATTTGGTGGCTCTAGCTCCACAACTCTGGAAGATACACGCATTCCCGTTTTTGACGAAGCGTTGGGGTGGATGGGGGCGGCTAGGGTAGGATCGGTGGGCGTGGCATCCAAACTTTTGATGCAGTTTTTAGGGGGTCATCATCACCTATCTTGGCACCAAATTTGGTGGCTCTAGCTCAAAAACTTTGGGAGATATAGCCATTTCTGATTTCAAAATGCGGGGGGGCTGGGGGCGGAATGGGTGGGCGCGGCTCCAAAACTTTTATGCAGTTTTTTGGGGATCGCTACTAGCTATCTTCCCACCAAATTTGGAAGCTCTAGCTCCACAACTCTGGAAGATACACGCATTCCCGTTTTTGACGAAGCGTTGGGGTGGATGGGGGCGGCTAGAGCAGTATCGGTGGGCGTGGCATCCAAACTTTTGATGCAGTTTTTGGGGGGTCATCATCACCTATCTTGGCACAAAATTTGGTGGCTCTAGCTCAAAAACTGTGGGAGATATACGCTTTTTTGACTTTAAATTGCGGGGGGGCTGGGGGCGGAATGGGGGGGGCGTGGCTCCAAAATTTTTGATGCAGTTTTTTGGGGGTTGCTAGTAGCTATCTTCTTACCAAATTTGGTACTTCTAGCTGCAAGGATGTGCGAAATATGTGGATTTATCGGTTTTGAGTTATCGAATTTATCGATTTGCCAGCCCCCCAGTTATCGTAGAACCCCCATCTTGACACTTTAATTTACTATCCCATAGATAAAGAGAATTGGAAAGTTTCAAGTCTCTAGCTTGAAGGGTGTGGAAAAAACTTGCATACATACGGACGGACAGACGGACAGACGGACAGACACCATGACGGACATTGCACAAAACCAATATACTAGTTACCTTCGGTATCGAGTATAATAAAGAAAATGAAAACCGTAAGATGTTCTTAGCAGCTTGATTTTTTTTTTATAAACGGGTTTTACTGTACTCTTTCCCAGTATGCTACTTACGATAAAAATGTATAAAGAATGTGTTTTGTACTCATTTACAGACTTCAAAAATTCTTCTATTGATGTTGTCTGATACCCTATCTTAATTTGTGTTAGATTTAATCGTTTTCTTCAACTTAGTATTCTTCTGATTTTTAAACATTTTATGTTATGTAGTTAGCTATTTTGATTGGGCTTTACGCTTAAAACGAGATAGACTGTATTATTGTCCTTAACAAGTTAACTTAATTTTAACAGTTAAATCGATCGGACATTGATTTTTCACTTTATAATTGATTGCTTTAATATATTTTAACTGTCAACCTATATACATTTCTACTTTTTTAATGATTATGTTAGATTTTTATATTTTCAAGCTCATTGCTTAAACTAAGAAAATTTCGTTACTAATTTCTTATAATTGATGGATAGTAATATTTTATTTCATTATTCTCCTCATTTTTCTTGCGTGAGTCTTGCACTGTTTCGAAAAGTATGAATACGGTAGGTGTTTCAATTTAAGGGTTAAGTATCTACTACTACTCTTCCTTAACTGTGATAATTGCAGTTTTGTTACATCTCATTTCCTTTTTTTTTCTTGTTTTTATTTTTATTTATTTGTTTATTTTTATTTATTTTTTATTTGTAGGTGCTTTATTAATTTTAATGAGAACAAAACCTTTTTGTTCTAGATGCCATGTTATTAGGGCGTATTTATTCATTTATTTATTATATTTATTTCTTAAGGAGACTTATTTTCTTTAGTGCTCAAAACTTATTGTTACTAAAGGATTTATTTTTGCTTGATCTGAGTTATTGATTTAATTCATGAAACCATTGTATTGTGTTTTATTCTTCTTGAACCTTTGCATTAACCTTGAATTTGGATGGCAAAATAAGGTTGTGATGTACTAAAGCTAGATGACTTAAAAGTCGGTATTTTGCAAAACGGGCGGTAAAGTACTTAATATTTTTAATTGTAGTGTGTTTTTAAAATAATGTACGTTAACTATCACCGGATTGGTTTATACCCACTAAATATTGGTATTTTAAGTTTTTGTTTTTCATATTCCTTTGTATTAGTCGTTTTATACACCCTAGCTCTTGATCCGGTTTTTTGATTTTAAATTAGGGTCTGATTTTATTGTATACTGTTTGTGGAGGAGGCTCCATATAAAAAGATTTGATTTAGTAATTGTATGGCAAGATTTATTCTTCTTTTTATACTCGATACCGAAGGTTAAGAGTATATTGGTTTTGTGCAATGTCCGTCA
The DNA here is from genome assembly GCA_030179655.1 of Scaptomyza flava. Classification (NCBI taxonomy): domain Eukaryota; kingdom Metazoa; phylum Arthropoda; class Insecta; order Diptera; family Drosophilidae; genus Scaptomyza; species Scaptomyza flava. The sequence continues at coordinate 635,983 of JARNME010000042.1, read as the reverse complement.
TGGTGTCTGTCCGTCTGTCCGTCTGTCCGTCCGTATGTATGCAAGTTTTTTCCACACCCTTCAAGCTAGAGACTTGAAACTTTCCAATTCTCTTTATCTATGGGATAGTAAATTAAAGTGTCAAGATGGGGGTTCTACGATAACTGGGGGGCTGGCAAATCGATAAATTCGATAACTCAAAACCGATAAATCCACATATTTCGCACATCCTTACAGCTAGAACTACCAAATTTGGTAAGAAGATAGCTACTAGCAACCCCCAAAAAACTGCATCAAAAATTTTGGAGCCACGCCCCCCATTCCGCCCTCAGACCCCCCGAATTTTAAAGTCAAATAAGCCTATATCTCCCACAGTTTTTGAGCTAGAGCCACCAAATTTGGTGCCAATTTAGCTGATGATGACCCCCAAAAAACTGCATCAAAAGTTTGGATGCCACGCCCACCAATACCGCCCTAGCCACCCCCATCTGCCCCAACGCTTCGTCAAAAACGGGAATGCGTGTATATTCCAGAGTAGTGGAGCTAGAGCCACCAAATTTGGGAGGAAGATAGCTGGCAACGACCCCCAACAATCTGCATCAAAGTTTTGGAGCCTAGCCCATCCATTCCGCCCCCCTTTCCCCACCTTATACAAACTTTGAGCTAGAGTCACCAAATTTGGTATGAAGGTAGCATTTGACATTCCACAAGGATCTGCAGCAAAAATTTGGATGCCACGCCCAAACATACCGCCCCCAGCCCCCATTTCCCCACTTTATACAAACTTTGAGCTAGAGTCACCAAATTTGGTATGAAGGTAGCATTTGACAATCCACAAGGATCTGCAGCAAAAATTTGGATGCCACGCCCAACCATACCGCCCCCAGCCCCCCTTTCCCCACTTTATACAAACTTCGAGCTAGAGTCACCAAATTTGGTATGAAGATAGCAATTGACATCCCACATAGATCTGCACCAAAAATTTGGATGCCACGCCCAAACATACCGCCCCCAGCCCCCATATCCCCACTTTATACAAACTTCGAGCTAGAGTCACCAAATTTGGTATGAAGGTAGCAATTGACATTCCACAAAGATCTGCATCAAAAATTTGGATGCAATACCACCCATACCGCCCCCAGCCCCCCTTTCCCCACTTTATACAAACTTTGAGCTAGAGTCACCAAATTTGGTATGAAGATAGCAATTGACATCCCACATGGATGGGCATCAAAATTTTTAATACTGGTATCGAGTATACCGCAGTCGGTTGCGTCCGACTGCAACGTTTCCACTTGTTTGTGGTTGTATTTTATTATTTTCGAGATTAAGTTGTTCTTGTTTAGGTCCACAATCTTTTTTCTTGGTCCATTTTCCTTGGCATACTATACGGCAGGGAGTAAGATTTAAAAGTAGTATGTCATTCCATTCTAGTAATATTTGTATATTGTTTTTATTATTTTGTTATTTAATTTTTAATTTTATTCTTTTATGTTATTTGACTTTACATATTGCCATTAAATTTAATGGTTTTGCCTCTCAATTTTTGAGCCGAGACATAGTATATTTTTCTGTGCTGCATAAACGAAAGCATGCTTGATCCCAGATATGTTTATTCTTAATGAATATTTAGATCAACACCGCAGGCTTCCTAGATCTATATGTCTGTATCTATATTTTATCAGCTTTTAGGTATTGAGATTAAATTTTGCTCAGAATCTAATCGCTGACTTAAACACATGAGTGTTACAACTTTCACACTTAATGAGCATCAGATCTTTTCGTTTCAAAGAGCCTACTATTTGACGCTTTTAAGAACAATTTGCTTGCCTGAGCTTGGTAGGTTATACAGTTAAAACAATTAGTGGAAAGACGGAACTGTCTTATAGAATTTGTTCAACATTATTAGTTGGTTCTTTCCCTATCGCTTTTTATCACGCACTTTGAGATTATAACATTACTTAATGGAAAGTGTTGCATGTTCCCGATTGATTGCTGATTATTGTTAAAGAACATATTAATCTCATATCGTATATATTTTGATTTTCACATTTAGGTAACATCAGTTTAACTCCCTCAACATCCGGTAGTGAGCTGTCGTTTACAGATGGTAAAGTAAACGTGGAAGCCGCCATATCGTTTCACATAATCACAATTTAGCTGCCCGACGATGAAAATTAGTTCCCTTACGATTTGAGTACTGTCACTGTTAACAGCAGCCTGGCATTCTAAAAAGACTAAGCCGCTCACTATCATCACTTGACACACACCCCCCTCCCCCCCCCCCAACCCACCCATACGACGAAGCGATCCTCACCTGGACCATCACTCGTACACACATAATTAACTTTTACCTAGATAAGGTACGGTTTGCGTGTAGCCGTCTTATTTGAATAGTACTGTTCTACTCTGTACCGACTTTGGGTCCCCTGATTTATATTATTTCCAGCTACTTTCCAAGGCTCACACCTCAAACTTTTAACACACCAGCCCACATAACATATTATTTGGATATAAAAACATTAGACAATGATTATCAAGCACCAAGAGCTATTAAAAAAAATTTATAAAGTATGCGGAGGAAATTTGATCGAACAATGTAACACCCAAAATATTTATTATAGTTTACATTAAATCGTAAAGTCATAGTCGAGTCTACTACGTACTACACATTTTTCCATGAGTTGTTCCCATCTAAAACCCCTATCAATTTATCCGTTTTTTCTTATTATTATTTTTTCAACCAAGTAAGTGCGTACCTTTTTTTTTCAATTTTATCTCTCTAGAAAATGTCTGTAAGTTCGGTAGCCTCACAGTCATTCGATATGTTTGTTATAGGGATTTTGTATTGTATTTCTATTATTGTACATGTTAAGTTTTCCGGTTTGGTGAGTAGCTCTTCTCAATTAAGTATTATGTTTGCTTATACACACATAATCATTTACTTAGATTTTTATCTGACTAATAAAAATGTCTTAAAATCTTTTAAAAATTTGGGGATTTACTTTTATGCATGGAATTTTAGCTGTCCTATTATATCGCTGATTGTTCTAACTAAACAATTGATTGAACACTACCTCCATAAACGTATCTTTGATTGAGTTTTCGATAATAACTTCTTATTAATTTTTTTAGATCGTACCCGAGTCACGTAAATATTGCAGGGTACGTAAAAATTAGCACGCAAACAAGATTGAGGGCAGAGACACTCCTAAAAGGCTTTGAGCCGAAGTGTGACGTAGAAAAAGGTACAATAAGGTAGGAGCTAACGAACAGCGAGAGTCTTTAGATGGAAGCGAGCTGAACGAAGACATCTGATCTCAGGCCAGACAAATGCTTATCGGGAGAAAGAATCCTCCTTTCACATTATAGCAGTATGCGTAACCTTAACAAGGAACAAATTTTATTGTCTTAGAACAACATATCAACCGTATTTAAGGCTAAGAAACCCTCAACTCATCATAAAAACTTGATCTCGTACAGTTTCCATGTCCGGTGGAAGAGTCATAGAACTATAAGGGGTGCACAACAGACCTCTCAGTTACAAAATCATTCATCGACGATTAAGGTTTATACATGCAGGAGACATATTATTCTATTGTTAATTCTCCTTTATATTTTATTTTTTTATTAAAAAAGAACATTTCAATAAAGTTGTTACTATTTTACTGACTTTTTTTGATTTTTTATTAATTTTTTATTATCTTGTCGGAAATTTAATTTCCTTTTTTTTTCTTTACAAAGTAGTTTACATCTGTCAGCAATGTCAATTCGTGTGGGAGATATAGGCATTTATAATTTCAAAATGCGGTGGGCTGTTAAGCTGTTATTTTTGTGGTTTTCAAGAATCAATTGAGGGGAGGGGGGTGTAAATTTTGCTGTAAAAAACAGGGATTTACTTTGCAAAGAAAAAAAAGGAAATTAAATTTCCGACAAGATAATAAAAAATTAATAAAAAATCAAAAAAAGTCAGTAAAATAGTAACAACTTTATTGAAATGTTCTTTTTTAATAAAAAAAATAAAATATAAAGGAGAATTAACAATAGAATAATATGTCTCCTGCATGTATAAACCTTAATCGTCGATGAATGATTTTGTAACTGAGAGGTCTGTTGTGCACCCCTTATAGTTCTATGACTCTTCCACCGGACATGGAAACTGTACGAGATCAAGTTTTTATGATGAGTTGAGGGTTTCTTAGCCTTAAATACGGTTGATATGTTGTTCTAAGACAATAAAATTTGTTCCTTGTTAAGGTTACGCATACTGCTATAATGTGAAAGGAGGATTCTTTCTCCCGATAAACATTTGTCTGGCCTGAGATCAGATGTCTTCGTTCAGCTCGCTTCCCTCTAAAAACTCTTAGTGTTCGTTAGCTCCTACCTTATTGTACCTTTATCTACGACACACTTCGGCTCAAAGACTTTTAGGAGTGTCTCTGCCCTCAATCTTGTTTGCGTGCTTATTTTGACGTATCCTGCTATATTAACGTGACTCGGGTACGATCTAGAAAATTTAATAAGTAGTGATTATCGAAAACTCAATCAAAGATACGTTTAAAAGACATTATGGAGGTAGTGTTCAATAAATTGTTTAGTAAGAACAATCAGCGATATAATAGAAGAGCTAAAATTCCATACATAAAAGTAAATCCTAAAATTTTAAAAATATTTTAAGACATTTTTATTAGTCAGATAAAAATCTAAGTAAATGATTGTATGTGTAAAAGCAAACATAATACTTAAATGAGACAGGCTACTCACCAAACCGGAAAACTTAAAATTTACAATAATAGAAATACAATATAAAATCCCTATAAAATACATATTGAATGATTGTGAGGCTACCGAACGTAAAGACATTTTCTAGAAAGAGAAAATTGAAAAACCAGGTACGCACTTACTTGGTTGAAAAAATAATAATGAGAAACAAGTAAGAAGGCTCTAGTCGGGAGAGCCAGACTAGAAGATACCCTGAACCCAGTTGCAATAAATAAATTAAATTTATGTAAGACTTTGGTATACTGACTTAGCTTCAATCGATTAAGTTCAATATCTCCGGTGTTTCTCAACCGATTTGGACGAAACTTTCAGAAAAGTTCTATTATTACCCTTTACGTCAACTCTCATTTTTAGATTTTCCAAATTCGATATTTTTTGTTATCGATATTATGTGTATATCGGAAACCAGAATAGTTATCGATAATGTGAAGCAAACTTGATCTGCTTATGGTATAGGAGAACTTAAATACCAAATCTGAAGAGTCTAGCTCTTGTAGTCTCTGAGATCCACGCGTTCATACAGACAGCCAGACGGACAGACGGACAGACGGACGGACAGACGGACATGGCTATATCGTATCGGCTATTGATGCTGATCAAGAATATATATACTTTATGGAACAACTCATGGAAGAATGTGTAGTACGTAGTAGACTCTACTATGACTTCACGATTTAATGTAAACCATAATAAATATTTTGGGTGTTACATTGTTCGATCAAATTTCCTCCGCATACTTTATAAATTTCTTTTTAATAGCTCTTGGTACTTGATAATCATTGTCTAATGTTTTTATATCCAAATAATATGTTATGTGGGCTGGTGTGTTAAAAGTTTGAGGTGTGAGCCTTGGAAAGTAGCTGGAAATAATATAAATCAGGGGACCCAAAATCGGTACAGAGTAGAACAGTACTATTCAAATAAGACGGCTACACGCAAACCGTACCTTATTTAGGTAAAAGTTAATTATGTGTGTACGAGTGATGGTCCAGGTGAGGATCGCTTCGTCGTATGGGAGGGTTGGGGGGGGGGGGGGAGGGGGGTGTGTGTCAAGTGATGATGGTGAGCGGCTTAGTCTTTTTAGAATGCCAGAATGCTGTTAACAGTGACAGTACTCAAATCGTAAGGGAACTAATTTTCATCGTCGGGCAGCTAAATTGTGATTATGAGAAACGATATGGCGGCTTCCCCGTTTACTTTACCGTCTGTAAACGACAGCTCACTACCGGATGTTGAGGGAGTTAAACTGATGTTACCTAAATGTGAAAATCTAAATATATACGATATGAGCTTAATATGTTCTTTAACAATAATCAGCAATCAATCGGGAACATGCAACACTTTCCATTATAATCTCAAAGTGCGTGATAAAAAGCGATAGGGAAAGAACTAACTAATAATGTTGAACAAATTCTATAAGACAGTTCCGTCTTTCCACTAATTGTTTTAACTTTATAACCTACCAAGCTCAGGCAAGCAAATTGTTCTTAAAAGCGTCAAATAGTAGGCTCTTTGAAACGAAAAGATCTGATGCTCATTAAGTGTGAAAGTTGTAACACTCATGTGTTTAAGTCAGCGATTAGATTCTGAGCAAAATTTAATCTCAATACCTAAAAGCTGATAAAATATAGATACAGACATATAGATCTAGGAAGCCTGCGGTGTTGATCTAAATATTCATTAAGAATAAACATATCTGGGATCAAGCATGCTTTCGTTTATGCAGCACAGAAAAATATACTATGTCTCGGCTCAAAAATTGAGAGGCAAAACCATTAAATTTAATGGCAATATATAAAGTCAAATAACATAAAAGAATAAAATTAAAAATTAAATAACAAAATAATAAAAACAATATACAAATATTACTAGAATGGAATGACATACTACTTTTAAATCTTACTCCCTGCCGTATAGTATGCCAAGGAAAATGGACCAAGAAAAAAGATTGTGGACCTAAACAAGAACAACTTTATCTCGCTCTTTCAATGCACGAATTTTAACCCAAAAAAATCATAATAGAATATAGCCTAGCAAAACTACTTACGATGAAGTCTAAACGGTCTTAAGACCATGAATCCTAAGCTAGTGAAAATTATTGTAAATGACTTGCTCTCGCTCTTTTTATTAGTTTAACATACACACAACTAGTGCTCTAAAATACAACCACAAAAAAGAAGAATAAATCTTGCCATACAATTACTAAATCAAATCTTTTTATATGGAGCCTCCTCCACAAACAGTATACAATAAAATCAGACCCTAATTTAAAATCAAAAAACCGGATCAAGAGCTAGGGTGTATAAAACGACTAATACAAAGGAATATGAAAAACAAAAACTTAAAATACCAATATTTAGTGGGTATAAACCAATCCGGTGATAGTTAACGTACATTATTTTAAAAACACACTACAATTAAAAATATTAAGTACTTTACCGCCCGTTTTGCAAAATACCGACTTTTAAGTCATCTCGAGCTTTAGTACATCACAACCTTATTTTGCCATCCAAATTCAAGATTAATGCAAAGGTTCAAGAAGAATAAAACACAATACAATGGTTTCATGAATTAAATCAATAACTCAGATCAAGCAAAAATAAATCCTTTAGTAACAATAAGTTTTGACAACTAAAGAAAATAAGTCTCCTTAAGAAATAATTATAATAATTAAATGAAAAAATACGCCCTAATAACATGGCATCTAGAACAAAAAGGTTTTGTTCTCAGTAAATTTATAAAACACCTACAAAAAAAAAAAAAAATAATAAACAAATAAATAAAAATAAAACCAAGAAAAACAAGTGGAAACGTTGCAGTCGGACGCAACCGACTGCGGCATACTCGATACCAGTATTAAAACAGGTAAAAAGAGGCCTGATTGCAAAGGGGTACGGATGGGGCAGGGGTGTACGCTGCCTTAAAGATTCTCCGATGCAGATGGGGATGCCACCAACTATCTTCCTTCCAAATTTGGTGACTCTAACGCAAAGTTTGTAAGAGCTGTGGAAAGGGGGGCTGGGGGCGGTATGGGTGGGTGTGATATCCAAATTTTTGATGCAGATCTTTGTGAAATGTCAATTGCTATCTTCATACCAAATTTGGTGACTCTAGATCGAAAATTGTAAAAAGTAGGGAGAGGGGGGCTGGGGGCGGTATTGGTGGGCGTGGCATCCAAACTTTTGATGCAGTTTTTGGTGGGTCATCAGCACCTATCTTGGCACCAAATTTGGTGGCTCTAGCTCAAAAACTGTGGGAGATATAAGCTTTTCTGATTTTATAATGCGGGGGGGCTGGGGGCGGAATGGGTGGGCGTGACTCCAAAACTTTGATGCAGTGTTTTGGGGTTCGTTACCAGCTATCTTCCTACCAAATTTGGTGGCGCTAGCTCCACAAATCGGGAAGATACACGCATTCTCGTTTTTGACGAAGCGTTGGGCAGCTGGGTCGGCTAGGGCGGTATTGGTGGGCGTGGCATCCAAACTTTTGATGCAGTTTTTGGGGGGTCATCATCGCCTATCTTGGCACCAAATTTGGTGGCTCCAGCTCAAAAACTGTGGGAGATATAGGCTTTTTTGACTTTAAATTGTGGGGGGGGGCTGGGGGCGGAATGGGGGGGCGTGGCTCCAAAATTTTTGATGCAGTTTTTTGGGGGTTGCTAGTAGCTATCTTCTTACCAAATTTGGTAGTTCTAGCTGTAAGGGTGTGTGAAATATGCGGATTTATCGTTTGTGAGTTATCGAATTTATCGATTTATCGATTTGCCAGCCCCCTAGTTATCTTAGAACCTCAATCTTGACACTATAATTTACTATCCCATAGATAAAGAGAATTGGAAAGTTTCAAGTCTCTAGCTTGAAGGGTGTGGAAAAAGTTGCGTTCATACAGACGGACAGACGGACAGACACCATGACGGACATTGCACAAACCCAATATACTCTTTACCTTCGGTATCGAGTATAAAAATTCATTTTTTATAAATGAGCTGCCCAATAAACCGCTTTCGAACATTGATATTAAAAACTTCAACACGCAAGAAAAATGAGGAGAATAATGAAATAAAATATTACTATCCATCAATTTTAAGAAATTAGTAACGAAATTTTCTTAGTTTAAGCAATGAGCTTGGAAATATAAAAATCTAACGTAATCTTAAAAAAAGTAGAAATGTATATAGGTTGACAGTTAAAATATATTAAAGCAATCAATTATAAAGTGAAAAATCAATGTCCGATCGATTTAACTGTTAAAATTAAGTTAACTTGTTAAGGACAATAATACGTCTATCTCGTTTTAAGCGTAAAGCCCAATCAAAATAGCTAACTACATAACATAAAATGTTTAAAAATCAGAAGAATACTAAGTTGAAGAAAACGATTAAATCTAACACAAATTAAGATAGGGTATCAGACAACATCAATAGAAGAATTTTTGAAGTCTGTAAATGAGTACAAAACACATTCTTTACACATTTTTATCGTAAGTAGCATACTGGGAAAGAGTACAGTAAAACCCGTTTATAAAAAAAAAATCAAGCTGCTAAGAACATCTTACTGTTTTCATTTTCTTTATTTTAGAAATTGATTTTATATGTGAGTTTGATGAAATAGTTTTAGTTGAGTATAAGAAATATTTTGACGGATATCTTAAATGTGAAAAGTGTCATTTGATGAAAATCTTATAGCGAGCAGGGGGAAAGTTAAGGAAAAGATTATTTGATAAGCCTAAAAGATTATCTTAAAGAATTTAAAGAATGTATAAGCAAAATAAATTACTGAGATAGAACGGAATCCAATTTATGGGGAATAAATAAACAAAATAATAATAATCTCAATAAACGATGAAGTATAAATATTAAGATCAAAATTATTTTGTTAAAACATGATTTATTATACCACCTACACGAACTTATTTATGCTTTCAAAATAATGACAAACATAAAAGCATTTTTAGATATGTATATAGTGAGTACTAGAACTTAGGCTTATAATATTGACTTAAAAAAATCTGTTTATAAAGCCGAAACAAAATCGCGGAGTATGATTTGTGTGTTCTACCGGCTATAACTATATGTTATTAATCTAAATAATCGGTATTTGTGTTTGCTAAATCCCTCAACGGAACAAGCTTAATATAAATCTCAAATTTAACATACTGCAAAAATCTAAATAAAAAAAAATATTAATTAAAATTAAAACATACCCATAAGAAAAACATAATTTGATAGTTTATTAACAAAGTACACCAATTTAAAAAATTTTCATTGGTTTATTAAAAAGTTATACTAATTAGCTCTATAAAAGTAACAGAAGTCAGTGCAATAATCAAAACAGATATATGCAAATAAAGGTTAGAAACGTAAGTAGCGAACAAGTTGGGTGTGCGTTAGAAGGAGGGACAATCAATTAACATACCACCTGCATTTCATAGACGCTCGTGTATAGAATCGCATAAGGGAGCGTGTTTTAATATAATAATACAAGCAGGATCACTTTCCCTATAACACTTTCCCCACTAAAACTTACTCTCTCTAATACCAACACTCTCTTTCTCCCTCTAACACTTTTCTTTAAAAACAATGTGTTGATCTTGCTGCTGCTGCTGCGAAAAAAATTCCCATCCCTTGCTTACATAACACTCACGAATGTTGTTGTTCTTGTTGTTGTTGGTGTTGCTTTTGATCATAACAATGCGGCCTACGAATGTACTGCCCTTTGACTAGCGTACTTCATACACGCACAATCTTGTCTCAATCCTTTTATTCGTTGATCACTGGTTTTCACAAGCATAAACATTCATTGCTTATGTTTTGCTTGCAGGTGTGGAAGGCAACGCACGTCAAACAGGCGCCCTCTCGACTCTCTCTTATCTACTTATTCGTAGCTAAGAAAACTTTGCACACTTGAATCTAGCACTTAAAAGTTTCATAGGCAATGTACTTTGCTCACTGATCCTCACGGACGGTGATACCTATAACACATTAGCCAACTAATGTACTTGACCTTTGACTAGCACACTTCAAGCATGCACTAACTTGTCTCTAAGTCTTCCTCCCTCTAACACTTTCTCTCTCTAAATCTTTCCCCTTCATACACACAGTCTCTTTCTAACACTTTCCCCCTCTAACTCTTTCCTCCTCTAACACCTTCTCCCTCTAACACTTTCCCACTCTATCCTTTCCCACTCTTACACCTTCTCCCTCTAACACGCCCCATTTTACACCTTCTCCCTCTAACGCTTTATAATCTAAATGTACAAGTATCAATACTCTTGTTTGAAAACAATGTGTTGATCTTGCTGCTGCTGCTGCTGCGTAAGAAAATTCCCATCCTTGCACACATAACCCCCCACAAAGGTTGTTGTTGTTGCTGTTGACAATAACAATGTAAGTTTGCAGAGCAATGTATTTAAAACAGTAGCATACTTGACTCTAACACTAATTGGTTAAATAGCTAAAACTGATCCTGTCATTATCACAACCATAAAGCTCAACGAATTGACCTTGCTGCTGCTGCTGCTGCGTAAGACAATTTCCATCCCTTGTTCAAAGAGCCCCACACGAAGGTTGTAGTTGTTGTTGCTGTTGACCATAACAATGCAACGTACATCGAACAAGCGCTCGCTTTTCTCTATTCTCTATCCTTTCTTCCTTTGCACACTGCACCTCATGACCATAAACAGGTTTACAATGCCAAGCACGTCAAAGAGGGGCACAATTGACTCCATATCATTTGATCATGCTTCTCAAGAATCTTGTTGTTGTTGTCCTTAAGAATGCCATCTATGGTTGTGGGTTGCTTGCAGGTGTATAATGCAACGCACGCTTAACAGGCGCATTCTTGACACCAGATCCTATGATCATATAACCCACTTGAATGTTGTTATTGTTACTGCTCTTTGCAAAAAACAATGCATACTGTTGCCTGCTGTATGTGTGAGAGGCAATGCACTTAAAACAGGAACACACTTGAAACCAGATCCTATGATAATTGATTCTCAAGTTGGTATTAAAAGTGTAAAAAAGGGATCGCTGATTCTCAAGTGGGGTAATAAATTATGATTGAGGGTAATTAAAGTGACAGCTACATCCTGTTCTAGAACCGACAATCCCCTACTACTGCCTTGCACCAAATCCTCAATTGTTGATTGGGTCAACAAATTTGGCCCCAGATGCTCAAGTGCCATGTTTTGCCATACAAGTTTGCAGAACTCCTTTTGAATTTTGCACAGGCTAGCAGTCGATATGCCAAACAACCTGGTTCTGTACTCGGCGGATGACCCCAGGCTGTACAGAGCTACGGCAACCCGCTTTTCCAGTGGGATGCACGCTCTTAAATTGGTTTCCTTCCGGTTCATTTGAGGCAAGGCATCAACTAATTTTGGAACGAGACTTCTTTCCATCCTGAAGCTCTCCTTAAACAAATCCTCACTCAATTTTGGCACATCCATCTTCCAATAACAACCATTGCGCTTCAGCATCCAGACACTTCGCGTGCTAATACAGTCAAACTGCGACAACATATCGAGCCCGATTTTTTTTTTTTTTAATGCAAATTTGTTTATAAATACCCTCCGCATCACCACACAAAATATTACATTTTTATTGTACATGCTTACGGAGATATTGGCCTGTCAATTATAACGTAAGCGACACTCGGGTTTTTTGGTGTCCGCGAAAATAACGTAAGCGACATAAAACCAAATGTTTATGTATGGAAATGCATTAAAGAGAACTGTGTATGCATGTGCATCGAAGAGAACGGTTCAAACCAAGATTAAAAGAAACCGAATTTGATATGAAAGGAGAACGAAAAAGTACCGTTCATCTTATCTCTTAGTAGAATCTTTGCAAATTTTTGATTTTGTGTAGTTACAGAGTTTGAAGTGAAAAGTTATACTAAATGCAGTACATAGTACATACACTCATATATTGAACTTAAAACATTAAAGTAAGTAAAAATTGTTAATTGTTAAATAACAATTAATGATTGAATAATCATAAAAATTGTTTTTGTTAGTTCTCTGCCTTTGCTCAAGGTTATCGCAATATCACTTGTGCCTTACAGCGATAGTGAAAGCGAGTCGAACACAGATATCGTTTCAATTGAAGAAGAGACTTGAATTGGCAAGCGTGGCTACAAAAATCTGAAGAAGGGCTACGGAATTCCACCATTTCAAATTGCTAGATGTCCCCAAATGAATCCCTGTAATAACAAAGAATGCGGTAATAACTGTTTCTCTAAGTTAAGTGAAGAAGATCGGCAATCCCTCAATGAGCACTTTTGGGGAATGAGTAAAATTAAACAAAAGTCTTGGTTGGCCTCATGTATTGTTAAAAAGAACGTGAAAAGAAGTAGAATGCAGAGCAGTAGACGCAAGTTAACTTATGAGTACTCCATACATATTGGCGAAATTGATTACAAAGTTTGCCAACAATTTATTTTGAAATCCTTAAATATTTCACAACAAATGATAAGAAGCATTGTTCTGGATGTGAAGACAATAAAAAATATTAACATGCTAAAGAAAATAACGCATAACAAATCAGATGAAAGAAAGGTTGCGATTATAAAGAATTATATCGAAGCATTACCAGCTGTACCATCGCACTATTGCCGCAATAAATTGTATTTGCCCTAGGAGTTCCGCAATGTTTCGAATTTATATAAATGTTATATTGAACATTTAAAAGAAAGAGTACTATTGTCACTGTATTTACAAGTGTTTCGCAACATTTTCAACAATGATCTCCACATTGGATTTCATTTGCCAAAAAAGGACAGATTCAGTCAATGTGATCTAGCTGAGTACACTGTTATTGAGTCGGAAGAATTCAAGAGCCATATAAGAGACAAAAATGAAATAAAGAGCATTTTCTTGAAAGATTATTTACAGTATTTACGAAAACGGCACCAGAAATGGATATTTCTTTCTATGGGGAGAAAAAGATGGGCGACGTGGATGCAACGAAATTTGCACAGGCATGTATAAATGCTTTTCAATTTTAGATGGAATGAAAACTACGAAGGAAATAAGTTTGTATTGCGATGGTTGCCCTGGACAAAATCGAAATAAGGCTATGTTAACCATGATTTCTTATTTTATAAATTCATCGATGTTTGTTGAATCTGTTAAGATTACATATTTGTTGCCAGGTCATACAATGCACTATGGGTAATTTGACCAGTTTTTGTGGCATTAATTAATAACTCAAGAACGAAGCAAGATGTTTTGATTTGGTTTTTTGCTTTGAGTTTTTAATAACCAAAGGAAAATATTTGTACAAAATGGGCGTGTCACCGCCCCTTTTACAAAAGATAGGTTTTGTATTTTCTATGTTTGTCAACCTATCACGACCAAACTTGGCGGTTTTTATAGTTATTATAATACTAACATCGGTGCAAAAAATGAGCGACGTGGGTCAACTATATCGTATAGCTCCCATATCAACAATTGGTAAAATGTGATTTCTCGTATGAAAACATTTTTGTTCTTGAAGATATTTGGTTTAAACTTTCTGAAAATTAGTATATTTATGTTTCTTACATTTTGGGTAAAAGTTATAAACATCGGCCCACTATATCAAATAGCTCCCATAGAACCGCTTGGTAAAAAATTAATGACATATCTTTTTTTTCGTATATATTTATCAACATATTAGTTTTTTGGTTGTGGAAGAACACGTTTTTGGAACTTTCGCCATAAAAAAGTTAAAAATTGCAACTTCTTTTTGCCCTTTTCCACTGACTGCGGTCCGTTTTGCAAACAACGTCGCATTAATAAATTTAACTTTGTGTTTGTGTTTGCGAAACTAGAATGTAGAATGAAATTGTGCTAGGCTTGTCCCCGTATTTGTCTTTATTGTAAGTTGCCTAAAATGAAAAATTTTAAAACGAAAACTAAAATTTGAATGGACTAGCAAAGTGAGTCCCACCTAGTCCCACCTTAAAATAAGAACAGTGTTTTAGAGTGTTTCATTACCTTTAAAATGAGTGTAGTCTTAATTTCCTTTTAGCCACAACCAGAGATATTTCTATTTACATATCATAACCTTAAATTTGATAATGCGACGTTGTTTGCAAAACGGACCGCAGTGAGTGGAAAAGGGCAAAAAGAGGTTACAATTTGTATCTTTTTTATGGTGAAAGTTCCAAAAACGTGTTCTTCCACAACCAAAAAACTAAGATGTTGTTAAATCATAAACAAGTTAGCACATATTTATATTATAAGATATCAAATAACTGCACATAGCTGTGTAAGAATCACACACAAATTATTAACACATGTAAAACTAGGTCAAGACCATACACAATGCGCTACAATAAAACTTTAAGCAACACCAAATTATGCTGAACACACAGAATATCGCTGACTGCACAATGCATGCAATATGTCGCAACAGTAGCGGTCAGCCAACCCGGTAGTCGCTAAATATGCTATTCTGCATTGCAAGCAACTGCTGAGTACACAATAACCTAATTTTAATTGACACCACAAAACTGTAAAACTAAGCTATTATTTCCTATAAATATTGTTACTTTTCGTTAATAAAATCAGTGTTTTTAGTACAACCTACAAAGATACATTCATTATTCTCCGCAGTCCACCTGGTTACAAGTGCCAGTTGCGACAACAATTAAGCAGTCAGTTTGTACTGGATGCTAACAATACATACACACCTTTTACAGGTACATTTTGGTGACCCCGACACAGGACTCCTAGGAAGCATCCTGTCTTCTTCTTTGGTAATCAAAGAGCTATATACAACAACTAACAACCGTGATTCTGGTAGCTTAGTCATTGTAAACAAGGCGACAAAATGAGCACAGAGAAAACACTCGTATTGGAAGATGTCCTAGATGCGCAGGAAGAAATAAGCCAGGAGGTATCAAGACTTATAAAGAACACAAAAAAGGACCCAGCAGAGCGGAAGGCAAAACCTGGCTACTACCAAGCCAAGGTCAAAATCCTTGAAGAAAAGTGGATTTTTTTCAAGAACAACAATGTCTTGATCAAAAACTCTAAGTTAGAGGAGTCTCACCCATACCACAAGTTCTCCGAAGAGGTTCACGATTTGGTTCAAAAAACCAGAACTTACTTAAAAGATCAAGCTGATATTGCAGATCAGTCTAGCAGCAATAGGACGGAGCCAAGGACCGCCATTGCTGCAGGAATTGTTGATGCCAAAGCAAACACAAATGCCAAGCTAGTTGCATTGTGCCGTCGGCAAAAGGCGATGGTTGAGTCATTAAATCGCGCCATTCAACACAAGCCCCTTAATGCAGAAATTGTAAACTCATTATGGGCAAAACTTCAAGAGGTCCACTTCCAAATATACGAGGAGCTTGAGGACCCGGAGGAAGCAGGCTATGACGCCACTGACTATCTCAAAGCAGAAGCTGAGGTTAGGAACGTACTGACAGACAAGTCAAATAGTACGGTGTCCGATAACATTAACTTGCCACGCATCTCCATTCCAAAATTTGACGGTGATATACTCAAGTGGTCTCAGTTCTTTGATATGTTCTCATGTATGATACATGAAACTAGAATGCGAACCATACGTAAAATGTGGTACCTCAAGACCAGCGTAATCGGAGAAGCGGAAAGACTAATCCGTCACATTGATCTCAAGGAGGAAAATTACCTCTTCGCATGGGAAATCTTAGTTGATGCGTACAATAATCCTAGAGATATTGCTTCTAGGATATTGAAACGTCTTCTGCTGCAACAAACCTGCAGCGACGATGTGAAGTCTTTAAAATAACTGCACATCACAACAGTTGAGTCATTAGCTTCGTTGAAAGGACTCGGGATTGACATCTCAACATGGGATCCAATCATTATTGCCATCCTAAGGAACAAACTGAATGGCACAAACAAAACTCTATATGAACAATCATTGGGTAACACAAAGGAAATCCAGCCACTGGACACCATGCTCCAGTTCCTCGAACAGCGAGTTCGAGTCATGGCTACTGGAAAAAAGGCACCTGGAATCTTTAAAAAGGAGTCAAAGAACGCGACATGTGCAACATCTTCAGGTGCACAAAAGGGATGTATTTTCTGTAAAAAGACAAGTCATTATTTATCTAAATGTGACGAATTTCGCGCAAAATCTGTCAGGGAGCGCTTAAATTGGGTGCAAAGACAAAGGTTATGCGTCAACTGCTTTAAAAATGACCATTAAACAAAGGCATGCACAAGCAACTTCAGCTGTTTTAAGTGCAACAAAAAGCATTACAATCTAGTGCATTTGGAAAATGTTGTCTCATCAGCAGCAGCAGAGCCATTATCACAAGTTGTGGCATCCGCAAACAACCACAACTATAACTTACTTGCAACAGCATAGGTAGCTGTTCAAGCAACTAACGGACAACAAGCATCATTCAAGGCTCTACTGGACTCTGGATCACAAATCAACGTTGTTTCCGAAAGACTTGTGACAATGTTGGGACTTAAGCGTCATGACACAACACTCCGGATTGAGGGCATCGGAGGACAGCCAAGAGTCTGCAAGGCTCGAGTGAATGTCCTAGTTAAATCACTACACAGCAATTTTACGATGCGATTGGAAGCATTCGTACTACCGCATATAATTTCGGATCAACCTGCCCAGTCGATCAACACGGCCGATTGGGGCATGCCGAGCAAGTTACCACTGGCGGATCCAAACTTCAACAGACCAGGCAAAATCGACATGTTGATTGGAGCAGAGCACTGTTTTTCAATATTGCTCCCACAACAACACAAAATGTTCCAGTCTGGTCAAATGATGCAAAAAACCTAGTTCGGGTGGATCATTGCTGGAAAGGTAAATGCTGCAAGTAAGTCGTCAGCCATCTGCGCAGTTGCAACAAGTGAGGAAACAAATGCATTAATGGAACGATTCTGGACATTAGATAGCTTGGATACAACAGAACAACACCGAACACCAATTGAAGCGCATTGTGAAAGGCACTTCTTAGAACATTTACAAGTGGCGGTGGACGGCAGATTAATCGTTCAACTTCCATTTTCTGAACACTATTCAGCCCTGGGAGAGTCCATGGAGATTGCGACCAAACGGTTTCTATCGTTAGAGCGCAGAACCTCCGCTGACGGTTCTAAGCGATCTTATGTCTATTCTACTACGATTCAGAACACATAGATATGTGTTTACGGCTGACATTGAAAAAATGTATCGTCAGGTATGGATCAATCCGGACAATCAGTTTCATCAACTGATTGTATGGCGCAACAACTCGTCGGAAGAAATTAAATACTACCTATTGAAAACAGTCACATATGGCACAAAATCCGCACCATTTTTAGCAATAAAATGTTTGGATACTCTGGCTAATAAGCATATGGAAAGGCTACAGATGGGTGCAAAGTTACTACAACGTGACTTTTATGTAGACGATTGCCCGACCGGCACCGACACAATCGCAGAAGCGAAACAAGTTCAGCAAGAACTAAACAAAATTCTTCAGCCATCGGGATTCAAGCTACGAAAATGGTGTTCAAACAATGAACAAAAATTGGAGGGAATTCCAAAAGAAGACACAGTTAACGACGTACCGCTCGGAGAAACACTGGAACAGTACAGTGTAAAAACATTAGGCCTTATTTGGACGCCCAAAACGGATCAACTTGGCGGTCGAACTCACAGCAGTGCAGCAACAGTCATTACAAAACGTGAAGTCTGCTCGGAGCTGGCACAGATCTTCGACCCACTAGGCTTGTTCGCTCCAGTCGTAGTAAAGGCAAAAATTTTCATGCAACGCCTCTGGGAATTAAAGCTCGATTGGGACGACGAGTTACCTACAAGTCTTCAGAATGATTGGAAGGAGTATCGAGACGAGTTGCAAAGCCTCAACTCAATGCGAATCCCAAGGCACGTTTATGATGGTAAGACCCCGATAACGAAAGAATTACACGTTTTTGTTGATGCGTCGGAACGTGCATATGGCGCTGCAGTTTACGTACGTGCACCGTACAGAAACAAACAAATATCTGTTCGGCTACTATGTTCAAAGTCTCGAGTGGCTCCACCAGCAAAACAGTCACTCCCTCGACTAGAGCTATGTGCTGCACTATTTGGTGCAGAGCTTGCTGAAAGGGTTCGACGCGATCTAAGCCTCGACAGCAACACAGTGCCAGGATCCTTTCATGGATCAACGCAGCTGCCGCCACATATCATACATTTGTGGCAAACCGAATAGCGAAAATTCAGGCCTTGACAAGCCAGACTCAATGGCGGCATGTATCATCGGCCAACAATGCGGCAGATGTACTCTCAATAGGAATATCGGCACGAAAACTACAAGAGCACAACTTATGGTTGTATGGACCACTATTTCTGCATGGCTCTCCAGACAAATGGTCAGCCTTACCCAGTATCACCCCCAGCAACCTGGAAAGGAAAACGATACATATAAGTCTCGCAATATCTCCATCTACAATAGGTGAAGAATTGTACACTTTTAGACACAGCCATTCATTTCACAAGTTACAACGCATTGTGGCTTACATGTTACGCTTCTGCTACAAAAAATACAGACCAGCAACTGTCACTCTAAGCGTCGAGGAGTTGAATCACGCTCGAAACGTAATTTTGCTGACAATACAACAAGTGGTATTTGCTGCTGAACTAAAAACGATGCAGCGTCACAACATGGTGGAAAAAAGGAGTTCCATTTCATCGCTGTCCCCCCTGCAAGGATCCGATGGACTTATACGAGTTGGTGGCAGATTGGATCAAGCCCCACTCCCTTACAATGCAAGGCACCAGATTCTGCTGCCCTACAATGATCCAATAGTAAAAATGCTGTTGAAAGATCTCCATGAGGACAATATGCATTGCGGTGCCCAAGCCTTACGAACAACCGCTAGACAACAATATTGGATCCTCAACGACAAAACAATGTCAAGGAATATTATTCACAACTGCGTGACATGCAACAAGGCAAGGCCCAAGTTAATGAACCAAATTATGGGTAATTTGCCAGCCGATCGAGTAACACCAACACGCCCATTTCTTACAACAGGCGTAGATTACTGCGGGCCAATCTGGATTCAGCACAAACTTCGAAGAAAAAGACCAGACAAGGCATACATAGCCGTATTCTGCTGTTTCTCTACAAAGGCGGTTCACCTTGAACTGGTAAGCGATCTGACCACAAACGCCTCTTTGGGAGCGTTGCGACGCTTCTTAAGTCGCCGTGGCAAATGTCAAACAATTCATTGTGACAATGCAACCAACTTCGTCGGAGCAAACAACCAGCTGGAGGAACTGGAATCAACAATTTTTGGGGAGAAGGCACAAGTGGAGATCATTAATCACTGCAACAAGAAACAAGTTGCCTTCAAATTTATCCCACCACGAGCGCCATCCTTTGGAGGCCTATGGGAAGCTGCAGGCAAGTCGGCAAAGCGACTGTTGGTAACGACAACCAACACGGCGACCCTTACATTTGAAGAACTTAATACGGTGATCGTCGAAATCGAAGCTATCTTGAATTCACGCCCAATAACCCCGATGTCAAATGATCCTACGTACACCACAGCTCTCACCCCAGCGCATTTCCTGATTGGCGAAACACTAACGGCTCCAACGCCGATCGCGAAGAGAAATCCCTACTGAAACGTTGGGAATTAGTATCCAGAATTAAGCAAGGATTCCGGAAGCAATGGTCAGAGGAATACTTGCAAGAGTTACAAGCGAGGCACAAGTGGAAAACCGTTAATCCCAATATCAAGGAAGGCATGCTGGTCCTTATCAAGGAAGACAACATTCCGGTGATGAGCTGGCCTATGGGACGCATTATAAAGACATATCCAGGAATGGATAACCATGTACGAGTGGTTGACGTAAAGACGGCCTCAGGCATTTACAAGCGCGCCATCAACAGGCTGGCGCCGATCTTTCCGGAAGAAGCGGCCAAAAAACGACCTATTATGGAAGAAGAGGATACGGATAAAAAGGATGCGCCGTCTGCTCAAAGGAGACGGTTAATGTCACAAACCATAACTTCCTCCTTGCTAATTCTGCTTCTAATGCTACCTCTGGTACTTACACAGTCAGTATCGGTGACAAGGTTCGACACGAAACCAGGAGTATATTTTGAAAAAATTGGTACAACGATGAGAGCAATATCCGACTGGACCATAGTTATTTACTATGAATTGGATCCATACTGGAGAGACATGAACACGTTTAATTCAGGCATCAAGGAGTTCCAGTACATATGCCCAGAATTAAACAACAACCACACTTGTGACGCAATATCACAGCACTATCGACACTTGTATGATGAATTACAAATGGCAAACGGTCTAATGCAACATACTCGGAAACGCCGCTCCCCGTTTGATGCAGTGGGTAATATTGCGAACAGTCTGTTTGGAGTCTTAGACTCAGACTATGCCAATAAAATGACTAAGGTCATAGAGAAGGTGCAAAAGAACGAGGAATTTCTACTGACACTGCTGAGAAACCAAACCTCAGTATTTGACTCAATCATTAACGTTGTTAAGAAAACAAGGACAACATCGGACAAACGTCTAAAACTACTTGAACAACAAGTAGCCGCCATTAGCCAAAGCAGAGGAAAGTACACTGGCGCACGTCTAACGGAAAACTACGTGGCATTGACATTGCTAGTAGCATCTCTTCAGCGCATGCAATCCAAAATAGTGGACGTACTAACTGGAGTTCACCACCATACAATAAGCCCAATGTTGATCTCCCATAAACTATTAAGGGATCAGTTGGATCAAATACGGGATCATTTGCCAACAGATCAAATGGTACCCGTGACATTATCCAATGTTATTCAACTTTACATAATTATGCAAGCAGAAGGCACAGCTACCGACACTCATGTGATATTCAGAGATCATCGATACTTGAGCTATTTAATATGGTGCCAATTCCAGTGTGGAACACAACTAGTTGGAGATTGTTCGAGCTAAAAACACAGAGATCAATTCATGGGACTTACACAAGATGATCTACACCGCTGCCGTACAATACACATCGAAAAATACATATGCTTTGATCATCAAGCTGTGTTTGATGTAAACAACCGATTTGAGTTTCAACTGTTTACCAACAAAACACCAACGACGTGTCACGTAACTTACCGAACAACCAAAATGGTATGGGAAAAAACACAACAGCAGAACAACTGGATCTTCGCAACACATTCGAAAGTGGAACTTCAAGCAGTTTGCAACGGAACACCGTCAACTATCCAACTACAAAACAGTGGACTACTGTCGCTATCACCTGGCTGTACTGCACGCAACACAGACATTTGCATCAATACCTTTGGCACTGTCACGAGTCAAATAAGACAAGGCTACGCCCGCTTTGGTGACATTATCCAACCAAACATAACAAAGGTACCAGAGACAACTCTTAACATCTCGGATTACAACGCACAAGACGACAAGGAACTAGATGACCTACAGGTAAAATTGGCAACACTCAACAAAGAAGAGCTGCCCAACCAAATAAGCTGCACTAGTGACATCTGTCATAATACTATGCGCATATGCAATGCGGACGCAACGACGATGGACTTGTCCACCCACAGCCACTAGGAACGACGCAGTCAACCCGTCCGAACCTTCAGCATCCCCAAGACGATTTACACTGGATTAAGAGGATGGTTGAAAACCGTTTCAACGGCCGGGAGAATGTTAAGTCATAAACAAGTTAGCACATATTTATATTAGAAGATATCAAATAACTGCACATACATATGCACACATATGTAAGAATCACACACAAATTATTAACACATGTAAAACTAGGTCAAGACCATACACAATGCGCTACAATAAAACTTTAAGCAACACCAAATTATGCTGAACACACAGAATATCGCTGACTGCACAATGCATGCAATATGTCGCAACAGTAGCGGTCAGCCAACCCGGTAGTCGCTAAATATGCTATTCTGCATTGCAAGCAACTGCTGAGTACACAATAACCTAATTTTAATTGACACCACAAAACTGTAAAACTAAGCTATTATTTCCTATAAATATTGTTACTTTTCGTTAATAAAATCAGTGTTTTTAGTACAACCTACAAAGATACATTCATTATTCTCCGCAGTCCACCTGGTTACAAGTGCCAGTTGCGACAACAATTAAGCAGTCAGTTTGTACTGGATGCTAACAATACATACACACCTTTTACAGGTACAGATGTTGATAAATATAAACGAAAAAAAGATATGTCATTAATTTTTTACTAAGCGGTTCTATGGGAGCTATTTGATATAGTGGGCCGATGTTTATAACTTTTACCCAAAATGTAAGAAACATAAATATACTAATTTTCAGAAAGTTTAAACCAAATATCTTCAAGAACAAAAATGTTTTCATACGAGAAATCACATTTTACCAATTGTTGATATGGGAGCTATACGATATAGTTGACCCACGTCGCTCATTTTTTGCAACGATGTTAGTATTATAATAACTATAAAAACCGCCAAGTTTGGTCGTGATAGGTTGACAAACATAGAAAATACAAAACCTATCTTTTGTAAAAGGGGCGGTGACACGCCCATTTTGTACAAATATTTTCCTTTGGTTATTAAAAACTCAAAGCAAAAAACCAAATCAAAACATCTTGCTTCGTTCTTGAGTTATTAATTAATGCCACAAAAACTGGTCAAATTACCCATAGTGCATTGTATGACCTGGCAACAAATATGTAATCTTAACAGATTCAACAAACATCGATGAATTTATAAAATAAGAAATCATAGTTAACATAGCCTTATTTCGATTTTGTCCAGGGCAACCATCGCAATACAAACTTATTTCCTTCGTAGTTTTCATTCCATCTAAAATTGAAAAGTATTTATACATGGCTGTGCAAATTTCGTTGCATCCACGTCGCCCATCTTCTTCTTCCCATAGAAAGAAATATCCATTTCTGGTGCCGTTTTCGTAAATACTGTAAATAATCTTTCAAGAAAATGCTCTTTATTTCATTTTTGTCTCTTATATGGCTTTGAATCTGGTACCAACGAACTTTGTGAGATGGTTCTGAGGTGGGCTAGCTGAAGCCACCGGACGGGTCGCATGTTGCGGATAGCGTAAGGCCTCCAGTGGAGGTTAGCTGCGAATAGCGACTTGTCGTAATAAGCAGTCCCGGACAACAGCGGGTACCACACCGTTAGTGGGACCGACAAGGCGCTTGTCTGACCGTCTTTTAAACATAGTCTCACACACACCCAAATCCTACACAAGATCCTACCCATGTCCTATCCCCCACATCTCACACGGGCAGTGGTGACGTCCTTAGGCAAGGGTGCCTCTTCACTCCCCTAAGCCAGGGTGTTACGTGGTCCGTGCCCATTGGTTGGTTTGCAGTCAGGGGTTACCGACTGTAATAGAACGGAGCCTCACCGATACCTGGCCGCCTCGGTGAGTATACCTGGCCCCGGCGTGTTAATGGGGGCTATGACACGCCGGTACTACTTTCCCCCATACTCGTGGGACCTAATATATGGACAATAGACAACTTTTTAATGATTTGCGGGGCTTAACCGCTACACAGCTAGCAGAGCGGATGGAAGAGGTGGCTCTGGACTTGTGTGGCAAGCTGACACCGCGCGGGGGCCAGGCCCCCCACTCGAGGAGTGTTGCCAAGCCAAAGGGCTCGTCCCCGAAGCAAAGCACCTCCAGAAGTGCATAGGCTTTCAAGCCGCGAGTGGTGGACAGTGGGGACACCAAACGGACGAACGTAGGGGGTGGGGGCGCAGTGCCCGGCACTGCCCCAGTGCCCAGACACTGCAACACCCTCTTTTGGTCCGCAGAAGAGGAAGCAGATGCCGCCCATCCCGGCACCAGGCCAACCCGGTGGGGCTGGTGACCCGCTAAGGCCTGGCCTAAGCGGAGCCGGCCGCAAATGGTATCTTCGGTACCTGGGTCGTGGCTTGAAACCGGAGGAGGCGCGCTGGAGAGCGCTGGAGCATCGGGCGAGAGGAAGGGAGAGGAAGCTGGCGTGGGGAAGAAGCGGCAATGGCAACAAACATCACCTGCTGAGGCCCCCAATGACGCCAATTATAAGAAACCAAAGCGCAAGGACAACGCGGCTCCTGAGGACTCTGGAACCTCAAGGGACACGAAGCATCCGAAGGCAGCCTCGTACGCCAGCGTAGCCAAGGGCACAATCTTGGCTATAATGGCGAGCGAGTACCCGAAGAGGCTTCTGTCCAGAGAGGAGCTGACGGTGGTGGAACTGGCCCTCGTCGAGGAGATGAGGAAGGGCTGGACCGCAAGCCTGAATTTCAACGGCATCCACTTTCGCACAGGCCTGGTACTGGTGAAATGTATGGATGATGAGACCAAGAAGTGGCTAGAGCTTAAGGTCCCTAGCATCAGCTCTGCGGTGGGCGTGCAGCTCTGCACCTGCCCAAAGGACGAGATTCCGATGCCCAACATCGTGACCGTCTTTTTGCCACGGACGGCTGGAGAGCCGGTGGCAAAGTCCTTTGGTTTGCTCACGGAGCAGAGCAGAGGGCTCAGCTCTGATACCTGGAAGCTGCTCAGGTGGAAGGAGGCTGAGGGAGGCAAGATCCTGACGCTAGGATGACGCACTTGCTCTCCTGAAGAACCGGGGCATGCTGTTGAGCTTCCGCTTTGGGCAGCTCAAATGCAAGCTTCATGGTAAGAAGGAGGAAGCGGCGGCGGCTGATGCGGAGGCGAAAGCTGACGATGTGCCTGGCACTTCAGCAGCCTCAGCCGAAACGACGCATGAGTGTCCGCCAGATGGAGCAGCGGAAGCAGAGGCGTTGGCGGTAATGGAGGCCGAGCTACACTCGGTGTCCCTCCAGGGTCTGGACCTGTCCACACTCAACGTCCGCGGAGATGATGACATCACCAGTAAGGATGGGCCATCCGATGATGAGCGAACACCCACCGGGGCGCAGTCAGAGGCACATCTGACGCTCTCGGTAGGGGAACCTGAGCTCTAAGGAAGCTGGCCACCAGCGAGGCACAGATCAACCTGCATCACGCGAGGGCAGCTTCGGCTGTCATCGGCAGGTTGGTCACCAGGTTGGACCTGGGGCTGGTGCTCATCCAGGAGCTATGGGTCGTCAGAGGCAGGATCTGCGGCCTTAACCACGTAAGTGCAAGAGTAATTGCGGATGTAAGAGAGGCATCGCCAAGAGCTTGTATCTTGGTACGGAAGAATACTAACTTTCTATGTCTTTCAAACTTTCTCACCAAAGATTTAGTAGCAGTGCTGATCACTGGAGAGCGTGGAAGTATCGTGGTGGCGTCGGCGTACTTCCCGGGAGATGAGGCGGAGGCTCCTCCATTAGAGGTTCAGACTCTAGTGGACTACTGCAGCAGCAAGAAGCTGCCATTGCTGCTGGGGTGCGATGCCAACGCACATAGCATCACATGGGGCAGCGCAGATACAAACAGCAGAGGTGAGTGTTTACTTGATTTTCTACTAGTTAAGGATCTCACTGTTTTCAACGTGGGGCAGAACCTACGTTTGTAACCAAAAGCAGGGCCGAGGTGTTAGATATCACCTTTGGCAATGACGGAGGCTCCAGGTTGGTTCGCAACTGGAGAGTCTCTACTGAACCATCATTGTCGGACCATAGGATTATCCTATTCGACATTTGTAGTAACCTAAGTTTTAGTAAGGACATCAGAAATCTTCGACAGACTGATTGGCAACAATATCGGTCCTGTCTGGGGTTAAATCTGAGCAGACTAAACTACAGTAAAAGAGCTTCCTCACAGGAAGAGATTGAGCAGCTATCTATAGACGTGGGCAAGACTATCTTGGATGCTTATCATTCAAGCTGTCCTATTAAGAGCATTAAATCCAGCAGGGATAATCCATGGTGGACTAAGAAGCTAGGACTACTTCGAGTGGAGGTCAGGAAACTGTTTAACACAGCTAAAAGAGTAATGACAAATGGGATTGTTATACCAGGAAGCTTACTGAGTATAACAAGGAGATACGCAATAGCAAAGGAAGTTTTGCTCCACTCTAGAGCAGGCCACGCCCGCTGCAAGGGTGTTCAAAGCCATCTCAAAAGGGAAAGTGCTCTCGGAACTTTGCCTTAAGAGACAGGATGGGACTTTCACGGACAATGAGGTAGAGAAGGCTGAACTTCTCTTACAAACTCATTTCCCGCTTTGTAGGACCATTTCAGATAGTGATAGCAGCTACGTACAAACCTCTGGGAGGAGACCCGAGCGGAGATTAGCTGCAGAAATTGTAACTGAGCATAGGATCAGGTGGGCAATCGGATCACTCAGTCCCTATAAGGCCCCGGGGGTGGATGGCATCCTTGCCATCCTCTTACAGAAGGGTATAGACCCTCTCTTAGTATTTCTAATCAGAATCTTCCGTGGGAGCATTGCCCTGCGGTACATACCTAGGGAGTGGAGGACGGCGAGGGCGATTTTCATCCCGAAGGCAGGAAAGAAAGACCCATTTCTTCCCAAATCCTTCAGGCCAATCAGCCAATCAGCATGCGTATAGGGCAGGGATGTCAACGGAGTCAGCCCTGCTTGACCTAGTGAACACTCTCCAGAAGTCTGTGAAAGCAAAAGAGGTCGCACTCTGCGCCTTTATGGACATAGAAGGTGCTTTTGACAACACGGCGCATGACGTGGTGGTCAGAGCTCTTGAGAGTAGAGGAGTTGAATCAGGACTCACGTCCTGGTTAGGCAAACTCCTGGACTCTCGCATAGCAGAAGTAACCGTCAGCAACTCGACGATTAGAGCACAAACCACCAGAGACTGTCCTCAAGGAGGTGTCCTATCACCTCTCCTTTGGAGTCTGGTGGTAGATGATCTCTTAGCTAAGCTTACGGATAATGGCTTTCGATGTCTAGGCTATGCCGATGACATAACCATAATCTGCAAGGGGAATTTTGAGAGCACATTATGTGATAGAGTCACCCTGGGCCTTCGACTAAGCCTGGACTGGTGTAGGGACGTGGGGCTGAACATCAACCCAGCAAAGACCACTATTGTCGCCTTCACAAATCGGTACAAGCTTAAGTCCATGAGACGCATAGTCATTGGAGGTACAAGTATACCAGTGTCCACGGAGGTAAAATATCTGGGGGTTATACTAGATAAAAGACTCCTCTGGAAACAGCAGGTGGAGCACGCTGTTCGGAAGCGCACTTTAGCCCTGATGAGCTGCAGAACTCTTGCGGGGAAAAACTGGGGGCTTTCACCTAAGATTCTGATGTGGATGTATACTGCTATGGTAAGGCCAGTAGTGTGCTACGGAGCAGTGGTCTGGGCTGGACGCATGGACCGGGAAGGTGCGAGAAAGCAACTGGGTAAACTCCAGAGGTTTGCATGCTCGAGCATCTCGGGCGCAATGCGCACCTGCCCCTCCACGGCTCTAGACGTTCTACTAGGGCTTCCACCGCTGCATATATACATAAAACACAAAGCAAGCAGAAGTCATATGAGGATAACGGGGGCATTAGCAACCGGATCGGCTGCAGGAGCCACAGGCTCACTGTTAGAATACCCACAGGATGCGCAGTTGGCGCAATTTAGCTTCAGTATGCTCTTTAACATAGAGCTTAGCAATAAGGCAGAATGGACCAACCTGTCAACTACCTATAATGTGAAAACACATGCTATTAGGTGGTACACAGACGGTTCGCTTACAGAGGAGGGGGCCGGGGTCGGAGTCTGCGGACCTCGACTCAATTACCATGAACCCCTTGGCAAGTTCGCCAGTATCTTCCAAGCGGAAATACACGCGATAGAGAGATGCGCCGCTTTCAACATCGACAGAGGGTACGATCGCAGAGAAATAGCCAACTTTTCAGACAGTCAGGCAGCTATAAAAGAACTAGGTGCTTATAAAATAGCTTCCAGGCTGGTTTGGCAATGTATAGAAACATTAAACAGGTTGGGGACTAATAATAGAGTCACCATCTATTGGGTCCCTGGGCACGCGGGAATCCCGGGTAATGAGGTAGTGGACCAAATGGCCAGGAAGGGGGCAAGCACTCCTTTCTGCGGGCCGGAACCCTTCTGTGGGCTGGGCCCTGGGGTCATCGAGCAGAGCAGCCACTCTGACCTTTGGTCCGATAGTGCGAACTTCTGGTTGTGTTCGCAGGGGGCGAGACAGAGTAAACGGCTTTTAGGCAACTACAACAAGACGAGGACTGAGGACTGTCTGAAGCTGAGCAAGGTCTCTCTTCGGATTGTCACAGGCTTCTTGACAGGACACTGCAGATTGCGTAGGCATTTACATGGGATACGCATAGGGAACGAGAATACATGCAGGCTCTGTCTGGAGGGGAACGAAACTCCAGAACACCTACTAGAGGAGTGCCCTGCCAAAGGTCGGCTGAGATTATCTCAGCTCGGGCGGGTCACACTAAACACTGAGGAGATGAGGGCTCTCCGTCAAGGCGACATCATCGCGTTTCTGCGATCGATTGCACTGTACGGGGAGCTGTAGCTGTAGGATGAGGGCACAATAGACCCAGGTGGTCGCAGTGCACTAACCTCCTTTTTCATAATAAATAATAAAATGGCTCTTTAATTCTTCCGACTCAACAACAGTGTACTCAGCTAGATCGCATTGACTGAATCTGTCCTTTTTTGGCAAATGAAATCCAATGTGGAGATCATTGTTGAAAATGTTGCGAAACACTTGTAAATACAGTGACAGTAGTACTCTTTCTTATAAATGTTCAATATAACATTTATATAAATTCGAAACATTGCGGAACTCCTAGGGCAAATATAATTTATTGCGGCAATAGTGCGATGGTACAGCTGGTAATGCTTCGATATAATTCTTTATAATCGCAACCTTTCTTTCATCTGATTTGTTATGCGTTATTTTCTTTAGCATGTTAATATTTTTTATTGTCTTCACATCCAGAACAATGCTTCTTATCATTTGTTGTGAAATATTTAAGGATTTCAAAATAAATTGTTGGCAAACTTTGTAATCAATTTCGCCAATATGTATGGAGTACTCATAAGTTAACTTGCGTCTACTGCTCTGCAATCTACTTCTTTTCACGTTCTTTTTAACAATACATGAGGCCAACCAAGACTTTTGTTTAATTTTACTCATTCCCCAAAAGTGCTCATTGAGGGATTGCCGATCTTCTTCACTAAACTTAGAGAAACAGTTATTACCGCATTCTTTGTTATTACAGGGATTCATTTGGGCACATCTAGCAATTTGAAATGGTGGAATTCCGTAGCCCTTCTTCAGATTTTTGTAGCCACGCTTGCCAATTCAAGTCTCTTCTTCAATTGACGATATCTGTGTTCGACTCGCTTTCACTATCGCTGTAAGGCACAAGTGATATTGCGATAACCTTGACCAAAGGCAGAGAACTAACAAAAACAATTTTTATGATTATTCAATCATTAATTGTTATTTAACAATTAACAATTTTTACTGACTTTAATGTTTTAAGTACAATATATGAGTGTATGTACTATGTACTGTATTTAGTATAACTTTTCACTTCAAACTCTGTAACTACACAAAATCAATAATTTGCAAAGATTCTACTAAGAGATAAGATGAACGGTACTTTTTCGTTCTCCTTTCATATCTATTTCGGTTTCTTTTAATCTTGGTTTGAACCGTTCTCTTCGATGCACATGCATACACAGTTCTCTTTAATGCATTTCCATACATAAACATTTGGTTTTATGTCGCTTACGTTATTTTCGCGGACACCAAAAAACCCGAGTGTCGCTTACGTTATAATTGACAGGCCAATATCTCCGTAAGCATGTACAATAAAAATGTAATATTTTGTGTGGAGATGCGGAGGATATTTATAAACAAATTTGCATTAAAAAAAAAAATTTCGGAAAATGGCGCATACATTATTTTCGCAAATAGGGCTCGATATGTTGTCGCAGTTTGACTGTATTAGCACGCGAAGTGTCTGGATGCTGAAGCGCAATGGTTGTTATTGGGAGATGGATGTGCCAAAATTGAGTGAGGATTTGTTTAAGGATAGCTTCAGGATGGAAAGAAGTCTCTTTCTAAAATTAGTTGATGCCTTGCCTCAAATGCACCGGAAGGAAACCAATTTAAGAGCGTGCATCCCACTGGAAAAGCGGGTTGCCGTAGCTCTGTACAGCCTGGGGTCATCCGCCGAGTACAGAACCGTTGCCAGGTTGTTTGGCGTATCGACTGCTAGCCTGTGCAACATTCAAAAGGAGTTCTGCAAACCTGTTTGGCAAAACATGGCACTTGAGTATCTGGGGCCAAATTTGTTGACCCAATCAAAAATTGAGGATTTGGTGCAAGGCATTGAAAAGCTTGGGTTTCCGCAGTGCTTTGGAGCAATTGATGGATGCCACATTGAAATTAAACCTAAACAGACGGATGCAACAGATTATTATAATTACAAAGGGTGGTACTCTGTTGTTCTTCTGGCTCTTGTGGACTAAAGATATAGATTCATGGATATAAATGTGTAGAGAATAGGAGGTGTTTACATGCCGGTGTTATTGATTGGGGACTCCACTTTCCGATTCTGCCCAAGTATGATGAAGCCATACCCGTTCTCGATTGAAGCCTCTGACGATAAGAAGCGCTTCAATTACCACCTATCTAAGGCTAGACGCGTCGTGGCGAATGCGTTTGGTTAACTGAAGGGAAGGTTTCGTCGCCTTGGCAAAGGCATTGACAATAATATTGAAAATGCAAATGCACTCATTAAGTGCTGTTGTGTTTTGCACAACTTTTTAAATACGCATAACAGCAAGTACGACAAAGTTTTTGGCTTGCCCTTGAATGAGCGTGAACAGCCCGAACACCACAGACAAACGGGCTGCGGTCCAAACAGCTCTGCAGAGGAAATAAGAAAAGAAATAGCTGAATAATTTCCTTGAGGATTGCGGTTTTTTTTTAACTCCTCTGCCATTTGGCATATTGCATTAACCGCTTTGTACATTTGAATCATTTCATCGCCTCCAAAATTGTACCGTCTCCTCTTAGAAGTTGAAGGCCCATCCTCGGGAGACACACATGTGGAACGTGACGACTCATCGAAGAATTCCACTTAAAATTCTGCCAAGCATTCCACTTCCATTTCGTTTTCTATTTGAAATCCTATTGAAACAGAAATTTATATGAATGAACATCAATTTGTTGTAATCAGTGCACTTACCACAGCTTTCCTCCACAAGTGCCTCAGGGTTTGTAGATTTGGAAGAGGCGAGAATCTTCCCAATCGTTTCAAAATTAGGCCACGTCGATGTCGATCCGCCAGATCTACCCACAACAGTTTTCTCATGCCTGCAATATACATATGTTCAAAACCGCGATTATATATATAACATTTTAAGAATGCGTATTTTGAATGCCTGAAACAAACATCCAACTTCTTCTTGACATCTAGTGGAGTCATGTCCACGGAATATTCTATAAATGTCTCCGCCATCTCGGCATAGACTTAAAAATGCTCTCCAAGTTCTCCGACCACCGCTTTCTTTTTTGTCCGCCATCCACTTGAAATTAAATTGTTTAATTACAGTAATAATAAAAATAGTTAGTGTTTTAAATCATTTGGTACATACTTGCACATTTGTTTTGATTTTTAATTAGCTGATTCCTGTTGCCGCCAACAGTAATTTGACCAAAAATATCGATTCATCGGTAAAAAAAAAAAAAGGTAGAATAGCGGCGCTCTAGCGGCGCAAGAAAAAGTCCCTAAATTAAAATTTAACGGACACATTTTGTATGGTAAAGGCTTAATATATCGAAGACCTTATGGCGAAATGCTAAAGGTGTTGCTTGAGGCGGCAGCTTAAATGCACTGTTACCAAATATTTAGATTATTTGCTCAGATAATTTAGCATCAATTTAAGTACCTCTAGTTTCTCTTTTTCTATTTCATCCATTTTTTTTTTAAATGGTGGGCCTGCTGCTCTTTCATTTCTTTTAGGGTGTCAGCCACGACTTTTAAACATTTGGACTGATCGGCACAAATGTTATCCAGATCCGAAGGGACTGATTGACGAGCATGTTGTTGTTGTGGCTCATAGTCAACCAAGTTTGCTAAATCGACATTGTCGTTCGGAAGCAGCAGCTTTGCCAGCAATGACTCGCTCAGGTCCCTCGGAGGTTCAGGATTCTTTTTGCAAGCCAAACGTTTCTCCTCCTACTCAATCAACCATTTCAAAAAGACCGCATAGCCTTGTGATTTCCTCTTCAAGTGGTAAAATTACCACTTGAGAGAAAGGTCTCCTCCTCTGCTTTTTATTTCTTTCTTTTTATTTTATTTTTTTTTATTTTAACAAATTAAATTTAAAACTAAATTCTAAATTTAATATTAGCTTAACGAGTGCTAGCTGCTTAGGCCTTCGACTATATTTCTTTCTTATTTTTGGCCAACTTCTTGCGAACCACAATTTTCCGATCCGACCAAACCTAAATAAATATATTTATATTTATATTTACATATTCTTCCAACCAGAAACATCTTTAACTGGAGGTCCAGCAGCATTTAAATTGTTTGCCAATTGTGACAACTTGGCTTTCATCGAGAATCGAAAACTATACCTCAATATATCACACTACAACTTCAATATTATATCCGTTTAAATAATTCATCTCAGGAAATATTTATATTTCAATATTTTTAATCATTATTTAATAATATTAATAAGTGTTTCATTGAATTTCACATTCACCGGTGTATGTTGGTATCCCTAGCCTACTTGCATATACTTATTGCGAATACTTATTGATAATTCTGAATTCGCAATTTGTTGTTGCTTGGCTCAATTTGGCAGCAATGCAATTTTATGTGTGCTCAGAAATAAATGTATTAAAACTATAAATGAATCATAAATTTAATTTCTAATTTAATAAAAAATAGCTTAAAAGACAATCAAATAGGGAAAAAATTTGTTCATGGCCGTATAAATTATTATTTGTTTGATATTTATAATTTACTTTTGAATTCGCATACTCGTTCACTGCCGGTTTGAAATCGCACAATTCTTGCGTTTTGCGAAAACCGCAGCACAAGTTTTTGCGTCAAATCGCTTTTTTTTTGCGTTTTGCGATAACCGGAGCACGGCCCAATATATATTTTTTGGTACATATTAGAACTAAATAGTGTTTCCATGTTTCGAAAGAACTTGAAAAATTCGATTTGGCATACTCTTGATCAGGTTGTCAACAGTTTTTTTTATCAATTGCTTCCCATTCTTGAACAATTGTGATTTTGAGCTGTTCGACTGTTTCAAATTGCTAGTTTTCTTTATAAACACGGCGAACTTAAATGCCCCACAAGTTCTCAATTGGATTGAGATCAGGGGAGCGAGCAGGCCATTGCATCTGAGCAATATTTTTATACCCTTAACCCATAAAATGGGTAAATAAGGGTATAATGGTTTTGTGCAAAAGTATGTAACAGGCAGAAGGAAGCATCTCCGACCCTATAAAGTATATATATTCTTGATCAGCATCAACAGCGGAAACGATATAGCCATGTCCGTCTGTCTGTCCGTCTGTCCGTCTGACCGTCTGTCCGTCTGTCCGTCTGTATGAACGCGTGGATCTCAGAGACTACAAGAGCTAGAGTCTTCAGATTTTGTATTTAAGTTCTCCTATACCATGAGCAGAACAAGTTTGCTTCAAATTATCGATAACTATTCTGGTTTCCGATATACACATAATATCGATAACAATAAAATATCGAATTTGGAAAATCTAAAAATGAGGGTTGAAGTAATGGATAATGATAGAACTTTTCTGAAAATTTCGTCCAAATCGGTTGAGAAACACCGGAGATATTGAACTTAATCGATGGAAGCTAAGCCAGTATACCAAAGTCTTATATAAATTAAAAATATTTATTGCAACTGGGTTCAGGGTATCTTCTAGTCGGGCTCTCCCGACTAGAGCCTTCTTACTTGTTATTGTTGAACCAGGTTTTGCTCTCCCGACTCACGTGAATGGCAGCATTGTCCTAATGGAAAGTCCACTGAGTGTCATTATTTTGCCGCAAGAAGACGAGATGAATTGGACTTCCAGGCAACCGGCAGCTGAGAAAGCTCCCCACAGCATTACACTGCCACAACCGAAATTCCTTTTCGAGAAGCACAGCTCATACCTTCGGATGTCGTGCAAATAGCTTCTATTACCATCGGGTCCATCCGAATTCCCTTTTTGTTTTTCGTCTGAATAAATAGTCTTGTATCACATAAAGTTTAAAAATAAAACCTTTGATTCAAAAACAAGTGGAAACGTTTAAGTCGGACGCAACCGAATGCGGTATACTCGTTACCAGTATTAAAACCGGTAAAAAGAGGCCTGATTGCAAAGGGATACGGATGCGGCAGGGGTGTAAGCTGCCTTAAAGATTATCCGATGCAGATGGCGATGCCACCAGCTATCTTCATTCCAAATTTGGTGACTCTAGCTCGAAGTTTGTAAAAGTGTGGACAGGGGGGCTGGGGGCGGATTGGGTGGGCGTGGCATCCAAATTTTTGCTGCAGATCGTTGTGAAATGTCAATTGCTATCTTCATACCATATTTGGTGACTCTAGCTCGAAGTTTGTAAAAGGTGGGGAAAGATGGGGCTGGGGGAGGTATGGGTGGGTGTGGCATCCAAATTTTTGCTGCAGATCTTTGTGAAATGTCAATTGCTATCTTCATACCAAATTTGGTGACTCTAGCTCGAAGTTTGTAAAAGTATGGACAGGGGGGCTGGGGGCGGATTGGGTGGGCGTGGCATCCAAATTTTTGCTGCAGATCTATATGGGATGACAATTTCTATCTTCACACCAAATTTGGTTACTCTAGCTTCACAACTCTGGAAGATGCACGCATTCCCGTTTTTGACGAAGCGTTGGGGGCGTATGGCTAGGTCAGTATTTTGGGGCGTGGCATCCAAAATTTTGATGCAGTTTTTGGGGGATCATCACCTATCTTTGCACCAAATTTGGTGGATACAGCTCAAAAACTGTGGGAGATATAGGCTTTTTAACTTTAAATTACGGGCGGTGGGGGGGGTGTGTGCTGGGGGCGGAATTGGTGGACGTGGCTCCAAAAGTTCTTAAGCAGTTTTTGGAGGATGCTATTAGGTATCTTCTTACAAAATTTGGTAGTTCTAGCTGTAAGTATGTGCGAAATATGTTGAATTATCGGTTTTGAGTTATCGAATTTATCGATTTGCCAGCCCTCCAGTTATCGTTGAACCCCAATCTTGACACTTTAATTTTCTATCCCATAGATAAAGAGAATTGGAAAGTTTCAAGTCTCTAGCTTGAAGGATGTGGAAAAAATTTGAAACCATACGGACGGACAGACACCATGACGGACATTGCTAAAAAACAATATGCTCTTTACCTTCGGTAACGAGTTTAAACATCATGTATTAAAACGAACAGTATGGCGGTTTGTTGACATATTTCGCTTGGCGAATTCAATTCGTGCATCCTTAAGCTGTTGTTTTAACGCTGGAATTCAATTCATTGTTTTGTTCTCTATAAATGGAGATTCCTTAAGAGTGCGCCATATCGTTGTGCGTGAGATCTTTCTATCCACAACGCTCGTTAAATCGCTTAAACTGCGACAGGTGTTACTGGCGGCACGCACCACCTTCCTCTGTTCCCGGTCAGTAAGAGTTTTTTTCCTTCCACTTTGCTTACAGGTACCATATTCCAGTGGACTATCTAAAAGATTTTGAATAACCGTGCGGCTTCTTTCGATACTGCGCCCAATTTCAAGGAACCCAAAGCAAGTATTCTGCCCTTTTCCTGTTCCGTAAGCGCTGTACCACGTGGCATTATTTTTTAATCGCAGTATAATAAAAATAATATGTAATATATGCTTATTCTTTTCATTTTCAAACACAACCATCACTGTGAAACTCATTATTGAAAGTGGTGTGAAACAACCGAAAATCAGTTCTTCAGCAAAATAAATGTACCGTTATCAGAAACGCCGTCTCGCTTGGTACACATTATTATTATTTTTTTTTTTTTTTTTTGTCAATACACGCAAATGCGTCGAACATTGTTATTGAAAAAAATGTACCGTTCAAAAAATATAAGCAAATTTGTGTTGTCATTATGTATATGAAACGCACCTTATGTACATGTTTTACAAACTCAGCGCACTCAAACATTGTATGCCGAAAAAAACAGCGTCGCGATTCGTCGGTGCAAAATCAACACAAACCATTTTAAATATGACATAAGCAGCTGTCCGGTCTCATTGGTGGTTGGCAGCTCTGAGTTCCGCTCTGTCTGTTATATACTCGTTGCCAACCAGTATAGCCACATAGACGAATTATGTAACAAGACGGGTCTTAAGAGCTGCAATGCAATGTTAATTAACATAAACGCAACCGATGGGCATGTACGTGGGGAAACAGCGAAAAGCCACTATTTCTTATCATTTGTTTACCTACTACACTCGCTACAAAGTCAGCTGGTGCGCAGTCGGCCATCATTGTTTAGCTTTTTGTTGTGACTGCAAAGTGTGCGAAGCGCAAGGCATAATTAATTGTTGCCGCTTTTCAGTTCTCTTGTTGTTGTCACAACATTTGAAATCTGCAATTTAGACTTTTGCTTCAACCCGATTGCTGCTGCTCAACAAGAAAGGGTGGTATAGACTTCATATGTTTACTGCTCGTTAACATCAGCAATTCTTAAAACCAGAGCTCAAAAGAAAGTCTCGACACTTTCAGACTGTCTGAAAAAAACCACTCTCATTGGCACATAATGCAAAAAGCGAGCGAGAAAACACAGTCATTTCTGTTCCTGATCAATGAGTGGAATGCCCGAGCAAAGACAGTTTTTTTCGTTTCCGTTTTTTTCGTGTCTTCTGAGGAGAGTTTTGGTTGAGCACAAACGCCAAAGTCTCTTTTGCGTATGTATGCGTGTTTTTGTGTGCTTTGCTTGGGTGTGTGCGTCGGTTTACTAGTCTATTATACAAAATAACACACATACATGCATAAGAAAAAGACACTTTTTGCTTCCAAAGACCATTTAACATATGGACGGGTTTTAAGAATTGTTCAAGTTAACATGCTGTAAACCAAGTCGCAACCACGAAGCGGACTGACCAATGAGTAGAAAAGTCGGTTTCCCCTAATGACAAACAGCTGCGCTTGTTTTGATTATTGCTTTTTTGTTTACAATACACTGCTGTCTTGGTGGTGTGCAGCGGTTACTAGCTAGTTGCCTAGGCAACTAAGTCAATTCTTCTATGCGTGTAATTTTGTGTGTATGCATGTGCGTGTGTTATTCGAGAATAGGCAAATCGCAACAATAACACGTGCTAGCTCGTCGTAGCCATGTATATCTACATGTGCATATTTAAATGTATTTGCCATGGCATTCACTGACCTTTCTCTAGTATTATGAATTTCAACAAACCCTAAACCGCCAATATTTAGATTACAATTTGGTGAATATTTGTATTTGCCTACAAAAACCTAAGAAAAATAAGAAAAACAATACTTCCAAGGCAGTAAAATATCATTTTTGGTTCTGGATGAGCATTTGCAGGAGCAGGGGAACAGTAAAATAAACAAGCGTTTAGTAAAATAGGCAGACAAATATCAGTTTTGCATTGATGGTCATTCAAACTCTTTCTTGTTTTTAGCTCTATGACACTTTCCAACAATTTTCCAAAACTTGAATATATAATTTTAATATATTAATAGTTTATTTCAAGTATGTGCTTAAGTGTTAGTTAATTTATTTATATACAACTTGTGTTATAAGTTGTGAAAGTCCAAACTTATGGCCAAAATATATATATAAAACAGACATTATATTGAAGTATCTCATGTTTTGCTCTACAACTGCACAAAGTTCATATGAAGTCTATTCCACCCTGTTCAGGCCTAAAAGTAGGCACTGAACAAGGAGCTGCCGTCTCCCATCCTAATTCCTAAATTCACCACAGCTAGCAACATTCTGTAATTAAGGCTAGGCACAATAGTTTTAAGCAACAATGAATTTCAATCTGAATAAACGTTTGAGAGTGAAAAGACGCGCGAGTATTTTTGGTTCCTGCAAAAAGTAGTTTCCAGCGAAGTGCGACGGAATCATACGAACATCACATCGTACATCAGGAAGATCAACCCTCTACAGAATCATTGGTCTTTCGAGCCGGATTATCAACAGAATATTTCGCCCCAGCATCATAGCATCGTTGGATTTCCTTTAAAAAATCAGATAAGCTATATTTTCTCCTATATTCATGTACATTGCCAAGTGGCAACTCCTGTGCAAAATATATACTTATCGTACTGGTACTTACCCGCCAGTACATTCCGTCTTCATTCGTTAATGCCTACAATAAAGGTAATTCCAGAATTATATTAATATAATTCTTCATCTACGTCCGAATAAAATTCAGCCGCCATATTGTTTCATAGATATATAAAAGGCCATACACAACCTTGTACATCAGCCGCCATATTTGTGAAAATTTATGCCTGTTATTTAAAATATTTCCATTTCCCAAATAAAAAGACCCAAGGCGGTGTACGAAATTAAATCATTTATTTGTTAAATGTTTCTTTTTCCATTCTTACATTTAAACACCTACACTCATATGTATGCCGGCATTATTTTCCACGAGCAAATCCATAACTATGTACAACATTAACCAATTGAATTATTGTTAATCCTCAATTGTCTTCAAACAATAATAATATTGTCTAACAACATAAACGAAAACTGTGTTAATATACATACAAATCTACAAGCATATGCCGGCACTTAAGCTCAAGTCTACATACATACATACATAGCTGCCGACATATGTAAGTCATATGACACTACAAATACACCAGAACAATTGAATAATTTAAACCACAGAATATTATTAATTTCGCTACTAAAAATATACAAAATATATGCGCACATTAATTTACATAAATTACAACAAATTTACCTACATCTTTACATACATACACACATTGTCGGCCAAAGTCAAGCGTACGATATACATATGTAAGGGAGAAGCCCTAACGACGCACAGTGGCGCCCGTAGAACAAGTCAAGTGTCAAAAATCAAAAATTGCATGTGCCTCTAAAAAATATTGAATGAACTTACTTTATAGGAAATTTTCCAGCGATTTCAAATCTGCAATCCATAATGTAACCGGATTTGTTTAGAAGATATAGCTTTTCAAAGTTTGTCTGATTTTTTGTGTTACATAAAAATCACAATTTTAAGGTAATTTGGTCGGCTTTGAGATACAATATCTCAAAAACTAAGTTACGGATCGTCATTGTTTTTGGTTCTATTGATAGATCTATTTATTAAGAAGAGAATAAAAAAAAATTATACTGTTTGCTTTGCGTTTGGCCAGGCAATTCAATATTTACCAACTATCCACTTTTTTACTATTTCTCAACTTTGATGGAAAAAAAAAAAAAATATATCACATTATATCGGCTATTTTTTTAATTAATTTCTTTGATTATTCCTCTATTAAATGCAAAAAGTTTCATGTGCCCGTTTTTGCCCCTTTTTTTTTAAATGTAAAAAAAGTGAAAAAAGTCATAGGAAAAAATGTGTTGCATGCATTTTTGGGCAATTTATGACATATAACCGTGAAAACCCATTTTTGTTGTTGTTGTTACGTTCGTTATTGTGAAGATACTTGACTTTTGTTTTTCATTCTGTAATACTTACCTGAGATCATTTGTCATATCCTGGTCCCTAAATTCAGGTGCAGTTACAGGATATACAAATAAATTACCAGGTACGCACCGAATACAGAAATTGCGTTGGCGTACAACTAGTCACACATCCCATTCAGGTAGGCACAAATCTTATTCGGACACGTGCCAAGTACCCAAATTGCATAAATTGACCTTATTGACCTGGACTTATACAAACAATAGGTAAATTTGTTAGGCATGAAAGATAACTCTTTTCTTGAACCCTTAATCCAAACGGCATACATCAGGTAATAGATTAGACTATATAATGAAAAAAAAACTATAATCCTGGATTAGTCTACGACTGAAAGTTGGCGAGACAAGTACTGTTTTACACTTCAAACATGTCGTTGAGAAACCATAAATTATTTGACCTGTTTAGGAAGTCAACCACATTACAAAGTTTCACGGAAGCTGCCTTCGAAGAACTTGATAGTTTATACGGCAATATACAGAGAAGCGAAGATATAAAAAATAAACTCTGCATGATGTATGCCAGTCTAAACTCACGATGGATAAAAACAAACAGAATGACTGAGAGATTCAACACCAAACACCAGGACTGGCTTAATAGTGATACCATCCTGGGTACATTAACAGAAGATGAACCCAGCACATCCACCGGACGAGCAAGAGGAAGGCCGACTAAAGGCATGGAAGAGTGTTCAAATTTAACAAGAAAGAGGAAACTCGCTGATTCAACAAATGATTTATCTACGGAACATTTATCGGAAGCGCTGTCTATTAGATATACAAAGGATGTTGAAAAAGTAAGGTCACACATTACAAAAGCAGTTGCTATTGCAAGCCCACCGCGACTTCAAAGAATCAAGAAAAGCATTCCCACGCCCCCAAACACAAACCTTACAAAGTATGGTCCCGAAGAAGCTTTGGCGTTGTTTATGGACTTAGAGCTTTCAAAAGAGAAATATGAGATACTACAGGCATCTTTGAGGCAACATGGAGCTGACATTTTACCGGGATACAAACATGTTTCGAAAGCAAAATTAGATTCACGACCACTGCATACGGAGTTTACTGAAGTCTCTGTTAAGTCAC
The DNA here is from genome assembly GCA_030179655.1 of Scaptomyza flava. Classification (NCBI taxonomy): domain Eukaryota; kingdom Metazoa; phylum Arthropoda; class Insecta; order Diptera; family Drosophilidae; genus Scaptomyza; species Scaptomyza flava. Next base: position 594,447 of record JARNME010000042.1, on the reverse strand, counting down.
GAAAAGAATTAGAAAATACTTATAGTTCAGAGATGATTTCTCTTTTAGATATACCATCTTTTACGGATTGTGATGAATATTTTACAAAAAATTAATTAAAAAAAAAAAAATTATTTTTAAATATTTTAATATTAATTTTAGATTATAAAAACCATTAAAACGAAACAATAAAAATCAAAAAATTTAAAAAATATTTTTTTTCCTTCCCGTAAAGTTGATTTTTCCACAAATTTCATACTTTGCATACCCATAAATAGGCACAGAAAAATCGTAGAATTCATTTTTAATTATCTATCATATGCTTTTTAAATTGTTCGATTATCTCATTTGGTTCAAAAGTTATGATTTTTGATATGAAAAAACTCAAATGGCCCCTCTGTGCGACGGTCATATCCCCTAAATACGTTAACCGGAATATTTTGGCGAGTTTTGATGCTAGCGGGGTCTTATCACTGTGATTGATAGCTCTTAGTGCCGGCCTGCTTTTTATGTAGTCTACTGGTGTTTATACTAAGTTTTGGATGCACCAGAGACTAAAATTAAAATACCGATATTTCGACGTAAGCTTTGTAACTTTTCAACGCGTTGGAATTGTATTATTTCAAGTTTCAGCAAAGGGAAATAATTTTTTTCTTAATCGTTTTTTCTTGCCCTTTCATAATCTGTAATCCAAAATTTTTCTGTTCAATATTTTGGGTTTAACATTAATAAATGTGAAATTATGCTTCTGATTGTTCTGGTCACATACGATGTGACACACTTTAACACTAATCGATATTTGTATCGACTATCGTATCACTTTGCGTCTCTCGCGTTGCTCTTAATTGCGTGTGGGCGCCAAAATGATTTCACCATGGAAATTACTCGGTGCTGTAAAAATGGTTATAATAGATAAAGAATCGAAAAGAAAAGTTGCTAATTTATTTGAAATGCCACGTACAAATTTGGTACGATTTTTTGGCAAAGTTGTGAGCGCAATAAAGAACGTAGCAGCCGCAAGTGATGATGAAATTTTGAAAGTGCTGAAGACATGCACAACTATGGGACCGCAAGCTGTAAGTGTGTGCGATTTGCTTTGAGTTTATTTTTCTAATGAATTTTGCGCCGTTATACAGATTTTTTCACCAAAGCAGGAGAAGGCATTGATGCTTTATATTTTAAAGTGCAATGACCTTTATCATGGACTTAGTATAGTGGAGGTTAAAAGATTGGCGTTCCAATTTGCCCAAAAAATTGGAATTTCTTATCCAGAGATTTGGAATGAAAATTGTATGGCCGGGCGCAGGTGGTTCGACTTGTTTATAAAGCGTCACCCATCCATGTCGTTGCGGACGCCGCAACAAATTAGCCTAAATCGGATCCACGGATTTAATAGAGAGAGCGTTACGTTCTTCTTTTCCAACTTGCATCGGGTTACGGATAACGTAAACTATGAGCCGCACTGTATCTGAAATATGGATGAATCTGGATGCTCAACCGTCCCAACAAAAATTGGAAAAGTTGTATAGCGCAAAGGGGCGAAACATGTTGGGCAGTCGGTGGCGCAGGAGCGTGGCACTCTAGTAACGATGGCGGCGTGCGTCAGCGCAGGAGGAATTGTGATACCGCCTTTTTTATATTTCCGCGGAAAAAAATGCAGTCACACTTCCTAGACCATGCCATGCCTGGTAGCATTGGAGCGTGCAACGGCTCGGGCTGGATGCAGCAGCAGGAGTTTCTGCTTTTTATGAAGCATTTCATTAATTTTAGTGGAGCATCCACTCTGCGTCCACAGCTTCTACTGCTGGACAACCCCGTTTCGCACCTTTCAATAGATGCAATAGATTTGGCAAAGGAAAATGGAGTTACAATGCTCTAGTTCCCACCGCACTGTTGCCAACGCCTACAGCCGCTGGATGTGTCGGTATTTGGGGCCCTGAAGGCTTGTTATAAAAGGAAGTGCATGGAGTGGAGCAAAAATAACGCCAATAGGTTTATTGACATACAGCACATCCCCGGGCTTATGAGTGACTGCATTGACCAAGCATTTACGCCTTTAAATATAAAACCCGGATTTCGAAGCACAAGTAGTTGCAGTTATATTTGTTTTTTATTATTTTTATACCCTTAACCCATAAAATGGGTAAATAAGGGTATAATGGTTTTGTGCAAAGGTATGTAACAGGCAGAAGGAAGCATCTCCGACCCTATAAAGTATATATATTCTTGATCAGCATCAACAGCCGAGACGATATAGCCATGTCCGTCTGTCCGTCTGTCTGTCCGTCTGTCCGTCTGTCCGTCTGTATGAACGCGTGGATCTCAGAGACTACAAGAGCTAGAGACTTCTGATTTTGTATTTAAGTTCTCCTATACCATGAGCAGAACAAGTTTGCTTCAAATTATCGATAACTATTCTGGTTTTCGATGTACACATAATATCGATAACAATAAAATATCGAATTTGGAAAATCTAAAAATGAGGGTAGAGGTAATGGATAATGATAGAACTTTTCTGAAAATTTCGTCCAAATCGGTTGAGAAACACTGGAGATATTGAACTTAATCGATGGAAGCTAAGCCAGTATACCAAAGCCAACTGGGTTCAGGGTATCTTCTAGTCGGGCTCTCCCGACTAGAGCCTTCTTACTTGTTTTAATTTAGACTAACATTCAAACTTATTTTCAGGAATATATCCCATTGATTCGCACGTGTTCACCATTTCTGATTTCACGGTTGCTATGATGGAAGGAGATGCCCATCATGGAGAGGAGGTTTTCAATGAAGAGACAGAGCGCATCATTGCATTTGATGAAGAGGCTGATGCTGATGATGATATCGCAACATTGAAAATATCCCCGACTGAGTCAGTTTTGGGGACGGTTGTCGACGACGTTGAACCGCTGCATTATAAAAGTCCAAAACAAAAATCAAACCGCGGTCGCAAAACAATGCAGAGCACAGTCTTAACGGCTGAAGCGGAAATCTCTTTGTTGCGAGTCCAAGCGGAGAAAAGAAAGGCTAACGAGGAACGGAAAAAATCTAAAACGCCAGTAAAAAATGTAAAACCGGCAAAGAGGCAAAGAAAAAGCGTTTACGAGACCGACATAGACTTCTGCATTATTTGCAAAAAAGATATGCCCTTGAAGTGCACAAAACGAAATTCCGTTGCGTGCAACGTTTGCAAGCGTGAGGTGCACATGAAATGTGCGAACATTACAAGAAGTTATTTTACTTGTGCCAATTGTGATTCCGATGAGGATTCGAATTAAGCAACAATAAGTTAACACGAATCTGTTCCTTGTGTGAATTTGACACAATTTTAAAATTCGGCTTTTGCGGCTTTTCTACTTATCAAATGTGAATTTTGGCTCACTGAACAAATTTTGAAGAATTTTCAGAAAATCATAATTTCAAAATATATGAAAGCATATGACCAAGGTCCGAATACTCCTGAAGGACCTTATCGTACTGCTCTTTTAGTGCTGCGTTTTTATTCAAACGATTTTCACTACGAAGGAGTTGAGCCAGTGCGATAGATCTCGAATGCCCCAAGTTGATGGCTTCAGGGTTCTTGAAAGGGAGGGAGACAACATATCTACCACTTACGGTTTTGGTGGTTGTTTGCTGAAACAACTTCTCACAGGCTGTGTCGGACTCCTTTACCAGCTTTGCTGGTATATCCTCCACCTCCCAAAACTTTGTGAGAAGTTTCTCTAATCCTGCTTCTGGGCTTAGCAAAATTTGAGTCGAGATGGCCGAAATGACTTTGGCATTGGAGTTGGAAACGGGACCCGTGATGGTCCAACCAAAAATCATTTCTTGACCCAAGAGGGTACCACATATATTGGCATAGGACCCCTTTAACAAAATGGATGGAATTATGTCAGCTCCCAACAAGACATCTATCTGGGAACTCTTGTAAAAGCTTGGATCTGCCAGTTGCAGATTAGGGAGCCCTTCCAAAGAACTTTGAGGGATTGTGTAGGAGGGCAGGTTTCCTGCCAATTTTGGAAGAACGAAAGCCGAGGTTTCAATTTGAACTCTTGGATTAAGCGGAGAGCCAATGTGGAAATGGCATAAACGTTGAGGCTGGGCTGCAATAGCTCCATTGAGCCCAGAAACTTGAGCATCAAACGATTGAGACTGGGGTCGTATCAATTTAAACAGACGCTCAGATATGAAGGTTGCTTCTGATCCAGAGTCTATCAAGGCACGTGCTGAATATTTTGTTCCCAAGGAACATACTTGGATAATTGCCGTGCCGAGAAGGACGCTCTGCGTGCCTGCCGAGAAATAATTTTGGACCGTCGCGACGGTTGTGAAGGAGAAGTGGACTGTAGGTTGGGGGACGGATCCAAATCTGTTCCACCTGCTTGGGAGTTCGTCGGACGATGAAGGAGAGTGTTATGACGCCCCTTGCAGGTGTGACAAGTGTGCACACTAGTGCAATCCTTAAGTATGTGACCTCTGGCGAAACAATTTAAACATAACTTGTGCTGCTTAATCGTGTTGCATCGCTCTTGCACAGACATATGTAAAAATTTTGGACATAAACGGATCGGATGATTTTCCTTCGCGCAAAGTTTGCAAGTCTGAATCTTGGCAGTGACCTTGGCTTCAAAGGAGTTTACTCTTTTAGAAGTGGGCTCTTTTCTGGACGCCTGTGTGGACATACAAGGTCGTACATCTTCGATTGCCTCTAATGTTGTATACCGCTCTAATAGGAAATTATTTAACTCACTCCAAGTCGGAATATCTACTTTGTTCTGGAGAGATTGCTCCCATAATGATAGTGTGAGTTTTGGGATCTTTGACGAACACATAAAACAAGGAGGCAATCCCAATTCTCAATGGAAATGTTGGATAATTCTAAAGCCGATAGGCACCCTTGGATGGTGCTCTGTAGTTCTTTTAACGCGGCTCCAGACTCATGAGAAATGGCTTGCACACTGAACAGAATTCGAAGTTGACTGTTGACTAACAGTCTTTTGTTTTCGAATCTGCTGACAAGTGCTTGCCATGCTGTCGCAAAACCATCATTTGTGAGGGGAGACTTTGACACGATAGCCTAAGCATCGCCACTTGTTTTAGAATTTAGATGGAACAGCCTTTCAACTGGGGTGAGACTTGGATTATTGATGTACCCCGCTGTAAAAATGTCTCGGAATGTAGGCCATTTTAAATAATCTCCGGAAAAGACGGTAAGCGGCAGCCTCTTGGCTGATAGGCACCACTGGAACTCGTTATGGGAACCGTAGCCTTCTCAATTTGCTCGCTGAGCATGGATGCGCAGCGTACATAAGCCACATAGCAGTGGTCATATTTCGCAAGCAGGGTTTCTGTGTCGGATTCGACACCATGACCAGCGGCTTCGGAGAGTGCTCGTGAGCACCGTTCGAATTCCTGCTCGACCTTGTCCCACAAACTTCGAACCTGATCTTGATGGACCTTGAGCGTTGCCCAAGTGGAACAGAAAGGAGATTCTTCTTATCCCTGGCAGCGTCCGTTGGCATGCTAGGATCTTAGCCGCCAGAAAATAAATAATTATTCGTTGTTGCAGACGCTAAGCACAGGAACAATGCAGTACGGAACAGCGGAATGGAACACACGGATAACAAATAATTACGACGAATTATTTACTAAAGGCGCAGCAGTGTCTCAGAAAAACAATAAATAAATTAACTAATTAACAAAAACGTACAAAACAAAGGATTTCTTTACGAATTGTTAATAAATTTGCGCTTGATAAAGAATATAAAACAGAGAAGAAAAAATAACACAATGGTGATTGATTTTGATCGCCTTATGAGAGACGCAGAAACGATGCTTAACGTTAGGACCGTTTTCTGTCTTCTACTCTATGATTTTGTGTCAGCATGAACTTATCGATATCGAGCTAACCGATAGTTTGCACATATCTTTGTGGACGGAAAACACAAATGCTTATATTGTTTAAGTAATAAATGTGACAATAATGTTTAAATATTGTGCTATGTGATCGTGTTTATTTTTTGTTATGCCGCTTAATTGAAAATGTGTATATTTATTTATCTCTTTGTGTGGTAGCGGCCGAAAATTATTTGGTTATAAATGTGTATATTTTTTATGTGCATATGTTTGTGTACTGTGTGTTCTTTTGTGTGTAGAAATATGAAAATATAAATAGTTAACAAGTACAATGCTGGTAGGGAGCAATTGTTTACATATTGTTAAATATGCAAGTTTGTCGGCAGTGCGTACTGAGTTATGTACATTTTATATGTGCATATGTAAGGGAGAAGCCCTAATGGTGAACACCCCTAAGGTTTTTGGGATATTAAATTGTCAGAAATCAACGTAAAGCTTAGCTGTTGGTATCGTAGGAAAGCTATTGCAATTGTCCATCGATCAGTGCAAAGCATTATACACATTTCATTCGTTTTTTGAAAGATCACGATTTTCGATAAAGTGCCCCTGTGGTTGTCACTCCCCTTAATCTGGTCAAAATAGAGCCAATAAACTGAAATAAAATGCCAAATCATTGTTTTTACTTATGCTTTTGTATTTTATGCAATTAAACACTCAAAAACAACCGAATTTAATAATTTATTAAATTTTATTACTCGTAATAAACAGTATCGCCAGCGATGCTGCGATGTATCGATTAAAGTATCGATTTATGCATCGCACGCTCAACATCGCACACACAAGAACAATAAATTTTTAGATTGTCCAGAAACTTGTTTATGTTGTGCGCAGATGACGTCACAATGCATGTGTTGAATATTTGCCTTGGTAATATGCATCATATGTGACGTCATCTGCGCAATGCGTTATCTGTCTTAACTGTGTCATGTTGCTATTAAAAAGGGCGCAAGGTTTTAAGCAAATCTACAAAAAATTAAGTCAAGTTTTATGCCAACTCATAATAAATTCATTTATTAATTTTTCTTCATTTTTCTTAATATAACTTTTTCTGGCTCTTCTTGCAAATCATAACAAATTAATTTTATTCATATTTCATAATTTTTGTCAATATAACTTTTTGTTGCTCTTATGGCAAATCATAACAAATTCATTTAACATTGTTTTAACTAAATAATAATATAATTTTTTTGAACAAATTTTGAAGAATTTTCAGAAAATCATAATTTCAAAATATCTGAAAATCTTCAAAATTTGTTCAGTGAGCCAAAATTCACATATAATTTTTCTATTTTTCTTAAGTTAACACGCATCTGTTCCTTGTGTGAATTTGACACAATTTTGAAATTCGGCTTTTGCGGCTTTTCTACTTATCAAATGTGAATTTTGGCTCACTGAACAAATTTTGAAGAATTTTCAGAAAATCATAATTTCAAAATATATGAAAGCAAATGACCAAGGTCCGAATACTCCTGAAGGACCTTATCGTACTGCTCTTTTAGTGCTGCGTTTTTATTCAAACGATTTTCACTACGAAGGAGTTGAGCCAGTGCGATAGATCTCGAATGCCCCAAGTTGATGGCTTCAGGGTTCTTGAAAGGGAGGGAGACAACATATCTACCACTTACGGTTTTGGTGGTTGTTTGCTGAAACAACTTCTCACAGGCTGTGTCGGACTCCTTTACCAGCTTTGCTGGTATATCCTCCACCTCCCAAAACTTTGTGAGAAGTTTCTCTAATCCTGCTTCTGGGCTTAGCAAAATTTGAGTCGAGATGGCCGAAATGACTTTGGCATTGGAGTTGGAAACGGGACCCGTGATGGTCCAACCAAAAATCATTTCTTGACCCAAGAGGGTACCACATATATTGGCATAGGACCCCTTTAACAAAATGGATGGAATTATGTCAGCTCCCAACAAGACATCTATCTGGGAACTCTTGTAAAAGCTTGGATCTGCCAGTTGCAGATTAGGGAGCCCTTCCAAAGAACTTTGAGGGATTGTGTAGGAGGGCAGGTTTCCTGCCAATTTTGGAAGAACGAAAGCCGAGGTTTCAATTTGAACTCTTGGATTAAGCGGAGAGCCAATGTGGAAATGGCATAAACGTTGAGGCTGGGCTGCAATAGCTCCATTGAGCCCAGAAACTTGAGCATCAAACGATTGAGACTGGGGTCGTATCAATTTAAACAGACGCTCAGATATGAAGGTTGCTTCTGATCCAGAGTCTATCAAGGCACGTGCTGAATATTTTGTTCCCAACGAACATACTTGGATAATTGCCGTGCCGAGAAGGACGCTCTGCGTGCCTGCCGAGAAATAATTTTGGACCGTCGCGACGGTTGTGAAGGAGAAGTGGACTGTAGGTTGGGGGACGGATCCAAATCTGTTCCACCTGCTTGGGAGTTCGTCGGACGATGAAGGAGAGTGTTATGACGCCCCTTGCAGGTGTGACAAGTGTGCACACTAGTGCAATCCTTAAGTATGTGACCTCTGGCGAAACAATTTAAACATAACTTGTGCTGCTTAATCGTGTTGCATCGCTCTTGCACAGACATATGTAAAAATTTTGGACATAAACGGATCGGATGATTTTCCTTCGCGCAAAGTTTGCAAGTCTGAATCTTGGCAGTGACCTTGGCTTCAAAGGAGTTTACTCTTTTAGAAGTGGGCTCTTTTCTGGACGCCTGTGTGGACATACAAGGTCGTACATCTTCGATTGCCTCTAATGTTGTATACCGCTCTAATAGGAAATTATTTAACTCACTCCAAGTCGGAATATCTACTTTGTTCTGGAGAGATTGCTCCCATAATGATAGTGTGAGTTTTGGGATCTTTGACGAACACATAAAACAAGGAGGCAATCCCAATTCTCAATGGAAATGTTGGATAATTCTAAAGCCGATAGGCACCCTTGGATGGTGCTCTGTAGTTCTTTTAACGCGGCTCCAGACTCATGAGAAATGGCTTGCACACTGAACAGAATTCGAAGTTGACTGTTGACTAACAGTCTTTTGTTTTCGAATCTGCTGACAAGTGCTTGCCATGCTGTCGCAAAACCATCATTTGTGAGGGGAGACTTTGACACGATAGCCTAAGCATCGCCACTTGTTTTAGAATTTAGATGGAACAGCCTTTCAACTGGGGTGAGACTTGGATTATTGATGTACCCCGCTGTAAAAATGTCTCGGAATGTAGGCCATTTTAAATAATCTCCGGAAAAGACGGTAAGCGGCAGCCTCTTGGCTGATAGGCACCACTGGAACTCGTTATGGGAACCGTAGCCTTCTCAATTTGCTCGCTGAGCATGGATGCGCAGCGTACATAAGCCACATAGCAGTGGTCATATTTCGCAAGCAGGGTTTCTGTGTCGGATTCGACACCATGACCAGCGGCTTCGGAGAGTGCTCGTGAGCACCGTTCGAATTCCTGCTCGACCTTGTCCCACAAACTTCGAACCTGATCTTGATGGACCTTGAGCGTTGCCCAAGTGGAACAGAAAGGAGATTCTTCTTATCCCTGGCAGCGTCCGTTGGCATGCTAGGATCTTAGCCGCCAGAAAATAAATAATTATTCGTTGTTGCAGACGCTAAGCACAGGAACAATGCAGTACGGAACAGCGGAATGGAACACACGGATAACAAATAATTACGACGAATTATTTACTAAAGGCGCAGCAGTGTCTCAGAAAAACAATAAATAATTAACTAATTAACAAAAACGTACAAAACAAAGGATTTCTTTACGAATTGTTAATAAATTTGCGCTTGATAAAGAATATAAAACAGAGAAGAAAAAATAACACAATGGTGATTGATTTTGATCGCCTTATGAGAGACGCAGAAACGATGCTTAACGTTAGGACCGTTTTCTGTCTTCTACTCTATGATTTTGTGTCAGCATGAACTTATCGATATCGAGCTAACCGATAGTTTGCACATATCTTTGTGGACGGAAAACACAAATGCTTATATTGTTTAAGTAATAAATGTGACAATAATGTTTAAATATTGTGCTATGTGATCGTGTTTATTTTTTGTTATGCCGCTTAATTGAAAATGTGTATATTTATTTATCTCTTTGTGTGGTAGCGGCCGAAAATTATTTGGTTATAAATGTGTATATTTTTTATGTGCATATGTTTGTGTACTGTGTGTTCTTTTTGTGTGTAGAAATATGAAAATATAAATAGTTAACAAGTACAATGCTGGTAGGGAGCAATTGTTTACATATTGTTAAATATGCAAGTTTGTCGGCAGTGCGTACTGAGTTATGTACATTTTATATGTGCATATGTAAGGGAGAAGCCCTAATGGTGAACACCCCTAAGGTTTTTGGGATATTAAATTGTCAGAAATCAACGTAAAGCTTAGCTGTTGGTATCGTAGGAAAGCTATTGCAATTGTCCATCGATCAGTGCAAAGCATTATACACATTTCATTCGTTTTTTGAAAGATCACGATTTTCGATAAAGTGCCCCTGTGGTTGTCACTCCCCTTAATCTTGTCAAAATAGAGCCAATAAACTGAAATAAAATGCCAAATCATTGTTTTTACTTATGCTTTTGTATTTTATGCAATTAAACACTCAAAAACAACCGAATTTAATAATTTATTAAATTTTATTACTCGTAATAAACAGTATCGCCAGCGATGCTGCGATGTATCGATTAAAGTATCGATTTATGCATCGCACGCTCAACATCGCACACACAAGAACAATAAATTTTAGATTGTCCAGAAACTTGTTTATGTTGTGCGCAGATGACGTCACAACGCATGTGTTGAATATTTGCCTTGGTAATATGCATCATATGTGACGTCATCTGCGCAATGCGTTATCTGTCTTAACTGTGTCATGTTGCTATTAAAAAGGGCGCAAGGTTTTAAGCAAATCTACAAAAAATTAAGTCAAGTTTTATGCCAACTCATAATAAATTCATTTTATTAATTTTTCTTCATTTTTCTTAATATAACTTTTTCTTGCTCTTCTTGCAAATCATAACAAATTAATTTTATTCATATTTCATAATTTTTGTCAATATAACTTTTTGTTGCTCTTATGGCAAATCATAACAAATTCATTTAACATTGTTTTAACTAAATAATAATATAATTTTTTTGAACAAATTTTGAAGAATTTTCAGAAAATCATAATTTCAAAATATCTGAAAATCTTCAAAATTTGTTCAGTGAGCCAAAATTCACATTTGATAAGTAGAAAAGCCGCAAAAGCCGAATTTCAAAATTGTGTCAAATTCACACAAGGAACAGATGCGTGTTAACTTAAGAAAAATAGAAAAATTATATGTGAATTTTGGCTCACTGAACAAATTTTGAAGATTTTCAGATATTTTGAAATTATGATTTTCTGAAAATTCTTCAAAATTTGTTCAAAAAAATTATATTATTATTTAGTTAAAACAATGTTAAATGAATTTGTTATGATTTGCCATAAGAGCAACAAAAAGTTATATTGACAAAAATTATGAAATATGAATAAAATTAATTTGTTATGATATAAAATGAATTTATTATGAGTTGGCATAAAACTTGACTTAATTTTTTGTAGATTTGCTTAAAACCTTGCGCCCTTTTTAATAGCAACATGACACAGTTAAGACAGATAACGCATTGCGCAGATGACGTCACATATGATGCATATTACCAAGGCAAATATTCAACACATGCATTGTGACGTCATCTGCGCACAACATAAACAAGTTTCTGGACAATCTAAAAATTTATTGTTCTTGTGTGTGCGATGTTGAGCGTGCGATGCATAAATCGATACTTTAATCGATACATCGCAGCATCGCTGGCGATACTGTTTATTACGAGTAATAAAATTTAATAAATTATTAAATTCGGTTGTTTTTGAGTGTTTAATTGCATAAAATACAAAAGCATAAGTAAAAACAATGATTTGGCATTTTATTTCAGTTTATTGGCTCTATTTGACAAGATTAAGGGGAGTGACAACCACAGGGGCACTTTATCGAAAATCGTGATCTTTCAAAAAACGAATGAAATGTGTATAATGCTTTGCACTGATCGATGGACAATTGCAATAGCTTTCCTACGATACCAACAGCTAAGCTTTACGTTGATTTCTGACAATTTAATATCCCAAAAACCTTAGGGGTGTTCACCATTAGGGCTTCTCCCTTACATATGCACATATAAAATGTACATAACTCAGTACGCACTGCCGACAAACTTGCATATTTAACAATATGTAAACAATTGCTCCCTACCAGCATTGTACTTGTTAACTATTTATATTTTCATATTTCTACACACAAAAAGAACACACAGTACACAAACATATGCACATAAAAAATATACACATTTATAACCAAATAATTTTCGGCCGCTACCACACAAAGAGATAAATAAATATACACATTTTCAATTAAGCGGCATAACAAAAAATAAACACGATCACATAGCACAATATTTAAACATTATTGTCACATTTATTACTAAAACAATATAAGCATTTGTGTTTTCCGTCCACAAAGATATGTGCAAACTATCGGTTAGCTCGATATCGATAAGTTCATGCTGACACAAAATCATAGAGTAGAAGACAGAAAACGGTCCTAACGTTAAGCATCGTTTCTGCGTCTCTCATAAGGCGATCAAAATCAATCACCATTGTGTTATTTTTTCTTCTCTGTTTTATATTCTTTATCAAGCGCAAATTTATTAACAATTCGTAAAGAAATCCTTTGTTTTGTACGTTTTTGTTAATTAGTTAATTTATTTATTGTTTTTCTGAGACACTGCTGCGCCTTTAGTAAATAATTCGTCGTAATTATTTGTTATCCGTGTGTTCCATTCCGCTGTTCCGTACTGCATTGTTCCTGTGCTTAGCGTCTGCAACAACGAATAATTATTTATTTTCTGGCGGCTAAGATCCTAGCATGCCAACGGACGCTGCCAGGGATAAGAAGAATCTCCTTTCTGTTCCACTTGGGCAACGCTCAATGTCCATCAAGATCAGGTTCGAAGTTTGTGGGACAAGGTCGAGCAGGAATTCGAACGGTGCTCACGAGCACTCTCCGAAGCCGCTGGTCATGGTGTCGAATCCGACACAGAAACCCTGCTTGCGAAATATGACCACTGCTATGTGGCTTATGTACGCTGCGCATCCATGCTCAGCGAGCAAATTGAGAAGGCTACGGTTCCCATAACGAGTTCCAGTGGTGCCTATCAGCCAAGAGGCTGCCGCTTACCGTCTTTTCCGGAGATTATTTAAAATGGCCTACATTCCGAGACATTTTTACAGCGGGGTACATCAATAATCCAAGTCTCACCCCAGTTGAAAGGCTGTTCCATCTAAATTCTAAAACAAGTGGCGATGCTTAGGCTATCGTGTCAAAGTCTCCCCTCACAAATGATGGTTTTGCGACAGCATGGCAAGCACTTGTCAGCAGATTCGAAAACAAAAGACTGTTAGTCAACAGTCAACTTCGAATTCTGTTCAGTGTGCAAGCCATTTCTCATGAGTCTGGAGCCGCGTTAAAAGAACTACAGAGCACCATCCAAGGGTGCCTATCGGCTTTAGAATTATCCAACATTTCCATTGAGAATTGGGATTGCCTCCTTGTTTATGTGTTCGTCAAAGATCCCAAAACTCACACTATCATTATGGGAGCAATCTCTCCAGAACAAAGTAGATATTCCGACTTGGAGTGAGTTAAATAATTTCCTATTAGAGCGGTATACAACATTAGAGGCAATCGAAGATGTACGACCTTGTATGTCCACACAGGCGTCCAGAAAAGAGCCCACTTCTAAAAGAGTAAACTCCTTTGAAGCCAAGGTCACTGCCAAGATTTAGACTTGCAAACTTTGCGCGAAGGAAAATCATCCGATCCGTTTATGTCCAAAATTTTTACATATGTCTGTGCAAGAGCGATGCAACACGATTAAGCAGCACAAGTTATGTTTAAATTGTTTCGCCAGAGGTCACATACTTAAGGATTGCACTAGTGTGCACACTTGTCACACCTGCAAGGGGCGTCATAACACTCTCCTTCATCGTCCGACGAACTCCCAAGCAGGTGGAACAGATTTGGATCCGTCCCCCAACCTACAGTCCACTTCTCCTTCACAACCGTCGCGACGGTCCAAAATTATTTCTCGGCAGGCACGCAGAGCGTCCTTCTCGGCACGGCAATTATCCAAGTATGTTCCTTGGGAACAAAATATTCAGCACGTGCCTTGATAGACTCTGGATCAGAAGCAACCTTCATATCTGAGCGTCTGTTTAAATTGATACGACCCCAGTCTCAATCGTTTGATGCTCAAGTTTCTGGGCTCAATGGAGCTATTGCAGCCCAGCCTCAACGTTTATGCCATTTCCACATTGGCTCTCCGCTTAATCCAAGAGTTCAAATTGAAACCTCGGCTTTCGTTCTTCCAAATTGGCAGGAAACCTGCCCTCCTACACAATCCCTCAAAGTTCTTTGGAAGGGCTCCCTAATCTGCAACTGGCAGATCCAAGCTTTTACAAGAGTTCCCAGATAGATGTCTTGTTGGGAGCTGACATAATTCCATCCATTTTGTTAAAGGGGTCCTATGCCAATATATGTGGTACCCTCTTGGGTCAAGAAATGATTTTTGGTTGGACCATCACGGGTCCCGTTTCCAACTCCAATGCCAAAGGCATTTCGGCCTTCTCGACTCAAATTTTGCTAAGCCCAGAAGCAGGATTAGAGAAACTTCTCACAAAGTTTTGGGAGGTGGAGGATATACCAGCAAAGCTGGTAAAGGAGTCCGACACAGCCTGTGAGAAGTTGTTTCAGCAAACAACCACCAAAACCGTAAGTGGTAGATATGTTGTCTCCCTCCCTTTCAAGAACCCTGAAGCCATCAACTTGGGGCATTCGAGATCTATCGCACTGGCTCAACTCCTTCGTAGTGAAAATCGTTTGAATAAAAACGCAGCACTAAAAGAGCAGTACGATAAGGTCCTTCAGGAGTATTCGGACCTTGGTCATATGCTTTCATATATTTTGAAATTATGATTTTCTGAAAATTCTTCAAAATTTGTTCAGTGAGCCAAAATTCACATTTGATAAGTAGAAAAGCCGCAAAAGCCGAATTTCAAAATTGTGTCAAATTCACACAAGGAACAGATGCGTGTTAACTTAAGAAAAATAGAAAAATTATATGTGAATTTTGGCTCACTGAACAAATTTTGAAGATTTTCAGATATTTTGAAATTATGATTTTCTGAAAATTCTTCAAAATTTGTTCAAAAAAATTATATTATTATTTAGTTAAAACAATGTTAAATGAATTTGTTATGATTTGCCATAAGAGCAACAAAAAGTTATATTGACAAAAATTATGAAATATGAATAAAATTAATTTGTTATGATTTGCAAGAAGAGCAAGAAAAAGTTATATTAAGAAAAATGAAGAAAAATTAATAAAATGAATTTATTATGAGTTGGCATAAAACTTGACTTAATTTTTGTAGATTTGCTTAAAACCTTGCGCCCTTTTTAATAGCAACATGACACAGTTAAGACAGATAACGCATTGCGCAGATGACGTCACATATGATGCATATTACCAAGGCAAATATTCAACACATGCATTGTGACGTCATCTGCGCACAACATAAACAAGTTTCTGGACAATCTAAAAATTTATTGTTCTTGTGTGTGCGATGTTGAGCGTGCGATGCATAAATCGATACTTTAATCGATACATCGCAGCATCGCTGGCGATACTGTTTATTACGAGTAATAAAATTTAATAAATTATTAAATTCGGTTGTTTTTGAGTGTTTAATTGCATAAAATACAAAAGCATAAGTAAAAACAATGATTTGGCATTTTATTTCAGTTTATTGGCTCTATTTTGACAAGATTAAGGGGAGTGACAACCACAGGGGCACTTTATCGAAAATCGTGATCTTTCAAAAAACGAATGAAATGTGTATAATGCTTTGCACTGATCGATGGACAATTGCAATAGCTTTCCTACGATACCAACAGCTAAGCTTTACGTTGATTTCTGACAATTTAATATCCCAAAAACCTTAGGGGTGTTCACCATTAGGGCTTCTCCCTTACATATGCACATATAAAATGTACATAACTCAGTACGCACTGCCGACAAACTTGCATATTTAACAATATGTAAACAATTGCTCCCTACCAGCATTGTACTTGTTAACTATTTATATTTTCATATTTCTACACACAAAAAGAACACACAGTACACAAACATATGCACATAAAAAATATACACATTTATAACCAAATAATATTCGGCCACTACCACACAAAGAGATAAATAAATATACACATTTTCAATTAAGCGGCATAACAAAAAATAAACACGATCACATAGCACAATATTTAAACATTATTGTCACATTTATTACTAAAACAATATAAGCATTTGTGTTTTCCGTCCACAAAGATATGTGCAAACTATCGGTTAGCTCGATATCGATAAGTTCATGCTGACACAAAATCATAGAGTAGAAGACAGAAAACGGTCCTAACGTTAAGCATCGTTTCTGCGTCTCTCATAAGGCGATCAAAATCAATCACCATTGTGTTATTTTTTCTTCTCTGTTTTATATTCTTTATCAAGCGCAAATTTATTAACAATTCGTAAAGAAATCCTTTGTTTTGTACGTTTTTGTTAATTAGTTAATTTATTTATTGTTTTTCTGAGACACTGCTGCGCCTTTAGTAAATAATTCGTCGTAATTATTTGTTATCCGTGTGTTCCATTCCGCTGTTCCGTACTGCATTGTTCCTGTGCTTAGCGTCTGCAACAACGAATAATTATTTATTTTCTGGCGGCTAAGATCCTAGCATGCCAACGGACGCTGCCAGGGATAAGAAGAATCTCCTTTCTGTTCCACTTGGGCAACGCTCAAGGTCCATCAAGATCAGGTTCGAAGTTTGTGGGACAAGGTCGAGCAGGAATTCGAACGGTGCTCACGAGCACTCTCCGAAGCCGCTGGTCATGGTGTCGAATCCGACACAGAAACCCTGCTTGCGAAATATGACCACTGCTATGTGGCTTATGTACGCTGCGCATCCATGCTCAGCGAGCAAATTGAGAAGGCTACGGTTCCCATAACGAGTTCCAGTGGTGCCTATCAGCCAAGAGGCTGCCGCTTACCGTCTTTTCCGGAGATTATTTAAAATGGCCTACATTCCGAGACATTTTTACAGCGGGGTACATCAATAATCCAAGTCTCACCCCAGTTGAAAGGCTGTTCCATCTAAATTCTAAAACAAGTGGCGATGCTTAGGCTATCGTGTCAAAGTCTCCCCTCACAAATGATGGTTTTGCGACAGCATGGCAAGCACTTGTCAGCAGATTCGAAAACAAAAGACTGTTAGTCAACAGTCAACTTCGAATTCTGTTCAGTGTGCAAGCCATTTCTCATGAGTCTGGAGCCGCGTTAAAAGAACTACAGAGCACCATCCAAGGGTGCCTATCGGCTTTAGAATTATCCAACATTTCCATTGAGAATTGGGATTGCCTCCTTGTTTTATGTGTTCGTCAAAGATCCCAAAACTCACACTATCATTATGGGAGCAATCTCTCCAGAACAAAGTAGATATTCCGACTTGGAGTGAGTTAAATAATTTCCTATTGGAGCGGTATACAACATTAGAGGCAATCGAAGATGTACGACCTTGTATGTCCACACAGGCGTCCGGAAAAGAGCCCACTTCTAAAGAGTAAACTCCTTTGAAGCCAAGGTCACTGCCAAGATTCAGACTTGCAAACTTTGCGCGAAGGAAAATCATCCGATCCGTTTATGTCCAAAATTTTTACATATGTCTGTGCAAGAGCGATGCAACACGATTAAGCAGCACAAGTTATGTTTAAATTGTTTCGCCAGAGGTCACATACTTAAGGATTGCACTAGTGTGCACACTTGTCACACCTGCAAGGGGCGTCATAACACTCTCCTTCATCGTCCGACGAACTCCCAAGCAGGTGGAACAGATTTGGATCCGTCCCCCAACCTACAGTCCACTTCTCCTTCACAACCGTCGCGACGGTCCAAAATTATTTCTCGGCAGGCACGCAGAGCGTCCTTCTCGGCACGGCAATTATCCAAGTATGTTCCTTGGGAACAAAATATTCAGCACGTGCCTTGATAGACTCTGGATCAGAAGCAACCTTCATATCTGAGCGTCTGTTTAAATTGATACGACCCCAGTCTCAATCGTTTGATGCTCAAGTTTCTGGGCTCAATGGAGCTATTGCAGCCCAGCCTCAACGTTTATGCCATTTCCACATTGGCTCTCCGCTTAATCCAAGAGTTCAAATTGAAACCTCGGCTTTCGTTCTTCCAAAATTGGCAGGAAACCTGCCCTCCTACACAATCCCTCAAAGTTCTTTGGAAGGGCTCCCTAATCTGCAACTGGCAGATCCAAGCTTTTACAAGAGTTCCCAGATAGATGTCTTGTTGGGAGCTGACATAATTCCATCCATTTTGTTAAAGGGGTCCTATGCCAATATATGTGGTACCCTCTTGGGTCAAGAAATGATTTTTGGTTGGACCATCACGGGTCCCGTTTCCAACTCCAATGCCAAAGTCATTTCGGCCATCTCGACTCAAATTTTGCTAAGCCCAGAAGCAGGATTAGAGAAACTTCTCACAAAGTTTTGGGAGGTGGAGGATATACCAGCAAAGCTGGTAAAGGAGTCCGACACAGCCTGTGAGAAGTTGTTTCAGCAAACAACCACCAAAACCGTAAGTGGTAGATATGTTGTCTCCCTCCCTTTCAAGAACCCTGAAGCCATCAACTTGGGGCATTCGAGATCTATCGCACTGGCTCAACTCCTTCGTAGTGAAAATCGTTTGAATAAAAACGCAGCACTAAAAGAGCAGTACGATAAGGTCCTTCAGGAGTATTCGGACCTTGGTCATATGCTTTCATATATTTTGAAATTATGATTTTCTGAAAATTCTTCAAAATTTGTTTAGTGAGCCAAAATTCACATTTGATAAGTAGAAAAGCCGCAAAAGCCGAATTTCAAAATTGTGTCAAATTCACACAAGGAACAGATGCGTGTTAACTTAAGAAAAATAGAAAAATTATATGTGAATTTTGGCTCACTGAACAAATTTTGAAGATTTTCAGATATTTTGAAATTATGATTTTCTGAAAATTCTTCAAAATTTGTTCAAAAAAATTATATTATTATTTAGTTAAAACAATGTTAAATGAATTTGTTATGATTTGCCATAAGAGCAACAAAAAGTTATATTGACAAAAATTATGAAATATGAATAAAATTAATTTGTTATGATTTGCAAGAAGAGCAAGAAAAAGTTATATTAAGAAAAATGAAGAAAAATTAATAAAATGAATTTATTATGAGTTGGCATAAAACTTGACTTAATTTTTTGTAGATTTGCTTAAAACCTTGCGCCCTTTTTAATAGCAACATGACACAGTTAAGACAGATAACGCATTGCGCAGATGACGTCACATATGATGCATATTACCAAGGCAAATATTCAACACATGCATTGTGACGTCATCTGCGCACAACATAAACAAGTTTCTGGACAATCTAAAAATTTATTGTTCTTGTGTGTGCGATGTTGAGCGTGCGATGCATAAATCGATACTTTAATCGATACATCGCAGCATCGCTGGCGATACTGTTTATTACGAGTAATAAAATTTAATAAATTATTAAATTCGGTTGTTTTTGAGTGTTTAATTGCATAAAATACAAAAGCATAAGTAAAAACAATGATTTGGCATTTTATTTCAGTTTATTGGCTCTATTTTGACAAGATTAAGGGGAGTGACAACCACAGGGGCACTTTATCGAAAATCGTGATCTTTCAAAAAACGAATGAAATGTGTATAATGCTTTGCACTGATCGATGGACAATTGCAATAGCTTTCCTACGATACCAACAGCTAAGCTTTACGTTGATTTCTGACAATTTAATATCCCAAAAACCTTAGGGGTGTTCACCATTAGGGCTTCTCCCTTACATATGCACATATAAAATGTACATAACTCAGTACGCACTGCCGACAAACTTGCATATTTAACAATAAGTAAACAATTGCTCCCTACCAGCATTGTACTTGTTAACTATTTATATTTTCATATTTCTACACACAAAAAGAACACACAGTACACAAACATATGCACATAAAAAATATACACATTTATAACCAAATAATTTTCGGCCGCTACCACACAAAGAGATAAATAAATATACACATTTTCAATTAAGCGGCATAACAAAAAATAAACACGATCACATAGCACAATATTTAAACATTATTGTCACATTTATTACTAAAACAATATAAGCATTTGTGTTTTCCGTCCACAAAGATATGTGCAAACTATCGGTTAGCTCGATATCGATAAGTTCATGCTGACACAAAATCATAGAGTAGAAGACAGAAAACGGTCCTAACGTTAAGCATCGTTTCTGCGTCTCTCATAAGGCGATCAAAATCAATCACCATTGTGTTATTTTTTCTTCTCTGTTTTATATTCTTTATCAAGCGCAAATTTATTAACAATTCGTAAAGAAATCCTTTGTTTTGTACGTTTTTGTTAATTAGTTAATTTATTTATTGTTTTTCTGAGACACTGCTGCGCCTTTAGTAAATAATTCGTCGTAATTATTTGTTATCCGTGTGTTCCATTCCGCTGTTCCGTACTGCATTGTTCCTGTGCTTAGCGTCTGCAACAACGAATAATTATTTATTTCTGGCGGCTAAGATCCTAGCATGCCAACGGACGCTGCCAGGGATAAGAAGAATCTCCTTTCTGTTCCACTTGGGCAACGCTCAAGGTCCATCAAGATCAGGTTCGAAGTTTGTGGGACAAGGTCGAGCAGGAATTCGAACGGTGCTCACGAGCACTCTCCGAAGCCGCTGGTCATGGTGTCGAATCCGACACAGAAACCCTGCTTGCGAAATATGACCACTGCTATGTGGCTTATGTACGCTGCGCATCCATGCTCAGCGAGCAAATTGAGAAGGCTACGGTTCCCATAACGAGTTCCAGTGGTGCCTATCAGCCAAGAGGCTGCCGCTTACCGTCTTTTCCGGAGATTATTTAAAATGGCCTACATTCCGAGACATTTTTACAGCGGGGTACATCAATAATCCAAGTCTCACCCCAGTTGAAAGGCTGTTCCATCTAAATTCTAAAACAAGTGGCGATGCTTAGGCTATCGTGTCAAAGTCTCCCCTCACAAATGATGGTTTTGCGACAGCATGGCAAGCACTTGTCAGCAGATTCGAAAACAAAAGACTGTTAGTCAACAGTCAACTTCGAATTCTGTTCAGTGTGCAAGCCATTTCTCATGAGTCTGGAGCCGCGTTAAAAGAACTACAGAGCACCATCCAAGGGTGCCTATCGGCTTTAGAATTATCCAACATTTCCATTGAGAATTGGGATTGCCTCCTTGTTTTATGTGTTCGTATAAGATCCCAAAACTCACACTATCATTATGGGAGCAATCTCTCCAGAACAAAGTAGATATTCCGACTTGGAGTGAGTTAAATAATTTCCTATTAGAGCGGTATACAACATTAGAGGCAATCGAAGATGTACGACCTTGTATGTCCACACAGGCGTCCAGAAAAGAGCCCACTTCTAAAAGAGTAAACTCCTTTGAAGCCAAGGTCACTGCCAAGATTCAGACTTGCAAACTTTGCGCGAAGGAAAATCATCCGATCCGTTTATGTCCAAAATTTTTACATATGTCTGTGCAAGAGCGATGCAACACGATTAAGCAGCACAAGTTATGTTTAAATTGTTTCGCCAGAGGTCACATACTTAAGGATTGCACTAGTGTGCACACTTGTCACACCTGCAAGGGGCGTCATAACACTATCCTTCATCGTCCGACGAACTCCCAAGCAGGTGGAACAGATTTGGATCCGTCCCCCAACCTACAGTCCACTTCTCCTTCACAACCGTCGCGACGGTCCAAAATTATTTCTCGGCAGGCACGCAGAGCGTCCTTCTCGGCACGGCAATTATCCAAGTATGTTCCTTGGGAACAAAATATTCAGCACGTGCCTTGATAGACTCTGGATCAGAAGCAACCTTCATATCTGAGCGTCTGTTTAAATTGATACGACCCCAGTCTCAATCGTTTGATGCTCAAGTTTCTGGGCTCAATGGAGCTATTGCAGCCCAGCCTCAACGTTTATGCCATTTCCACATTGGCTCTCCGCTTAATCCAAGAGTTCAAATTGAAACCTCGGCTTTCGTTCTTCCAAAATTGGCAGGAAACCTGCCCTCCTACACAATCCCTCAAAGTTCTTTGGAAGGGCTCCCTAATCTGCAACTGGCAGATCCAAGCTTTTACAAGAGTTCCCAGATAGATGTCTTGTTGGGAGCTGACATAATTCCATCCATTTTGTTAAAGGGGTCCTATGCCAATATATGTGGTACCCTCTTGGGTCAAGAAATGATTTTTGGTTGGACCATCACGGGTCCCGTTTCCAACTCCAATGCCAAAGTCATTTCGGCCATCTCGACTCAAATTTTGCTAAGCCCAGAAGCAGGATTAGAGAAACTTCTCACAAAGTTTTGGGAGGTGGAGGATATACCAGCAAAGCTGGTAAAGGAGTCCGACACAGCCTGTGAGAAGTTGTTTCAGCAAACAACCACCAAAACCGTAAGTGGTAGATATGTTGTCTCCCTCCCTTTCAAGAACCCTGAAGCCATCAACTTGGGGCATTCGAGATCTATCGCACTGGCTCAACTCCTTCGTAGTGAAAATCGTTTGAATAAAAACGCAGCACTAAAAGAGCAGTACGATAAGGTCCTTCAGGAGTATTCGGACCTTGGTCATATGCTTTCATATATTTTGAAATTATGATTTTCTGAAAATTCTTCAAAATTTGTTCAGTGAGCCAAAATTCACATTTGATAAGTAGAAAAGCCGCAAAAGCCGAATTTCAAAATTGTGTCAAATTCACACAAGGAACAGATGCGTGTTAACTTAAGAAAAATAGAAAAATTATATGTGAATTTTGGCTCACTGAACAAATTTTGAAGATTTTCAGATATTTTGAAATTATGATTTTCTGAAAATTCTTCAAAATTTGTTCAAAAAAATTATATTATTATTTAGTTAAAACAATGTTAAATGAATTTGTTATGATTTGCCATAAGAGCAACAAAAAGTTATATTGACAAAAATTATGAAATATGAATAAAATTAATTTGTTATGATTTGCAAGAAGAGCAAGAAAAAGTTATATTAAGAAAAATGAAGAAAAATTAATAAAATGAATTTATTATGAGTTGGCATAAAACTTGACTTAATTTTTTGTAGATTTGCTTAAAACCTTGCGCCCTTTTTAATAGCAACATGACACAGTTAAGACAGATAACGCATTGCGCAGATGACGTCACATATGATGCATATTACCAAGGCAAATATTCAACACATGCATTGTGACGTCATCTGCGCACAACATAAACAAGTTTCTGGACAATCTAAAAATTTATTGTTCTTGTGTGTGCGATGTTGAGCGTGCGATGCATAAATCGATACTTTAATCGATACATCGCAGCATCGCTGGCGATACTGTTTATTACGAGTAATAAAATTTAATAAATTATTAAATTCGGTTGTTTTTGAGTGTTTAATTGCATAAAATACAAAAGCATAAGTAAAAACAATGATTTGGCATTTTGACAAGATTAAGGGGAGTGACAACCACAGGGGCACTTTATCGAAAATCGTGATCTTTCAAAAAACGAATGAAATGTGTATAATGCTTTGCACTGATCGATGGACAATTGCAATAGCTTTCCTACGATACCAACAGCTAAGCTTTACGTTGATTTCTGACAATTTAATATCCCAAAAACCTTAGGGGTGTTCACCATTAGGGCTTCTCCCTTACATATGCACATATAAAATGTACATAACTCAGTACGCACTGCCGACAAACTTGCATATTTAACAATATGTAAACAATTGCTCCCTACCAGCATTGTACTTGTTAACTATTTATATTTTCATATTTCTACACACAAAAAGAACACACAGTACACAAACATATGCACATAAAAAATATACACATTTATAACCAAATCATTTTCGGGCCGCTACCACACAAAGAGATAAATAAATATACACATTTTCAATTAAGCGGCATAACAAAAAATAAACACGATCACATAGCACAATATTTAAACATTATTGTCACATTTATTACTAAAACAATATAAGCATTTGTGTTTTCCGTCCACAAAGATATGTGCAAACTATCGGTTAGCTCGATATCGATAAGTTCATGCTGACACAAAATCATAGAGTAGAAGACAGAAAACGGTCCTAACGTTAAGCATCGTTTCTGCGTCTCTCATAAGGCGATCAAAATCAATCACCATTGTGTTATTTTTTCTTCTCTGTTTTATATTCTTTATCAAGCGCAAATTTATTAACAATTCGTAAAGAAATCCTTTGTTTTGTACGTTTTTGTTAATTAGTTAATTTATTTATTGTTTTTCTGAGACACTGCTGCGCCTTTAGTAAATAATTCGTCGTAATTATTTGTTATCCGTGTGTTCCATTCCGCTGTTCCGTACTGCATTGTTCCTGTGCTTAGCGTCTGCAACAACGAATAATTATTTATTTTCTGGCGGCTAAGATCCTAGCATGCCAACGGACGCTGCCAGGGATAAGAAGAATCTCCTTTCTGTTCCACTTGGGCAACGCTCAAGGTCCATCAAGATCAGGTTCGAAGTTTGTGGGACAAGGTCGAGCAGGAATTCGAACGGTGCTCACGAGCACTCTCCGAAGCCGCTGGTCATGGTGTCGAATCCGACACAGAAACCCTGCTTGCGAAATATGACCACTGCTATGTGGCTTATGTACGCTGCGCATCCATGCTCAGCGAGCAAATTGAGAAGGCTACGGTTCCCATAACGAGTTCCAGTGGTGCCTATCAGCCAAGAGGCTGCCGCTTACCGTCTTTTCCGGAGATTATTTAAAATGGCCTACATTCCGAGACATTTTTACAGCGGGGTACATCAATAATCCAATTCTCACCCCAGTTGAAAGGCTGTTCCATCTAAATTCTAAAACAAGTGGCGATGCTTAGGCTATCGTGTCAAAGTCTCCCCTCACAAATGATGGTTTTGCGACAGCATGGCAAGCACTTGTCAGCAGATTCGAAAACAAAAGACTGTTAGTCAACAGTCAACTTCGAATTCTGTTCAGTGTGCAAGCCATTTCTCATGAGTCTGGAGCCGCGTTAAAAGAACTACAGAGCACCATCCAAGGGTGCCTATCGGCTTTAGAATTATCCAACATTTCCATTGAGAATTGGGATTGCCTCCTTGTTTTATGTGTTCGTCAAAGATCCCAAAACTCACACTATCATTATGGGAGCAATCTCTCCAGAACAAAGTAGATATTCCGACTTGGAGTGAGTTAAATAATTTCCTATTAGAGCGGTATACAACATTAGAGGCAATCGAAGATGTACGACCTTGTATGTCCACACAGGCGTCCAGAAAAGAGCCCACTTCTAAAAGAGTAAACTCCTTTGAAGCCAAGGTCACTGCCAAGATTCAGACTTGCAAACTTTGCGCGAAGGAAAATCATCCGATCCGTTTATGTCCAAAATTTTTACATATGTCTGTGCAAGAGCGATGCAACACGATTAAGCAGCACAAGTTATGTTTAAATTGTTTCGCCAGAGGTCACATACTTAAGGATTGCACTAGTGTGCACACTTGTCACACCTGCAAGGGGCGTCATAACACTCTCCTTCATCGTCCGACGAACTCCCAAGCAGGTGGAACAGATTTGGATCCGTCCCCCAACCTACAGTCCACTTCTCCTTCACAACCGTCGCGACGGTCCAAACTTATTTCTCGGCAGGCACGCAGAGCGTCCTTCTCGGCACGGCAATTATCCAAGTATGTTCCTTGGGAACAAAATATCCAGCACGTGCCTTGATAGACTCTGGATCAGAAGCAACCTTCATATCTGAGCGTCTGTTTAAATTGATACGACCCCAGTCTCAATCGTTTGATGCTCAAGTTTCTGGGCTCAGTGGAGCTATTGCAGCCCAGCCTCAACGTTTATGCCATTTCCACATTGGCTCTCCGCTTAATCCAAGAGTTCAAATTGAAACCTCGGCTTTCGTTCTTCCAAAATTGGCAGGAAACCTGCCCTCCTACACAATCCCTCAAAGTTCTTTGGAAGGGCTCCCTAATCTGCAACTGGCAGATCCAAGCTTTTACAAGAGTTCCCAGATAGATGTCTTGTTGGGAGCTGACATAATTCCATCCATTTTGTTAAAGGGGTCCTATGCCAATATATGTGGTACCCTCTCGGGTCAAGAAATGATTTTTGGTTGGACCATCACGGGTCCCGTTTCCAACTCCAATGCCAAAGGCATTTCGGCCTTCTCGACTCAAATTTTGCTAAGCCCAGAAGCAGGATTAGAGAAACTTCTCACAAAGTTTTGGGAGGTGGAGGATATACCAGCAAAGCTGGTAAAGGAGTCCGACACAGCCTGTGAGAAGTTGTTTCAGCAAACAACCACCAAAACCGAAAGTGGTAGATATGTTGTCTCCCTCCCTTTCAAGAACCCTGAAGCCATCAACTTGGGGCATTCGAGATCTATCGCACTGGCTCAACTCCTTCGTAGTGAAAATCGTTTGAATAAAAACGCAGCACTAAAAGAGCAGTACGATAAGGTCTTTCAGGAGTATTCGGACCTTGGTCATATGCGGCCAGTCCCCGCTACAAACGGATCAGGCAATTTCTACCTGCCGCATCATGCTGTCTACAAGCCAGACAGTACCACAACAAAGCTTCGCGTTGTTTTCAACGCCTCCAGTCCGTCTTCAAACGGCAAAAGTCTTAACGACGTCCTGCATCTGGGACTCATTCTCCAATCAGATCTGACCATGCAGGTCCTTAAATGTCGATTTTTTGAGTTCGTGTTTAATGCAGACATTACAAAAATGTACAGGCAAATCCTGGTAGATCCCAAACACACTCCATACAAAAGAATCCTTTTCCGAACAAAGGACAATGAGGTCCGCGATTTCGAACTGAACACAGTTACCTTCGGAGTAAACTGTGCCCCATTCCTAGCTATAAGAGTACTGCAGCAACTAGCAAAAGATGTGCAGTGTCGCTACCCCCTTGCAATTGACGTTATATTGAATAACATTTACGTTGACGATGTGTTAGCAGGAGCTCACACTAAGAGTCGTGCAGTGCAATGTATTACAGAGCTCCGTGAGGCACTTGAATCCGCAGGGTTTCCTTTACGCAAGTGGACCTCTAATAAAAAGGACTTGCTTAAGGTCATTCCTGCGCAACATCGGCTTAGTTCTGACTTCCTTGAGCTAGAGGAAGCCAGTGCAGCAAAAACCCTCGGAATCCGATGGAAAGCAGATTCCGATGAGTTTTTCTTTACTCCTTCCCAGGTGTCGCAAACGTCAGTATCCAAGCGAGAAGTGCTTTCGCAGATTGCGAAGCTTTTTGATCCAGCCGGGTGGTTAGCCCCAGTCATTGTTCGGGCAAAGATGTTCATGCAAGAGACATGGCTCAGGAAGTTAGGGTAGCGCTTTATGTCCGCACGGAAATCCGTTGTGGAATCTCTTTCCACCTCCTTACAGCAAAAACTAGATTCGCTCCCACAAAAACGGTGTCCATCCCACGACTTGAGTTGGGCGGAGCCGTATTACTTGCCGAATTGTCAGCAGCTGTAATTCCACAACTTCCCCTTCCAGAGTGTGAGCTCTACTACTGGACTGACTCCAAAATAGTTCTAGCATGGCTAAATAAGCCTCCATGTGCGTGGTCCACATTTGTGGCGAACAGGGTAACGAGAATTACTCAGGCCACAGACTCCAAACAGTGGCGCCACGTACGATCTGAGTCCAACCCAGCAGACCTCGCGAGCCGTGGGGTGTCAGCAGTTGAACTACTTAGCAGTTCACTGTGGTGGCACGTAAAAGAATGGTTGAAGGTAGCGCAGCAGCATTGGCCAGCTTCTACTGAGTTTCATCTCGACACGGAACTGGAACACCGCCCTATCAAGTTCAATATGGTGAGCACCAGTTCCGCATTCCGTTTTCTCGAACGATTCTCTAAGTTCGATCGGGCGATGCGCGTGTTTGCGTACGTACTACGCTTTGTATCGCGCTGCAAGGGAAGCTCACATCCAGGGTCAATAGATCTGCACCATAAGGAACTTTCCAAAGCTCAAGAAAAACTAGTCATCCTCACACAAAGAGCCGAATACCCGGAGGAGTATAAGGGATTGCTTCAAGGGAAATCCATCCCGCGCACAAGCAGTCTTCGTAACCTTAACCCGTTCTTGGACAAGAGTGGAGTCATTCGGGCCTGTGGTCGCATCCGATCCTGCGAGACTCTCAGTTATGATGAGCGGCACCCAATTCTACTGCCCTACTCGTGTTCGTATTCTCGCCTTCTGGTAAGCTTTACGCATCAAATCTCTTTGCATGGGGGCAATCAACTGATGATGCGCCTCATCCGTGCAAAGTACTGGATTCCAAAACTCAAGGTGTTGGTAAAATCCACGACCCACTCCTGCAAGATATGCGTGGTCCATCGCAAGAGGCTCCAGACCCAACTCATGGGAGAGCTTCCTGCGC
Source organism: Scaptomyza flava (assembly GCA_030179655.1). Classification (NCBI taxonomy): domain Eukaryota; kingdom Metazoa; phylum Arthropoda; class Insecta; order Diptera; family Drosophilidae; genus Scaptomyza; species Scaptomyza flava. The sequence continues at coordinate 565,892 of JARNME010000042.1, read as the reverse complement.
AACGTATCTCCTTTTCGCGGCCTATCACACACACAGGTGTTGACTTCGCCGGCCCCTTCGATGTGAAGAATTATACAGGTCGAGCGTGTTTAATAACCAAGGGGTACGTGTGTGTCTTTGTGTGTTTTAGCACTTAAGCTGTACATTTGGAAGCCACCTCAGACCTCACTACCGAGAAATTTCTAGCGGCATTTGCAAGATTCATTGCAAGACGTGGATGTCCAGCGACGATGCACTCCGATAATGGGAAGACATTTCTCGGAGCTGCCAAGGTCCTATCGCGTGAGTTTCTGGAGGCCACGAGAAACCTAGTGCTTTCCAAGTTTAGCCATCACGAGTTATCCTGGCACTTCAACCCTCCTAGTGCCCCACACATGGGTGGCTTATGGGAAGCAGGGGTAAAAAGTTTTAAAAATCTGTTTTATAAATCCACGTCCACGTTCAAGTATACCTTCGAGGAGTTGTCAACTCTGCTGTCCAAAGTAGAGGCATGCTTGAACTCGCGTCCAATTTCGCCAATGTCCGAAGACCCGACCGATATGCTGGCCTTGAGCCCGGGTCACTTCCTTGTCGGGGGACCACTCCTTTCCAACGCCGAGCCAGAAATTGGCGCAGACGCAGCGTCTATTTTGAATTCTGGCAGCGCCTTTAGTCGCTCCATCAACATTTCTGTCTCCGGTGGAAAGAGGAATGCCTCAAGGAGCTCCACAAAAGGAATAAATGGCAGTTGCCATCTCGAGATCTCCAACCAAATGATCTCGTGATTATCAAAGAAGATAATCTTCCACCGAATGAATGGCGCCTAGGGCGAATCCAGAACACATATCCTGGTGTCGACCTCAAGGTCCGAGTAGTCGACGTCTTGACTGCCCGAGGCGTCGTTAAACGCCCAATCGCGAAGCTGATATTGCTTCCTATAGAGGCCGCAAATCGGTCTTAAAATTATCACTTATTCCCGCCAAGTTTCTAATCTCCGCCCAGTTCTCCTTTCTATATTTCATTAAGCAGTAAGATGGCACAGATTCGCATGAGGGAAACAAACCAGTGGACCGCACAGACACACGGTCACTCAAGTATTCTCAATGGAAACTCGCTTCTTCCCCCAGCAACTGACTACTGCTGCCCTCAGGAGTTTCTAAATACTTCTTTCCACTCAATTATCCCATCGAGGGAAGAGTGGAGAGAAGGGATACCAGGGCCGACAGACTCAATTAGAATTTTTACGGACGGTTCAAAGCTAGACAACCGGGTAGGGGGAGGTGTCTTCTGCGAAGAACTGTCCATAAATAATTCCTTTAATATACCTGACCATTGCAGTGTTTTCCAGGCAGAAATCACCGCTATACAAGAAGCGCTCAAATCCTTACAAGGAATTGAACGCTCTGCAGCCAAAATCTGCATCTTTTCTGATAGCCAAGCAGCTATCAAATCGCTCAACGCAATATCGTCGAACTCGATATCCGTCACAAACTGCCGCAAATCTCTGCAAGAGATGGCAGAGCAGTTCGATCTCTACCTCATATGGGTGCCCGGTCACAAAGGCATCGAGGGCAATTGTAGGGCGGATGAGCTGGCAAGACATGGTACTACCATGCCCCTCCTCTCGGATAAGGAGGGTTTGGGCATGCCCATGGCCAGCTGTAAACTTAAGATTCGCGAGCATTTCGAACGCGAAGCAAATAAAAGGTGGCAACACACCACCGGTAGATGCAATATAGCCAGACAGACATGGCCAACGCGCTGTAAAAAGCGCTCTTCAAGCCTAATCCACCTAAATAGATCAGGTTGTGCCTCCGTAGTGAGGGCTATTACGGGGCACTGGCTAGTGGGATCTCATGCAGCGAGACTACTAGCCCCTTCTAACGATTTCTGCAGAAGCTGTCGGGACGAGGAAGAGGAGGAAACTGTTTCCCATCTTTTCTGCGACTGTCCTGCACTCTGCAAAAATAGAAATCGCTTTCTCGGTTCCTATTTCCTAACAGACCTCTCAGAGATAGCGAACACCACCCCCAAGAGTATTCTCTCCTTTATTCATGCTTCGGGCTGGAACCACGCCCTCTCAAATAGTATCACACACCCTGTTCTCGGGTAGACGGAGTTGTGGACGCAGTCCATCGCGGCATCACAATGGGCCAACAATTGGCCTAAGTGAGTGGAAGGGTCTCTCACCTGCCCACTACCGCTCTAACCTAACCTAACCTAAGATGGCACCTCGCAAGAATCAGGAAAGAAAGGGCCCAAAAGGAACGGGAACATTCCGATTCCGCGTGTGCCGCGGCTTCCATGCGCTGCGAAAGTGCCAACGGCTTATGCGTTTGGCTGCGGAGAAGCGGCTAAGGGCCGTACTTGTCAACAAGTATTGCCCGAAGTGCCTTGCGCACCAACATTCAGGAGAAACTTGCCGACGGGAAGATCGGTGTCATGTGTGCCAGGGGGACCACCATACTCTGCTGCACATTTCCGAAGAGCAGCCTTCTTCCCAAGCAACCACCCGCAGGACGACACAGCAGGACGAACATAGCGGAACATCTCCGAGATGGCATGGCCAACATCACCCTGGCGGACGGTTTTTGGTTCCGGTCGAGCACGACCAGCCTTGTTTTGGGGGCCGATCTCTATTCCGAGATCATCCTGCCGGGAGTAATTCCTAGCCAAGGAGGACCGTTGGCCCAAAATACCGTTTTTGGCTGGATGTTGCCCGGCTCATGCGCCCATCAACAAAAGTTGATTCCGTGGCAATATTTCCCTTTTTTTTTATTTTTTTTTTGCATGATGCTGCAAGTGGGGTGGTATGTTCAGGCCTAAAAGTAGGCACTGAACAAGGAGCTGCCGTCTCCCATCCTAATTCCTAAATTCACCACAGCTAGCAACATTCTGTAATTAAGGCTAGGCACAATAGTTTTAAGCAACAATGAATTTCAATCTAAATAAACCTTTGAGAGTGAAAAGACGCGCGAGTATTTTTGGTTCCTGCAAAAAGTAGTTTTCAGCGAAGTGCGACGGAATCATACAAACATCACATCGTACATCAGGAAGATCAACCCTCTACAGAATCACACCCTTTCTTGGTGAGCAGCAGCAAGCCGAAAAAAGCAAGAGTCTAAAATTGTCGATTTCAAATTTTGTGACAACAACAAGAGAACTGAAGCGCGGCAACAATTAATTATGCCTTGCGCTTCGCACACTTTGCAGTCACAACAAAAACCTAAACAATGATGGCCGACTATGCACCAGCTGGCATTGTAGCGAGTAAAGTGTGAAAACAAGTAATGAAAAATACTGGCTATTCGCTGTTTCCCCAGTTGTCCGCTTCGTGGTTGCGACTCTGTTAATTAACATAACATTCCAGCTCTTAAGACCCGTCTTGTAACATTATTCGTCTATGTAATTTGCGAGCTCTGCTTAAAACCCGTCTTTATGTTAACTGGTCGCTGAGTATAGGTCTGAACGTTTTCTGTTAAAATGGCGGGTTACTCGATACTTTATTTTGTATCTAGTCATTTAATGATTTAGTTCAGGTTTCTTATAGGCTATTTCCAGCGACCAGTTAACAAAAGGACATATTTACAGAGTTGTTGATGTTAACGTGCTTTGGACTTTTCTGCATGTTCGAAGCGGACAGAAGTAACGAATAAAAAAGTCGGTTTTTCCAAGATAGGTAGCTGTGCTTTTTTTGATTAATTCTTCTTTGTATACATCCCGCCATGTTTTATGTGATTTTTTTGTTGTTTTGCATTGCTGTCTTGTTGGTGTGCAGTGCAAGGCAACTAAGACCCCTTTTACACGATGAAGTTTTTGCGTCTGAAGCATTCATTTGTAGGCAAAGGGTGTAGAGGGGTTACAGCTGCAAGCAATGCTTCATGACTTGTGAAGCAATGATTTATTTTTCTCATTTTGCTTGCCTTATTCTGATTGCATGTAAACACAGAGTTGCACAGTGTTTGATGTGAATAATAAAGTTATCGATACGAAATATCTCACAAGCAAATATTAGCGCCAATAGTAAATACATTGTTTTGGTTAAGAAATTATTAGTAGAAATGTTCACTGGATCCATTTTATTTACTTGTTACTTCTTAAATCAATTATATGTTAACAAATAAAACAATCGATGGCAAAGATATATGTTTATCGACCATAAATTTAAATCAGAGTTGCATTTACAAAGAAAATGCTGCATGAAAAAACTTCATCGTGTAAATGCGACCAGATTTGCGAAGATGTTTTAAAACAAAATGAAAAAAAACTTCATGAAAAACTTCATCGTGTAAAAGGGGTCCAAGCCAATTATTTTATGCTTGTAATTTTATGTTTATGCATGTGCGTGTGCTAGTGATGCGAAACATATCGATATTATCGATACTGTGTCGATACAGTAGCAGATCGATACGTATCGATAAGCCACTTGTTTTGCAAGTATCGATACGAAATAATAACTTACACAATTTTACGCAGAAATCAATAACTAATCAATTATACGCAGAAATTTTGATATACATACATATTTAAATATGAACGCTGTTGCGGAACGTAAGTACAATATATATAAATGAGAATAAGTAACTTTTGCTTTATAGACAACATTGTTTTATATAGCGGATAGCTCTTTTGCAATAAGTGATGCTGAAATGGAAAATGCCCCACGAGAGAAGCAGATGCTTTTAGACTGTTTTGTGTACAAAAAAAGAACGGCACAAGACTTTGCTAGGCCGCAACCCATATTATCGTAAGTAAATCTTTGAATATGTTCATTTAACGAAAATCGCGTGCCAAAAAATCGATTGTATGGAATTTTTTAAGAAGTCGACAGAAAATGAAAAGTTGGCTGTCTGCCAGGTGAAAACCTGCAAAGCACAACTTTTGTGGAGTGGCAACACATCAAATTGTAAACAAGTAAGAAGGCTCTAGTCGGGAGAGCCCGACTAGAAGATACCCTGAGCCCAGTTGCAATATATAAATTAAATTTATAATTGATTAAGGTATACTTACCTAACTCCAATCAATTAAGTTCGATATCCCCGGTGTTTCTTAACCGATCTGTAGGAAATTTTCAGAAAAGTTCTATCATTACCCATTACTTATTACAACCCTCATATTTACATTTTTCAAATTCTATATTTTTGGTATCGATATCATGTGTATATCGGAAACTAGAATAGTTATCGATAATTTGAAGCAAACTTGTTCTGCTCATGGTATAGGAGAACTAAAATACAAAATCTGAAGTCTCTAGCTCTTGTAGTCCCTGAGATCCAGGCGTTCATACAGACGGACAGACGGACAGACAGACAGACAGACAGACAGACGGACAGACGGACATGGCTATATCGTCTCGGCTGTTGATGCTGAACAAGAATATATACACTTTATGGGGTCGGAGATGCTTCCTTCTGCCTGTTACATACTTTTGCACAAAACCATTATACCCTTATTTTATTGGTTAAGGGTATAAAAACACTTGGAGCGACACCATGCACAGAATGGACGAGCTGCACGACACAGCATTACCTAACGGTCACTGCGCACTTTTTAAAAGACAATTCACTTAAAACAGCTACCCTTGCGGTAACACCTGTTAATGTACATTGGCCTCGACTAAGTCTAAGAACTTGGACACAAATACTGCAAAAGATTCTTATATGTTAGAAGAGTAAGTTTTTAAATTTTATAATTTATAATGCTAGATTGCTTACAAAAAAATTTGTATTTACTTTTTCAGTATTAATATTTTAATTGATGACGATGAGGACGAAATTGGTGATGTCAGCATATACTCATTGTGTAATTAAATAAAACTTGAAATACTTTAATAAAACGGTGCATTACATCTTGTTAGCTTTATTCAGTTAATTGCTTATATATATAATAAATGCGAGGTAGGGTCGTTTATTAAATTGTATATCTGCTCACGTCTGATCACACTTTAATACTGAACTGAATCGATACATGTTCATATCTTAGGGCTACGCATTCGATAAATATCGTTAAAATTATCGTGAACAAATAGTCAGCTGAGACTGATACCCAGGGATACGGGAATCGAAACGCATTCACAATACTACGGTTGAATTCGAATTTTTATTTTCTTCAGCAACATTCCCCTCACCGTAAAACGCTCAGGCCGTTTTACCTAAAATGTCAAGTACTGCTAGCTTAGAGATAGGACGTTTAAGTAAGCCAGTTGATGTTTTTACTTCAGCGATCCGGATTTGACCATCCTTTGCCTTGAACGTCTGAATTACTATAGCCTTCATCCATCCTCCTCGTGTTTGGTTCTCATCACAGATCAAAACTAGATCTCCACTTGTATTGGTTTAACAGGGGCGAACCATTTTGTACGTTTTGTAAGAGTAGGAAAATACTCTCTTATCCAACGTCGCCAAAATATATCCTTTAACTGTTGTGCAATACGGTACTGTTTCCGATGGCAGTAGTCCTCTATTTTACCAGGTGTATGCGTCGAGTTCAATGTTCCAAGCAGAAAATGATTGGGCGTTATCGGTTCTGGATCGTCCATACTAACTGGAACATGTGTTAAAGGTCTGCTGTTAATGATATTTTCAGCCTCTATCAGCAGGCTTCGTAATGTTTCGACCTTCGGTGCTTTTTCCTTCAGCGTAACTGCTAAGACCCGTTTGGTTGATCGAACAAGTCTTTCCCAACATCCTCCTGAGCTAGGATTAGCTGGGCAGTTGAACTCCCAATTAATGTCCTTAGTAGCCAGTGTTGCTTTTATATATTCCCAATCGAAGAGGTCGTTAGTTTTCCTCAGAATACTGTCCACACCAACAAAGTTTGTACCCATGTCGGAGCGAATAGTACTGGGAATGCCTCGTCTATTAACGAAGTTTCGGATGGCTACAATGCATGCATCAGATGACAAGTTTTCGACAAGTTCCAGATGTATAGCTCTGACGGTTAAACAAGTGACGCCGTCCTATAGTCACTAATAGCGGGCCAAAGTAATCGAGTACTGTGTAGGTGAAAGGTCGGTTATATGGTGTAACCCTATCCTATGGTAATTGCCCCATAAGTGTGGGTACCGGATTCACGGTTTTATTTTTACAATATTGACAATTCGTCTTGGAACGTTTAACCGACGTTCGTAAATTAACTACCCAGAACTTACGACGAATTTCATTATTTATAAGCTCGTCGTTTTGATGATGATATATTCTGTGAAAGTACGACACGATTAAATCTGTTAGTAGATGCGCTTTTGGTAATATTATTGGGCGTCGAGTGTTTTCGGCGAGTACAGATGCATTGTCAAGCCTACCCTGCACAATTAATAAACCATCTTTACTTAAACCAGGTGTCAGAGAATATATAGGACTGCATTTGGATATCGAATCGCATTGTCTAAGTGCGTTAATTTCTTCAGGGTATATTTGCAGCAGTGCCAATTTGCATAATGATTTCTCAGCTTCGACCAACTCTTTAAGTGACAATTCTCCTTTAATTTTCTCTACATTTTTCCGCCGAATATTTTTTATAAATCCAAGCATCAAACCCAAGCTTTAGGCGTAGATAATTTGAAAAACGTCCGATATCTATTGGTAATTCTTGAGCTATTGTTAGGACAATCTTGCGTCTTTCGTTAAAGTCATCTGTTAGTGGGGTTGTCTTATCAATTATCGGCCATTCGGATTCATCTGCTTTTAAAAAGGATGGGCCTAATGTCCAGATAGTTTGCGGATTATATTCACCGCAGTTTGTGGCTCGCGTAGCTTTATCGGCTGGATTTAAAAGTGTTGGGACCCAGCGCCATTCATTATACTCGATACCGAAGGTAAAGAGTATATTGGTTTTGTGCAATGTCCGTCATGGTGTCTGTCCGTCTGTCCGTCTGTCCGTCCGTATGTGTGCAAGTTTTTTCCACACCCTTCAAGCTAGAGACTTGAAACTTTCCAATTCTCTTTATCTATGGGATAGTATATTAAAGTGTCAAGATTGCGGTTCTACGATAACTGGGGGGCTGGCAAATCGATAAATTCGATAACTCAAAAACGATAAATCCGCATATTTCACACACCCTTACAGCTAGAACTACCAAATTTGGTAAGAAGATAGCTACTAGCATTCCCCAAAAAACTGCATCAAAAATTTTGGAGCCACGCCCCCCCATTCCGCCCCCAGACCCCCCGCATTTTAAAGTCAAAAAAGCCTATATCTCCCACAGTTTTTGAGCTAGAGCCACCAAATTTGGTGCCAATTTAGCTGATGATGACCCCCCAAAAACTGCACCAAAAGTTTGGATGCCACGCCCACAAATACCGCCCTAGCCGCCCCAGATGCCCCAACGCTTCGTAAAAAACGGGAATGCGTGTATCTTCCAGAGTAGTGGAGCTAGAGCCACCAAATTTGGTAGGAAGATAGCTGGTAACGACCCCAAAAGAACTGCATCAAAGTTTTGGAGCCACGCCCACCCATCCCGCCCCCAGCCCCCCCGCATTTAGAAATCAGAAAAGCCTATATCTCCCACAGTTTTTTAGCTACAGTCACCAAATTTGGTGCCAAGATAGATGATGATGACCCCCCAAAAACTGCATCAAAAGTTTGGATGCCACGCCCACCAATACCGCCCTAGCCGCCCCCAGATGCCCCAATGCTTCGTAAAAAACGGGAATGCGTGTATCTTCCAGAGTAGTGTAGCTAGAGCCACCAAATTTGGTAGGAAGATAGCTGGTAACGACCCCAAAAGAACTGCATCAAAGTTTTGGAGCCACGCCCACCCATCCCGCCCCCAGCCCCCCCGCATTTAGAAATCAGAAAAGCCTATATCTCCCACAGTTTTTTAGCTAGAGTCACCAAATTTGGTGCCAAGATAGATGATGATGACCCCCCAAAAACTGCATCAAAAGTTTGGATGCCACGCCCACCAATACCGCCCTAGCCACCCCCATCTGCCCCAACGCTTCCTCAAAAACGGGAATGCGTGTATATTCCAGAGTAGTGGAGCTAGAGCCACCAAATTTGGTAGGAAGATAGCTGGCAACGACCCCCAACAATCTGCATCAAAGTTTTGGAGCCTAGCCCATCCATTCCGCCCCCCTTTCCCCACCTTATACAAACTTTGAGCTAGAGTCACCAAATTTGGTATGAAGGTAGCATTTGACATTCCACAAGGATCTGCAGCAAAAATTTGGATGCCACGCCCAACCATACCGCCCCCAGCCCCCCTTTCCCCACTTTATACAAACTTTGAGCTAGAGTCACCAAATTTGGTATGAAGGTAGCGTTTGACATTCCACAAGGATCTGCAGCAAAAATTTGGATGCCACGCCCAACCATACCGCCCCCAGCCCCAAAGCCCCCCTTTCCCCACCTTATACAAACTTTGAGCTAGAGTCAACAAATTTGGTATGAAGGTAGCATTTGACATTCCACAAGGATCTGCAGCAAAAATTTGGATGCCACGCCCAACCATACCGCCCCCAGCCCCCCTTTCCCCACTTTTACAAACTTTGAGCTAGAGTCACCAAATTTGGTATGAAGGTAGCAATTGACATTCCACAAAGATCTGCATCAAAAATTTGGATGATATTCCACCCATACCGCCCCCAGCCCCTCTTTCCCCACTTTATACAAACTTCGAGCTAGAGTCACCAAATTTGGTATGAAGATAGCAATTGACATCCCACATGGATGGGCATCAAAATTTTTAATACTGGTATCGAGTATACCGCAGTCGGTTGCGTCCGACTGCAACGTTTCCACTTGTTTTCTTTTGTGGTCTCCAAAATTTCTGAAATCCTATATGCTACAAACTGTTTATACTGTCTTTGGTCAGAGCAAATCCAGGCGAGCACCGTTCTAGAATCTGACCAAAATACATATCTTTCGATAACTACTTCATGACTATCAGCTATTAAGTTTCTTAGTCTAGTTTCTAAAACTGATGCTTGGAGCTCTAGCCTTGGCACTGACAATAACTTTAGGGGGGCGCATTTAGTCTTGCCTGCTACGAATGAAGTTTCAATTTTTTCGCTAGATATGATACGCCAATAGGCTACTGCCGCAAATGCTTGTTCGCTTGCGTCCACAAATATGTGTAGTTCTCTTCTGACGTCTGCAGCTAGGAACATTAGAGGGTAGCAACGACTTATTTGAAAATACTTGACCTTGTTCAATTGCGTGATCCAATCTTTGAAACGTGTATAAATGTTGTCATTAATTAAGTCATTCCAGTGAATTCCAGTTCGCCAGATATCCTGCATTAAAACCTTTCCAATTATCATAAGATCGGCAAGCATGCCGAACGGGTCAAATACTGACATAATAATGCTAAGCAATTGCCTTTTGTTTGGAACCTTTACTCCCTTCTTTATTTCGTCATCGACTCTGTTCATTTTAAGATCAAACACGAAGGCATCCTTTCGACTATCCCAAAACATACCTAGGACTTTATCTATTGAGCTCGAATCAAGTGTGACAGATATAGGAGCTGTAGCTTCCGACGCATTATCTTCACGATTTAGTTTATTTTGGATTTCTGATGAGTTTGATATAAATCCTCGCAGATCAAAATTAGCCAGTTTGTGAACGTTTTTCACCTCGCTGCTTATCTCGAATGCGTCGTTCTCATTTTCAAAACTCGCTACAAAATCGTCAACATAATGATTTCCTTTTATGGCTTTGATAGCAGCTTCTTTCATTTTGGAAGCATTCGATGCATTCAGGTTTTTTACATACTTTGCACAGCAAGGTGAACACGTAGCTCCAAATATTAGAACTTGCATTCTATAAACCTCAATCTCGCCTTTGAAATTCCTCCGTAGGAATCTGAGAGAATCTTGATCCGATTCTTGTACTTTAACTTGCAGGAACATTTCTTTAATGTCGCCACATACAGCTATTATGCCTTGACGAAACTGGAAAAAGATTTGTAGTAGTGGGGGGTTTTCGTCTGGCCCTTTTAAAAGGTAGCTATTCAAAGAAACTTCATTGACACACACAGGTGTTGACTTCGCCGGCCCCTTCGATGTGAAGAATTATATAGGTCGAGCGTGTTTAATAACCAAGGGGTACGTGTGTGTCTTTGTGTGTTTTAGCACTAAAGCTGTACATTTGGAAGCCACCTCAGACCTCGCTACCGAGAAATTTCTAGCGGCATTTGCAAGATTCATTGCAAGACGTGGATGTCCAGCGACGATGCACTCCGATAATGGGAAGACATTTCTCGGAGCTGCCAAGGTCCTTTCGCGTGAGTTTCTGGAGGCCACGAGAAACCTAGTGCTTTCCAAGTTTAGCCATCACGAGTTATCCTGGCACTTCAACCCTCCTAGTGCCCCACATATGGGTGGCTTATGGAAAGCAGGGGTAAAAAGTTTTAAAAATCTGTTTTATAAATCCACGTCCACGTTCAAGTATACCTTCGAGGAGTTGTCAACTCTGCTGTCCAAAGTAGAGGCATGCTTGAACTCGCGTCCAATTTCGCCAATGTCCGAAGACCCGACCGATATGCTGGCCTTGAGCCCGGGTCACTTCCTTGTCGGGCAACCACTCCTTTCCAACGCCGAGCCAGAAATTGGCGCAGACGCAGCGTCTATTTTGAATTCTAGCAGCGCCTTTAGTCGCTCCATCAACATTTCTGTCTCCGGTGGAAAGAGGAATGCCTCAAGGAGCTCCACAAAAGGAATAAATGGCAGTTGCCATCTCGAGATCTCCAACCAAATGATCTCGTGATTATCAAAGAAGATAATCTTCCACCGAATTAATGGCGCCTAGGCGAATCCAGAACACATATCCTGGTGTCGACCTCAAAGTCCGAGTAGTCGACGTCTTGACTGCCCGAGGCGTCGTTAAACGCCCAATCGCGATATTGCTTCCTGTAGAGGCCGCAAATCGGTCTTAAAATTATCACTTATTCCCGCCAAGTTTCTAATCTCCACCCCGTTCTCCTTTCTATATTTCATTACGCAGTAAGATGGCACCTCGCAAGAATCAGGAAAGAAAGGGCCCAAAAGGAACGGGATCATTCCGATGCCGCGTGTGCCGCGGCTTTCATGCGCTGCGAAAGTGCCAACGGCTTATGCGTTTGGCTGCGGAGAAGCGGCTAAGGGCCGTACTTGTCAACAAGTATTGCCCGAAGTGCCTTGCGCACCAACATTCAGGAGCAACTTGCCGACGGGAAGATCGGTATCATGTGTGCCAGGGGGACCACCATACTCTGCTGCACATTTCCGAAGAGCAGCCTTCTTCCCAAGCGACCACCCGCAGGACGACACAGACACAGCAGGTCTCCCCTGCCAATCCTCCTCCTGTAAGAGCGAATGGCAGCCTCTCGCTCACATCGATTCTGGAGCGATAACGGACGACAGTGCTTCCAACGGTCGTACTGCGGTTGGATACAGGATCCAACACCTTCGACATCCGTGCAGTGGTCGACCCGTGCTGCCCTCTCAGTTGCATCGACTCAGGACTGGCAACGGCCTTCAGGCTTTCCGTCACCCGTGTCGGCACTGAACGGGCCTGCACCGCAACCATCAGATCGAGCTCCTCCAACTTCCGCAAGGAAGTCATCCTTCAAGTGATGACGACCAGGTTTCGCACACCAGCCAAGAACATAGCGGAACATCTCCGAGATGGCATGGCCAACATCACCCTGGCGGACGGTTTTTGGTTCCGGTCGAGCACGACCAGCCTTGTTTTGGGGGCCGATCTCTATTCCGAGATCATCCTGCCGGGAGTAATTCCTAGCCAAGGAGGACCGTTGGCCCAAAATACCGTTTTTGGCTGGATGTTGCCCGGCTCATGCGCCCATCAACAAAAGTTGATTCCGTGGCAATATTTCCCTTTTTTTATATTTTTTTTTGCATGATGCTGCAAGGGGGGTGGTATGTTCAGGCCTAAAAGTAGGCACTGAACAAGGAGCTGCCGTCTCCCATCCTAATTCCTAAATTCACCACAGCTAGCAACATTCTGTAATTAAGGCTAGGCACAATAGTTTTAAGCAACAATGAATTTCAATCTGAATAAACCTTTGAGAGTGAAAAGACGCGCGAGTATTTTTGGTTCCTGCAAAAAGTAGTTTTCAGCGAAGTGCGACGGAATCATACAAACATCACATCCTACATCAGGAAGATCAACCCTCTACAGAATCACACCCTTTCTTGGTGAGCAGCAGCAAGCCGAAAAAAGCAAGAGTCTAAAATTGTCGATTTCAAATTTTGTGACAACAACAAGAGAACTGAAGCGCGGCAACAATTAATTATGCCTTGCGCTTCGCACACTTTGCAGTCACAACAAAAACCTAAACAATGATGGCCGACTATGCACCAGCTGGCATTGTAGCGAGTAAAGTGTGAAAACAAGTAATGAAAAATACTGGCTATTCGCTGTTTCCCCAATTGTCCGCTTCGTGGTTGCGACTCTGTTAATTAACATAACATTCCAGCTCTTAAGACCCGTCTTGTAACATTATTCGTCTATGTAATTTGCGAGCTCTGCTTAAACCCGTCTTTATGTTAACTGGTCGCTGAGTATAGGTCTGAACGTTTTCTGTTAAAATGGCGGGCTCTGTATTCCTCCCTGTTAAGTATATACTCGTTGCTTACTTACTCGATACTTTATTTTGTATCTAGTCATTTAATGATTTAGTTCAGGTTTCTTATAGGCTATTTCCAGCGACCAGTTAACAAAAGGACATATTTACAGAGTTGTTGATGTTAACATGCTTTGGACTTTTCTGCATGTTCGAAGCGGACAGAAGTAACGAATAAAAAAGTCGGTTTTTCCAAGATAGGTAGCTGTGCTTTTTTTGATTAATTCTTCTTTGTATACATCCCGCCATGTTTTATGTGATTTTTTTGTTGTTTTGCATTGCTGTCTTGTTGGTGTGCAGTGCAAGGCAACTAAGACCCCTTTTACACGATGAAGTTTTTGCGTCTGAAGCATTCATTTGTAGGCAAAGGGTGTAGAGGGGTTACAGCTGCAAGCAATGCTTCATGACTTGTGAAGCAATGATTTATTTTTCTCATTTTGCTTGCCTTATTCTGATTGCATGTAAACACAGAGTTGCACAGTGTTTGATGTGAATAATAAAGTTATCGATACGAAATATCTCACAAGCAAATATTAGCGCCAATAGTAAATACATTGTTTTGGTTAAGAAATTATTAGTAGAAATGTTCACTGAATCCATTTTATTTACTTGTTACTTCTTAAATCAATTATATGTTAACAAATAAAACAATCGATGGCAAAGATATATGTTTATCGACCATAAATTTAAATCAGAGTTGCATTTACAAAGAAAATGCTGCATGAAAAAACTTCATCGTGTAAATGCGACCAGATTTGCGAAGATGTTTTAAAACAGAATGAAAAAAAACTTCATGAAAAACTTCATCGTGTAAAAGGGGTCCAAGCCAATTATTTTATGCTTGTAATTTTATGTTTATGCATGTGCGTGTGCTAGTGATGCGAAACATATCGATATTATCGATACTGTGTCGATACAGTAGCAGATCGATACGTATCGATAAGCCACTTGTTTTGCAAGTATCGATACGAAATAATAACTTACACAATTTTACGCAGAAATCAAAAACTAATCAATTATACATACATACATACATATTTAAATATGAACGCTGTTGCGGAACGTAAGTACAATATATATAAATGAGAATAAGTAACTTTTGCTTTATAGACAACATTGTTTTATATAGCGGATAGTTCTTTTGCAATAAGTGATGGTGAAATGGAAAATGCCCCACGAGAGAAGCAGATGCTTTTAGACTGTTTTGTGTACAAAAAAAGAACGGCGCAAGACTTTGCTAGGCCGCAACCCATATTATCGTAAGTAAATCTTTGAATCTGTTCATTTAAAGAAAATCGCGTGCCAAAAAATCGATTGTATGGAATTTTTTAAGAAGTCGACAGAAAATGAAAAGTTGGCTGTCTGCCAGGTGAAAACCTGCAAAGCACAAATTTTGTGGAGTGGCAACACATCAAATTGTAAACAAGTAAGAAGGCTCTAGTCGGGAGAGCCCGACTACAAGATACCCTGAGCCCAGTTGCAATATATAAATTAAATTTATAATTGATTAAGGTATACTTACCTAACTCCAATCAATTAAGTTCGATATCCCCGGTGTTTCTTAACCGATCTGTAGGAAATTTTCAGAAAAGTTCTATCATTACCCATTACTTATTACAACCCTCATTTTTACATTTTTCAAATTCTATATTTTTGGTATCGATATCATGTGTATATCGGAAACCAGAATAGTTATCGATAATTTGAAGCAAACTTGTTCTGCTCATGGTATAGGAGAACTAAAATACAAAATCTGAAGTCTCTAGCTCTTGTAGTCTCTGAGATCATCGCGTTCATACAGACGGACAGACGGACGGTCACTGCGCACTTTTTAAAAGACAATTCACTTAAAACAGCTACCCTTGCGGTAACACCTGTTAATGTACATTGGCCTCGACTAAGTCTAAGAACTTGGACACAAATACTGCAGAAGATTCTTATATGTTAGAAGAGTAAGTTTTTAAATTTTATAATTTATAATGCTAGATTGCTTACAAAACAATTTGTATTTACTTTTTCAGTATTAATATTTTAATTGATGACGATGAGGACGAAATTGGTGATGTCAGCATATACTCATTGTGTAATTAAATAAAACTTGAAATACTTTAATAAAACGGTGCATTACATCTTGTTAGCTTTATTCAGTTAATTGCTTATATATATAATAAATGTGAGGTAGGGTCGTTTATTAAATTGTATATCTGCTCACGTCTGATCACGCTTTAATACTGAACTGAATCGATACATGTTCATATCTTAAGGCTACGCATTCGATAAATATCGTTAAAATTATCGTGAACAAATAGTCAGCTGAGACTGATACCCAGGGATACGGGAATCGAAACGCATTCACAATACTACGGTTGAATTCGAATTTTTATTTTCTTCAGCAACATTCCCCTCACCGTAAAACGCTCAGGCCGTTTTACCTAAAATGTCAAGTACTGCTAGCTTAGAGATAGGACGTTTAAGTAAGCCAGTTGATGTTTTTACTTCAGCGATCCGGATTTGACCATCCTTTGCCTTGAACGTCGGAATTACTATACCCTTCATCCATCCTCCTCGTGTTTGGTTCTCATCACAGATCAAAACTAGATCTCCACTTGTATTGGTTTAACAGGGGCGAACCATTTTGTACGTTTTGTAAGAGTAGGAAAATACTCTCTTATCCAACGTCGCCAAAATATATCCTTTAACTGTTGTGCAATACGGTACTGTTTCCGATGGCAGTAGTCCTCTATTTTACCAGGTGTATGCGTCGAGTTCAATGTTCCAAGCAGAAAATGATTGGGCGTTATCGGTTCTGGATCGTCCATACTAACTGGAACATGTGTTAAAGGTCTGCTGTTAATGATATTTTCAGCCTCTATCAGCAGGCTTCGTAATGTTTCGACCTTCGGTGCTTTTTCCTTCAGCGTAACTGCTAAGACCCGTTTGGTTGATCGAACAAGTCTTTCCCAACATCCTCCTGAGCTAGGATTAGCTGGGCAGTTGAACTCCCAATTAATGTCCTTAGTAGCCAGTGTTGCTTTTATATATTCCCAATCGAAGAGGTCGTTAGTTTTCCTCAGAATACTGTCCACACCAACAAAGTTTGTACCCATGTCGGAGCGAATAGTACTGGGAATGCCTCGTCTATTAACGAAGTTTCGGATGGCTACAATGCATGCATCAGATGACAAGTTTTCGACAAGTTCCAGATGTATAGCTCTGACGGTTAAACAAGTGACGCCGTCCTATAGTCACTAATAGCGAGCCAAAGTAATCGAGTACTGTGTAGGTGAAAGGTCGGTTATATGGTGTAACCCTATCCTTCGGTAATTGCCCCATAAGTGTGGGTACCGGATTCACGGTTTTATTTTTACAATATTGACAATTCGTCTTGGAACGTTTAACCGACGTTCGTAAATTAATTACCCAGAACTTACGACGAATTTCATTAATTATAAGCTTGTCGTTTTGATGATGATATATTCTGTGAAAGTACGACACGATTAAATCTGTTAGTAGATGCGCTTTTGGTAATATTATTGGGCGTCGAGTGTTTTCGGCGAGTACAGATGCATTGTCAAGCCTACCCTGCACAATTAATAAACCATCTTTACTTAAACCAGGTGTCAGAGAATATATAGGACTGCATTTGGATATCGAATCGCATTGTCTAAGTGCGTTCATTTCTTCAGGGTATATTTGCAGCTGTGCCAATTTGCATAATGATTTCTCAGCTTCGACCAACTCTTTAAGTGACAATTCTCCTTTAATTTTCTCTACATTTTTCCGCCGAATATTTTTTATAAATCCAAGCATCAAACCCAAGCTTTAGGCGTAGATAATTTGAAAAACGTCCGATATCTATTGGTAATTCTTGAGCTATTGTTAGGACAATCTTGCGTCTTTCGTTAAAGTCATCTGTTAGTGGGGTTGTCTTATCAATTATCGGTCATTCGGATTCATCTGCTTTTAAAAAGGATGGGCCTAATGTCCAGATAGTTTGCGGATTATATTCACCGCAGTTTGTGGCTCGCGTAGCTTTATCGGCTGGATTTAAAAGTGTTGGGACCCAGCGCCATTCATTTTCTTTTGTGGTCTCCAAAATTTCTGAAATCCTATATGCTACAAACTGTTTATACTGTCTTTGGTCAGAGCAAATCCAGGCGAGCACCGTTCTATAATCTGACCAAAATACAGATCTTTCGATAACTACTTCATGACTATCAGCTATTAAGTTTCTTAGTCTAGTTTCTAAAACTGATGCTTGGAGCTCTAGCCTTGGCACTGACAATAACTTTAGGGGAGCGCATTTAGTCTTGCCTGCTACGAATGAAGTTTCAATTTTGTCGCTAGATATGATACGCCAATAGGCTACTGCCGCAAATGCTTGTTCACTTGCGTCCACAAATATGTGTAGTTCTCTTCTGACGTCTGCAGCTAGGAACATTAGAGAGTAGCAACGACTTATTTGAAAATACTTGACCTTGTTCAATTGCGTGATCCAATCTTTGAAACGTGTATAAATGTTGTCATTAATTAAGTCATTCCAGTGAATTCCAGTTCGCCAGATATCCTGCATTAAAACCTTTCCAATTATCATAAGATCGGCAAGCATGCCGAACGGGTCAAATACTGACATAATAATGCTAAGCAATTGCCTTTTGTTTGGAACCTTTACTCCCTTCTTTATTTCGTCATCGACTCTGTTCATTTTAAGATCAAACACGAAGGCATCCTTTCGACTATCCCAAAACATACCTAGGACTTTATCTATTGAGCTCGAATCAAGTGTGACAGATATAGGAGCTGTAGCTTCCGACGCATTATCTTCACGATTTAGTTTATTTTGGATTTCTGATGAGTTTGATATAAATCCTCGCAGATCAAAATTAGCCAGTTTGTGAACGTTTTTCACCTCGCTGCTTATCTCGAATGCGTCGTTCTCATTTTCAAAACTCGCTACAAAATCGTCAACATAATGATTTCCTTTTATGGCTTTGATAGCAGCTTCTTTCATTTTGGAAGCATTCGGTGCATTCAGGTTTTTTACATACTGTGCACAGCAAGGTGAACACGTAGCTCCAAATATTAGAACTTGCATTCTATAAACCTCAATCTCGCCTTTGAAATTCCTCCGTAGGAATCTGAGAGAGTCTTGATCCGATTCTTGTACTTTAACTTGCAGGAACATTTCTTTAATGTCGCCACATACAGCTATTATGCCTTGACGAAACTGGAAAAAGATTTGTAGTAGTGGGGGGTTTTCGTCTGGCCCTTTTAAAAGGTAGCTATTCAAAGAAACTTCATTGACACACACAGGTGTTGACTTCGCCGGCCCCTTCGATGTGAAGAATTATATAGGTCGAGCGTGTTTAATAACCAAGGGGTACGTGTGTGTCTTTGTGTGTTTTAGCACTAAAGCTGTACATTTGGAAGCCACCTCAGACCTCGCTACCGAGAAATTTCTAGCGGCATTTGCAAGATTCATTGCAAGACGTGGATGTCCAGCGACGATGCACTCCGATAATGGGAAGACATTTCTCGGAGCTGCCAAGGTCCTTTCGCGTGAGTTTCTGGAGGCCACGAGAAACCTAGTGCTTTCCAAGTTTAGCCATCACGAGTTATCCTGGCACTTCAACCCTCCTAGTGCCCCACACATGGGTGGCTTATGGGAAGCAGGGGTAAAAAGTTTTAAAAATCTGTTTTATAAATCCACGTCCACGTTCAAGTATACCTTCGAGGAGTTGTCAACTCTGCTGTCCAAAGTAGAGGCATGCTTGAACTCGCGTCCAATTTCGCCAATGTCCGAAGACCCGACCGATATGCTGGCCTTGAGCCCGGGTCACTTCCTTGTCGGGGGACCACTCCTTTCCAACGCCGAGCCAGAAATTGGCGCAGACGCAGCGTCTATTTTGAATTCTGGCAGCGCCTTTAGTCGCTCCATCAACATTTCTGTCTCCGGTGGAAAGAGGAATGCCTCAAGGAGCTCCACAAAAGGAATAAATGGCAGTTGCCATCTCGAGATCTCCAACCAAATGATCTCGTGATTATCAAAGAAGATAATCTTCCACCGAATTAATGGCGCCTAGGCGAATCCAGAACACATATCCTGGTGTCGACCTCAAAGTCCGAGTAGTCGACGTCTTGACTGCCCGAGGCGTCGTTAAACGCCCAATCGCGAAGCTGATATTGCTTCCTATAGAGGCCGCAAATCGGTCTTAAAATTATCACTTATTCCCGCCAAGTTTCTAATCTCCACCCCGTTCTCCTTTCTATATTTCATTACGCAGTAAGATGGCACCTCGCAAGAATCAGGAAAGAAAGGGCCCAAAAGGAACGGGATCATCCCGATGCCGCGTGTGCCGCGGCTTTCATGCGCTGCGAAAGTGCCAACGGCTTATGCGTTTGGCTGCGGAGAAGCGGCTAAGGGCCGTACTTGTCAACAAGTATTGCCCGAAGTGCCTTGCGCACCAACATTCAGGAGCAACTTGCCGACGGGAAGATCGGTGTCATGTGTGCCAGGGGGACCACCATACTCTGCTGCACATTTCCGAAGAGCAGCCTTCTTCCCAAGCGACCACCCGCAGGACGACACAGACACAGCAGGTCTCCCCTGCCAATCCTCCTCCTGTAAGAGCGAATGGCAGCCTCTCGCTCACATCGATTCTGGAGCGATAACGGACGACAGTGCTTCCAACGGTCGTACTGCGGTTGGATACGTGCAGTGGTCGACCCGTGCTGCCCTCTCAGTCGCATCGACTCAGGACTGGCAACGGCCTTCAGGCTTTCCGTCACCCGTGTCGGCACTGAACGGGCCTGTACCGCAACCATCATATCGAGCTCCTCCAACTTCCACAAGGAAGTCATCCTTCAAGTGATGACGACCAGGTTTCGCACACCAGCCAAGAACATAGCGGAACATCTCC
Organism: Scaptomyza flava; assembly: GCA_030179655.1. Taxonomy (NCBI): domain Eukaryota; kingdom Metazoa; phylum Arthropoda; class Insecta; order Diptera; family Drosophilidae; genus Scaptomyza; species Scaptomyza flava. The sequence goes on along the minus strand of JARNME010000042.1, from coordinate 545,426 downwards.
GAGATGGCATGGCCAACATCACCCTGGCGGACGGTTTTTGGTTCCGGTCGAGCACGACCAGCCTTGTTTTGGGGGCCGATCTCTATTCCGAGATCATCCTACCGGGAGTAATTCCTAGCCAAGGAGGACCGTTGGCCCAAAATACCGTTTTTGGCTGGATGTTGCCCGGTTCATGCGCCCATCAACAATAGTTGATTCCGTGGCAATATTTCACTTTTTTTTTTATTTTTTTTTGCCTAACGCTGCAAGGGGGGCGGTATGTTCAGGCCTAAAAGTAGGCACTGAACAAGGAGCTGCCGTCTCCCATCCTAGTTCCTAAATTCACCACAGCTAGCAACATTCTGTAACTAAGGCTAGGCACAATAGTTTTAAGCAACAATGAATTTCAATCTGAATAAACCTTTGAGAGTGAAAAGACGCGCGAGTATTTTTGGTTCCTGCAAAAAGTAGTTTTCAGCGAAGTGCGACGGAATCATACGAACATCACATCGTACATCAGGAAGATCAACCCTCTACAGAATCACACCCTTTCTTGGTGAGCAGCAGCAAGCCGAAAAAAGCAAAAGTCTAAAATTGTCGATTTCTAATTTTGTGACAACAACAAGAGAACTGAAGCGCGGCAACAATTAATCATGCCTTGCGCTTCGCACACTTTGCAGTCACAACAAAAACCTAAACAATGATGGCCGACTATGCACCAGCTGGCATTGTAGCGAGTAAAGTGTGAAAACAAGTAATGAAAAATACTGGCTATTCGCTGTTTCCCCAGTTGTCCGCTTCGTGGTTGCGACTCTGTTAATTAACATAACATTCCAGTTCTTAAGACCCGTCTTGTAACATTATTCGTCTATGTAATTTGCGAGCTCTGCTTAAAACCCGTCTTTATGTTAACTGGTCGCTGATTATAGGTCTGAACGTTTTCTGTTAAAATGGCGGGCTCTGTATTCCTCCCTGTTAAGTACTTACTCGATACTTTATTTTGTATCTAGTCATTTAATGATTTAGTTCAGGTTTCTTATAGGCTATTTCCAGCGACCAGTTAACAAAAGGACATGTTTACAGAGTTGTTGATGTTAACATGCTTTGGACTTTTCTGCATGTTCGAAGCGGACAGAAGTAACGAATAAAAAAGTCGGTTTTTCCAAGATAGGTAGCTGTGCTTTTTTTGATTAATTCTTCTTTGTATACATCCCGCCATGTTTTATGTGATTTTTTTGTTGTTTTGCATTGCTGTCTTGTTGGTGTGCAGTGCAAGGCAACTAAGACCCCTTTTACACGATGAAGTTTTTGCGTCTGAAGCATTCATTTGTAGGCAAAGGGTGTAGAGGGGTTACAGCTGCAAGCAATGCTTCATGACTTGTGAAGCAATGATTTATTTTTCTCATTTTGCTTGCCTTATTCTGATTGCATGTAAACACAGAGTTGCACAGTGTTTGATGTGAATAATAAAGTTATCGATACGAAATATCTCACAAGCAAATATTAGCGCCAATAGTAAATACATTGTTTTGGTTAAGAAATTATTAGTAGAAATGTTCACTGAATCCATTTTATTTACTTGTTACTTCTTAAATCAATTATATGTTAACAAATAAAACAATCGATGGCAAAGATATATGTTTATCGACCATAAATTTAAATCAGAGTTGCATTTACAAAGAAAATGCAGCATGAAAAAACTTCATCGTGTAAATGCGACCAGATTTGCGAAGATGTTTTAAAACAGAATGAAAAAAAACTTCATGAAAAAACTTCATCGTGTAAAAGGGGTCCAAGCCAATTATTTTATGCTTGTAATTTTATGTTTATGCATGTGCGTGTGCTAGTGATGCGAAACATATCGATATTATCGATACTGTGTCGATACAGTAGCAGATCGATACGTATCGATAAGCCACTTGTTTTGCAAGTAACGATACGAAATAATAACTTACACAATTTTACGCAGAAATCAATAACTAAACAATTATACGCAGAAATTTTGATATACATACATATTTAAATATGAACGCTGTTGCGGAACGTAAGTACAATATATATAAATGAGAATAAGTAACTTTTGCTTTATAGACAACATTGTTTTATATAGCGGATAGTTCTTTTGCAATAAGTGATGGTGAAATGGAAAATGCCCCACGAGAGAAGCAGATGCTTTTAGACTGTTTTGTGTACAAAAAAAGAACGGCGCAAGACTTTGCTAGGCCGCAACCCATATTATCGTAAGTAAATCTTTGAATATGTTCATTTAAAGAAAATCGCGTGCCAAAAAATCGATTGTATGGAATTTTTTAAGAAGTCGACAGAAAATGAAAAGTTGGCTGTCTGCCAGGTGAAAACCTGCAAAGCACAACTTTTGTGGAGTGGCAACACATCAAATTGTAAACAAGTAAGAAGGCTCTAGTCGGGAGAGCCCGACTACAAGATACCCTGAGCCCAGTTGCAATATATAAATTAAATTTATAATTGATTAAGGTATACTTACCTAACTCCAATAAATTAAGTTCGATATCCCCGGTGTTTCTTAACCGATCTGTAGGAAATTTTCAGAAAAGTTCTATCATTACCCATAACTTATTACAACCCTCATTTTTACATTTTTCAAATTCTATATTTTTGTTATCGATATCGTGTGTATATCGGAAACTAGAATAGTTATCGATAATTTGAAGCAAACTTGTTCTGCTCATGGTATAGGAGAACTAAAATACAAAATCTGAAGTCTCTAGCTCTTGTAGTCTCTGAGATCCACGCGTTCATACAGACGGACAGACAGACAGACAGACAGACAGACAGACAGACGGACAGACGGACATGGCTATATCGTCTCGGCTGTTGATGCTGATCAAGAATATATATACTTTATGGGGTCGGAGATGCTTCCTTCTGCATGTTACATACTTTTGCACAAAACCATTATACCCTTATTTTATGGGTTAAGGGTATAAAAACACTTGGAGCGACACCATGCACAGTTATTGCACGCTGCTGAATGCAGTGAGACTGTGGTTTCCAGCAGTGAGGAGATGACAATAATGCCAAAATGTAAGTATGAAGTATATTATATATTTGATTTTATGTACGATATGTTGACAAAACTTCCAGGTTCAAAGTCAAGCAGACATCCATGAGAAAATTCACTAAAAGTGCCAAAGGGGCATACAATGCAACATCTGCAAAAAAATTTCAACTTGATCAAAAATTGGTTAAACTCGTGGTCAGAGATATGCAGCCATTGTCGATTGTTGATGATCCTGGCTTTTTTGAATTTGTGAAGGAGTTAGATCCACGATACTCCTTGCCAAGTCGACGGCATTTATGCGGTAACACCTGTTAATGTACATTGGCCTCGACTAAGTCTAAGAACTTGGACACAAATACTGCAGAAGATTCTTATATGTTAGAAGAGTAAGTTTTTAAATTTTATAATTTAAAATGCTAGATTGCTTGCAAAAAAATTTGTATTTACTTTTTCAGTATTAATATTTTAATTGATGACAATGAAGACGAAATTGGTGATGTCAGCATATACTCATTGTGTAATTAAATAAAACTTGAAATACTTTAATAAAACGGTGCATTACATCTTGTTAGCTTTATTCAGTTATTTGCTTATTTATATAATAAATGCGAGGTAGGGTCGTTTATTAAATTGTATATCTGCTCACGTCTGATCACACTTTAATACTGAACTGAATCGATACATGTTCATATCTTAGGGCTACGCATTCGATAAATATCGTTGAAATTATCGTGAACAAATAGTCAGCTGAGACTGATACCCAGGGATACGGGAATCGAAACGCATTCACAATACTACGGTTGAATTCGAATTTTTATTTTCTTCAGCAACATTCCCCTCACCGTAAAACGCTCAGGCCGTTTTACCTAAAATGTCAAGTACTGCTAGCTTAGAGATAGGACGTTTAAGTAAGCCAGTTGATGTTTTTACTTCAGCGATCCGGATTTCACCATCCTTTGCCTTGAACGTCTGAATTACTATACCCTTCATCCATCCTCCTCGTGTTTGGTTCTCATCACAGATCAAAACTAGATCTCCAATTTGTATTGGTTTAACAGGGGCGAACCATTTTGTACGTTTTGTAAGAGTAGGAAAATACTCTCTTATCCAACGTCGCCAAAATATATCCTTTAACTGTTGTGCAATACGGTACTGTTTCCGATGGCAGTAGTCCTCTATTTTACCAGGTGTATGCGTCGGTTCAATGTTCCAAGCAGAAAATGATTGGGCGTTATCGGTTCTGGATCGTCCATACTAACTGGAACATGTGTTAAAGGTCTGCTGTTAATGATATTTTCAGCCTCTATCAGCAGGCTTCGTAATGTTTCGACCTTCGGTGCTTTTTCCTTCAGCGTAACTGCTAAGACCCGTTTGGTTGATCGAACAAGTCTTTCCCAACATCCTCCTGAGCTAGGATTAGCTGGGCAGTTGAACTCCCAATTAATGTCCTTAGTAGCCAGTGTTGCTTTTATATATTCCCAATCGAAGAGGTCGTTAGTTTTCCTCAGAATACTGTCCACACCAACAAAGTTTGTACCCATGTCGGAGCGAATAGTACTGGGAATGCCTCGTCTATTAACGAAGTTTCGGATGGCTACAATGCATGCATCAGATGACAAGTTTTCGACAAGTTCCAGATGTATAGCTCTGACGGTTAAACAAGTGACGCCGTCCTATAGTCACTAATAGCGGGCCAAAGTAATCGAGTACTGTGTAGGTGAAAGGTCGGTTATATGGTGTAACCCTATCCTTCGGTAATTGCCCCATAAGTGTGGGTACCGGATTCACGGTTTTATTTTTACAATATTGACAATTCGTCTTGGAACGTTTAACCGACGTTCGTAAATTAACTACCCAGAACTTACGACGAATTTCATTATTTATAAGCTCGTCGTTTTGATGATGATATATTCTGTGAAAGTACGACACGATTAAATCTGTTAGTAGATGCGCTTTTGGTAATATTATTGGGCGTCGAGTGTTTTCGGGGAGTACAGATGCATTGCCAAGCCTACCCTGCACAATTAATAAACCATCTTTACTTAAACCAGGTGTCAGAGAATATATAGGACTGCATTTGGATATCGAATCGCATTGTCTAAGTGCGTTAATTTCTTCAGGGTATATTTGCAGCAGTGCCAATTTGCATAATGATTTCTCAGCTTCGACCAACTCTTTAAGTGACAATTCTCCTTTAATTTTCTCTACATTTTTCCGCCGAATATTTTTTATAAATCCAAGCATCAAACCCAAGCTTTAGGCGTAGCTAATTTGAAAAACGTCCGATATCTATTGGTAATTCTTGAGCTATTGTTAGGACAATCTTGCGTCTTTCGTTAAAGTCATCTGTTAGTGGGGTTGTCTTATCAATTATCGGCCATTCGGATTCATCTGCTTTTAAAAAGGATGGGCCTAATGTCCAGATAGTTTGCGGATTATATTCACCGCAGTTTGTGGCTCGCGTAGCTTTATCGGCTGGATTTAAAAGTGTTGGGACCCAGCGCCATTCATTTTCTTTTGTGGTCTCCAAAATTTCTGAAATCCTATATGCTACAAACTGTTTATACTGTCTTTGGTCAGAGCAAATCCAGGCGAGCACCGTTCTAGAATCTGACCAAAATACAGATCTTTCGATAACTACTTCATGACTATCAGCTATTAAGTTTCTTAGTCTAGTTTCTAAAACTGATGCTTGGAGCTCTAGCCTTGGCACTGACAATAACTTTAGGGGGGCGCATTTAGTCTTGCCTGCTACGAATGAAGTTTCAATTTTGTCGCTAGATATGATACGCCAATAGGCTACTGCCGCAAATGCTTGTTCACTTGCGTCCACAAATATGTGTAGTTCTCTTCTGACGTCTGCAGCTAGGAACATTAGAGAGTAGCAACGACTTATTTGAAAATACTTGACCTTGTTCAATTGCGTGATCCAATCTTTGAAACGTGTATAAATGTTGTCATTAATTAAGTCATTCCAGTGAATTCCAGTTCGCCAGATATCCTGCATTAAAACCTTTCCAATTATCATAAGATCGGCAAGCATGCCGAACGGGTCAAATACTGACATAATAATGCTAAGCAATTGCCTTTTGTTTGGAACCTTTACTCCCTTCTTTATTTCGTCATCGACTCTGTTCATTTTAAGATCAAACACGAAGGCATCCTTTCGACTATCCCAAAACATACCTAGGACTTTATCTATTGAGCTCGAATCAAGTGTGACAGATATAGGAGCTGTAGCTTCCGACGCATTATCTTCACGATTTAGTTTATTTTGGATTTCTGATGAGTTTGATATAAATCCTCGCAGATCAAAATTAGCCAGTTTGTGAACGTTTTTCACCTCGCTGCTTATCTCGAATGCGTCGTTCTCATTTTCAAAACTCGCTACAAAATCGTCAACATAATGATTTCCTTTTATGGCTTTGATAGCAGCTTCTTTCATTTTGGAAGCATTCGATGCATTCAGGTTTTTTACATACTGTGCACAGCAAGGTGAACACGTAGCTCCAAATATTAGAACTTGCATTCTATAAACCTCAATCTCGCCTTTGAAATTCCTCCGTAGGAATCTGAGAGAGTCTTGATCCGATTCTTGTACTTTAACTTGCAGGAACATTTCTTTAATGTCGCCACATACAGCTATTATGCCTTGACGAAACTGGAACAAGATTTGTAGTAGTGGGGGGTTTTCGTCTGGCCCTTTTAAAAGGTAGCTATTCAAAGAAACTTCATTGACCTTTGCGGCCACGTCAAAGACAAGCCTTATCTTGTTAGGTTTATTAATGTTGTACACCCCAAAGTGAGGGAGATACCAGGTGCGGGAACTTACTTTTTTATTTCTGTTTTTGATAATTTCCTGGCATACCCTTTGTTGACGAAATCCATTATAGCGTCTTCATATTCCTGTTGTTTTTTTATCTCACCAAGTTTAACTTCAGTGTTGCGAAGTCTCTTGAGAGCCATATCAAAGCTATTCGGAAGGGTTATATCATCATGACTCCATAATAGTGCTGTATCATAGCCCTTGTCTAAGGGCTTGGTATTTTCTTTCAATATTCTACGAGCCCTGACTATCTCATTTGATTCTATCGGATAATTTGATGGCTTTACGACTAGGCTCTCTGTTTTAAAATATTCCATCATTAAATCATTTAGCTCGTCTTTATGAGAATTAGTACCAGAGTAAGTATGGTAGATGTTTGTTTTTCGATTATGTTCGCTTTCTTGATATCCATATGCTAGCCATCCTAAGGCTGTCTGAACTGCTATTAATCCGTTTTCTAAACTTACACTTCGAATCGCTCTGGTCAAATGGCAATTTTCTATTCCGATTAGAATGCTTGGCTTGGCGTCATCGTATCCCTTTATTGGCAATGTACTTAATTTTCCATGTAACTCAATGTTCAGTGATTGTAAAGGCAGTTCTAAACTGGGAACTGTACTACCTGTCAAAGGTAACCAATTTAATTTGCTTTCTATTGTACGAACTCTAAGATTACAATTTATGGAAGGAACTACTTTCTTATAATTTCCAATCCAGTTGAGTGTCAAGTTTTCTTCATTTCCTGTCACCCCAAGCTTTTTAGCCAGATCAGCATCTATTAAGGATGCTGAGGAACCTTCATCTATGAATGCAAACACCTTGATAATGGATTTATTTGGTCCTGTGACCTCTATTGGTAGTACTTTAAATAAGAGCCTCGATGATATGTTCCTTACTGTATGGATATTTGCTGTGCTGTTATCCTGCTGATCTGCGACCCTCTCTGTAGCATTAGTAGCAGGAGTATGCTTTTTGTCCTGATGAAGCATATAATTATGAAAAGACTTGCAATCGTCGTATTTACAATTACTTTTTTTTTTACATATATTTAGACTGTGCCCTTGTCTTAGGCACCCAAAGTATACTTTAAGTCTTTTTACCATTAACCATCGATTATTTATGTCACTTTTCGTAAATCGCTCGCAATCCTCAAAAATGTGTAGCTCTTGGCATTCATAACATTTTATCTTCCCCTTTTCTTTAGAAGATTCCTTTGTAATTTGCATCAACACCCTTTGATTTGAACTTTTATCTTGTCTTACAGTTTGCTTGCTTGATGATGTTGTAAGAGCAGCTTGTGATATATTTATAGCTACTTTCTCTATCCAATTATTAAAGTGTTCCAGATCAGCATAGGGCTGAATAGTTGCTGCATACGTTGACCACTCAATACGAGAACGCATAGGCAGTTTACTTGCAAGATCGCTTAAAAGTACAGGATTTTGCAAATGCTGTAAGGCGTTGGCAGATTTTAAAAATATCGTCAAATTTGATACTTTTGATTTTATTTACGATTTTATCTAAGTTACTTTCAGAAATATTCTGAATTTCAGATACTTTTTCTAACTGACTTCTAATAAGTAAACTTGACTGTCCGAACTTTGCCTGTAGCCGTTTCATAATATGTTCGACATTTATTGGATTTATTAACATTGCTGCCACTTCCTCTTTGGCAGCACCTTTTAAACTTTTCTGTAGTCTAAGCAGATTGTCTAAACTTGAGTACCTGTTGTCTCAATAAACATTGTACTAAATATTGGCCAGTCTTCTGGCTGCCCATGGAAAGCTGGCAAATCAATTATTCTTCCTTTTTGCAAACCTATGCCGAATGCGTCACAACCCCGTAACCCCGAGGGACCAGCAACCATGTATACCACCCTGTGTGGTACCAAATGTCGATTCAACTCCAGGATGAGGTTCTCTTTTTAAGAAGTCCAAGCCATGTGTGCCACCCTGTGCGGCACCAGTTGTCGCTACGCTGCTTGTTGATGGGGCCGCGCCGATCCACAATCCTCCCTGTGAGGATTTTAAGCTATATGTGCCGCTTTGTGCGGCACCAGTTGTCGCTACGCCACCTGTCGATGGGGCTGCGCCGACCAATCCATGAGTACCACCCTGTGCGGCACCGTTTGTCGCTACGCCGCCTGTCCATGGGGCTGCACCGACCAAGCCATGAGTACCACCCTGTGCGGCATCGTTTGTCGCTACGCCGCCTGTCCATTGGGCTGCGCCGACCAAGCCATGAGTACCACCCTGTGCGGCACCAGTTGTCACTACGCCGCCTGTCCATGGGGCTACGCCGACCAAGCCATGAGTACCACCCTGTGCGGCACCAGTTGTTGCTACGCCGCCTGTCCATGGTGCTGCGCCGACCAAGCCATGAGTACCACCCTGTGCGGCACCAGCTGTCGCTACGCCGCCTGTCCATGGGGCTGCGCCAACCAAGCCATGATTACCACCCTGTGCGGCACCAGTTGTCGCTACGCCGCCTGTCCATTGGGCTGCGCCGACCAAGCCATGAGTACCACCCTGTGCGGCACCGTTTGTCGCTACGCCGCCTGTCCATTGGGCTGCGCCGACCAAGCCATGAGTACCACCCTGTGCGGCACCGTTTGTCGCTACACTGCTCGACGAAGAAGCAGCGCCGGGTGTCAATGCGTCTACTTTATGCTTATAAACTGTAAACTCTTCTGTCATTACGTTAATTTTTGCATAACTCGTTCTGTTTGCAACTGCTGTTCTGCTAATATTTTCTCCATGAAGACTTGCAGATCCATTGTTTGCGCTTCCTTATTTTTTGCAACTACGGTTTTATCCTCATCTTCGCTTAATTGTTCCATTTCGCCATCCGTATTTTCTGTGTGTCCACTTGGTCGTGGCGTCGACGCGTGTGCTTGATCCATTTTTTCTTCGAGCTTCTTCTTACTGCGAGTCAACACCATTTAGTCCGTATGTGTATGAGCAGTGCAGCTATATGATCGTTTTGCACATTTTCGCGGGTCACACATACATACAAATGTAATTAGCAAATTCTTGGAAATGCCATGTAAGTCTTTTGCGACGTGGGCAAGTTTATCAAATTTAATAAAAATGTAATTAAATAAAACTTGAAATACTTTAATAAAACGGTGCATTCCATCTTGTTAGCTTTATTCAGTTATTTGCTTATGTATATAATAAATGCGAGGTAGGGTCGTTTATTAAATTGTATTTCTGCTCACGTCTGATCACACTATAATACTGAACTGAATCGATACATGTTCATAGCTTAGGGCTACGCTTTCGATAAATATCGTTGAAATTATCGTGAACAAATAGTCAGCTGAGACTGATACCCAGGGATACGGGAATCGAAACGCATTCACAATACTACGGTTGAATTCGAATTTTTATTTTCTTCAGCAACACATTGCTTAAAAAATGCAAAAATATTGCCGTGTTTTTCCATCACAGCTCAACGGCAACCAAAGCTTTAGAAGAAGAACTTCAAAGACGAAATTTGCCTCTGTTGAAATTACAACAAGCTGTTCCTACAAGATGGAATTCTGTAAACGCTATGCTAGAACGTATGCATTAAAATTTTGATGCAATTGTTTATGTTTTACTTATAATTCCAAATAATCTGCGTCCGCTATCATCTTCTTGTAAGGAGATCATGCATCACGTGTTGGCGGTATTAAAACCTTTTAAAGATGTAACGGAACAACTCAGTGGAGATTCTTATGCTACCATGTCTCTTATAATACTGTCTACGAAACATATTTTGACAGAACTTAATATGATCAAAACCAGCTTATTGAAGTTTCCAGAAGTAATGAAACTTTATGAGGGTCTTATAACAAATACTTTCAAATACCTCATTCCATACGAAGATCGCAGCTGAAAATTTGCTTCTACCATCATTATCGATAAGCAACACCAAAATATCGATCCGTATCGATAAGCGAAATTCCCGATATTTCGCATCACTAGCGTGTGCCATTCGAGAATAGGCAAAACGCAACAGCAACACGTGCTGGCTCGTCGTAGCCACTCAGTTTTGGTGAGCCTGGGATTTGTAATTTTTATACTCGATACCGAAGGTAAAGAGTATATCCGTCCGTCTGTATTTCGCAACTTTTTTCCACACCCTTCAAGCTAGTGAATTTAAACTTTCCAATTCTCTTTATCTATGGGATAGTAAATTAAAGTGTCAAGATGGTGGTTCTACGATAACTGGGGGGCTGGCAAATCGATACATTCGATAACTCAAAACCGATAAATCCGCATATTTTGCACATGCTTACAGCTAGAACTACCAAATTTGGTAAGAAGATAGCTACTAGCAACCCCCAAAAAACTGCATCAAAAATTTTGGAGCCACGCTCCCATTCTACCCCCAGCCCCCCTCCCCCCGCATTTTAAAGTCAAAAAAGCCTATATCTCCCACAGTTTTTGAGCTAGAGCCACCAAATTTGGTGCCAAGATAGGCGATGATGACCCCCCAAAAACTGCATCAAAAGTTTGGATGCCACGCCCACCAATACCACCCTAGCCGCCCCCAGCTGCCCCAACGCTTCGTCAAAAACGAGAATGCGTGTATCTTCCAGATTTGTGGAGCTAGAGCCACCAAATTTGGTAGGAAGATAGCTGGTAACGAACCCCAAAAAACTGCATCACAATTTTGGAGTCACGCCCACCCCTTCCACCCCCTTTCCACACCTTTTACAAACTTTGAGCTAGGGTCACCAAATTTGGAAGGAAGGTAGCAATTGACATTCCACATAGATCTGCAGCAAAACTTTGGATGCCACGCCCACCCATACCGCCCCCAGCCCCCCTTTCCACACTTTTTAAAAACTTCGGGCTAGAGTCACCAAATTTGGTATGAAGATAGCAATTGACATTCCACACAGATCTGCATCAAAACTTTGGATGCCACGCCCACCCATACCGCTCCCAGCCCCCCTTTCCCCACTTTTTACAATTTTCGAGCTAGAGTCACCAAATTTGGTATGAAGATAGCAATTGACATTCCACAAAGATCTGCATCAAAAATTTGGATGCCACGCCCAGCCATACTGCCCCTAGCCCCTCTTTCCCCACTTTTTACAAACTTCGAACTGGAGTCACCAAATTTGGTATGAAGATAGCAATTGACATTTCACAAAGATCTGCAGTAAAAATTTGGATGCCACACCCCCCCATACCGCCCCCAGCCCCTCTTTCCCCACCCATTACAAACTTCGAGCTAGAAACACCAAACTTGGTATGAAGATAGCAATTGACATTTTGCAAAGATCTGCAGTAAAAATTTAGATGCCACACCCACCCATACCGCCCCAGGCCTCCTTTCAACAGCTCTTACAAACTTTCAGCTAGCGTCACCAAATTTGGAAGGAAGACAGTTGGTGGCATCCCTATCTGCATCGGAGAATCTTTAAGGCAGCGTACACCCCTTCCCCATCCGTACCCCTTTGTAATCAGGCCTCTTTTTACCTGTTTTAACCGTACGACACACACCCGGGTACAAATGTATCCACTTTTGACTTTGAGGTGATATAACTCACAAACGGCTAAAGTTAGGCTATTCAAACTTCGGATCTAGGAAGAATAGACATTTCTGAGTCGTTCAAGACCTAATTCATCCAAATCGGACTATTGGTTGAGGAGCTATGATCTTTTGCAAAAACCTTATACGACTTCACACCCCCGGGATACGTTTGTACCCCACCAGTTTATATGTAAATAATAAGCAAGAAAAGCATTTATGATGATGATTTTTTATTAGAAAAATGAAAAATAAGATGAATAAATGTTAAATTTATGATTAATTATTAAAAAAATATTAAATTTTATATTAAATGGAAGAATTATCGTCACAAATAGTAAGAGAAGCCCTAATGTTGGACACCCCTTTGGTTTTTGTGACATAAGACTGTCCAAAATCAACGTACAGCTTAACTGTTAGTATCGTTGAAAAGCTTGTTCATTGCGCATCGATTGGTATAAGGCATTATACACATTTCATTCATGTTTAATGATAACTTTCACATTTAATGAAAAAACTCAAAATCACGATTTTCAAAAAAGTGCCCCGAAGTTGGACACCCCCTTTTATCTTGTGAAAATGCAGCCAATAAAATAAAATAAAATGCCAAATCATTGTTTTTATGTAAGAGTTTGTTTTTTATGCAATTAAACAATGAAAATCAAACGAATTTATTATTTTATTAATTATTATTACTCGTAATGAGCAGTATCGCAAGTAATGCACCGATATATCGATTGATGTATCGATCTATACATCGCATGCTCATCATTGCTCACATACCTTATTAATATGGCGCGAAATATGTAAACAAACTAATTATTCTTTTTTTTGGGTTTTTTTTTTCATCAAAACCATTTATTATGAAATTATTTATGCAATTAACTATGAAATTCAACTTAAAGTTTCTTTATTTGGTTTTTTTCATTTAAACCATAAAATTTCAATTTCCATATCTTGTTGCGCGCTCATTTTGATACATTTATATGAAGATGACACGATCATCGATACAATTGAATGAAAATATCGATTACAATTAATCGTGTTCAATTGTGAAACATCAACAGTGTCCAGATTAGAAGAAAGCACGGTTTTAACATTTTTGAATGTAAAACCCAAAATATTGAAAAAAAAAAAATGTTTGATTGCAGAATATGAAAGAGCATGATGAAACGAATAAGAGAAAATGTATTAACCTTTGCTGAATCAGGGAATAATTCAGTTACATAAGCGTTGAAATTTTAAAAAGTTTAGGTCGGAATATCGGTATTTTTATTTTTGTCTCTGAATTAGCCAAAACTAGGTATTAACACCTGTAGACCATGTCAAAAGAAAGCCGGCACTGAAATCTATCTGTCACAGTAATTAGACCGCGCTAGCATCAAAACTCGCAAAATAAAGGGGGGTGTCCGACTTCTGTACAGTGTCCGAGATTGGGGCTTCTCCCTTACATATTGTATTTGTGACAGAGTGTTCAAGACACATCGGCTTCTTACATTTAGCGCACGTCTTCCTTGTCTTCCTACGCCGTTTTGTTTCTTGCAGGTAGCATAAATAGCAGGAGCCACATACTGGTTTCGGTATACGTGCTGCGGCAGAGGTAGATGGTGCCGTGTTCAGCATGGTTTCAATTGGTCTGTTGCAGTATGCTTCAATAGCAATTTTTGTTGGAAAATTTCGCGTCACTTGGCGATTTAATGCTCTTTCCTCAATTATGGGCATACACAACGCCTCCGCCAAGCTGCGCAGGAAGTTCTTACGCATATTTGACCGAACAGGCAGCATTGGATTGTTAATTTTATAGACTATATATGCAGCCAGAGCTGTAATGTCTAACATATTGAAGAACATGGACAATGGCCAACGCTTCGTCATACGTTGTGTTGGATATTCGCTGAACAATTGATCCATTCTGTCCACGCCACCCTTTGTCATGTTATAAAATTCAATTATTTCTGGTTTGCCACTTTCAGCTATCTGGCCATCGTAATGTAACGATGACAGCAAAGTTACAGTTTTGTTTTTTCGTGGCACATAAGAGCACATAGTCATAATGTTTTTAAACCCAAATATCGTTGACCCAATTGGCCTGTTCCTGTGCGTCTTCATTTCCGCAGGAATATAAGTTTTGTTTTTGCGAACAGTTCCAACGATTGTCAAATTCCACGTCAGAAGAAGTTCGGCTACTGGCAACGTTGTAAAAAAATTATCCATTGTAATATTCCGGCCACTCCCTTGATATCCACCACACTTTTATGCCATATTTTGCAGGTTTAGAGGGTATGTATTGCGTAAAACGTGTGCGTCCACGGAAAGGAAATAATTGTTCGTCTATTGTAAGGAGTTCACTTGGCTTGTAATGTGCAGCAAGGTTGTGGTTCATCATCATCCACAACTCACTAATTGGTGCAGCTTTGTCCGTTTGTAGGCGTTCTGCACGAGTGTTCTTATTATCAAATCTAATGAAACGCAAAATGGCACAAAAACGGTTGACTCCCATCGTGGCGCGATACAAGGGGTAGCTCTTTACGTTCCACAAATCACGAACACTTTCCGTATTACTATGGTTTGCTCCAGTCATGAGTAGTACGCCATACCAACAAGAATTCACTAAATAGAGCTGCCAAACAGCAAAATTCCATTATTCAATTGGAGCTCGTAACGTAACTAACCGTAGCTACCACTCGCTCTGAGAGCGCACTTCGGGCGTTTCTCGTGCTTCGTGTGTCATTCGCCAGCCATTTCGCTTCCTAACTTTGCTACAACATTTTTGTTGAGAGCACAAGCAGCCAGCTAGCCAGCGATTTTCAAGCGCGCAGTGGCTTCTTCAATTACTGTACCCCCATTTTTTTCCTTGTATTCCTTATGTGCTCTTATTTTATTGCTTATTTTACTGCGTCGACCTAGCACCAGCAAAGCAAATGAGCGAATTAATATAAACATACATATATAATATATATGTATGCAGTTTTGGTGGTAGCCAGGCATTGATTTTGGATTTTTGCTAGCCGAAAGGCTAGCTACCATAAGCATGTGTGTGTCCCTGTCTCTATGCATGTCCATATTTCACTGTATGCGTAACATTTGCCAGGCAATTCATTGACCTTTCTCAAATTTCGGCAAACGCTAAACAGCCAAATTTTATATTAAATTTGTATTATGCCTTCAAAAAACCCAAGAAAAACCAGAAGAACAATACTTCCAAGGCAGTTTTGGTGCTCATCGGACATTTGCTCATCAGGCGAACAGCAAAATTAACAAGCGTCTACTAAAATAAGCAGGCATTTATCAGTTTTGCATTGCTCGTCATACATGCTCTTTCATGTTTTCAGCTATATGACTCTTTCCCAATCATTTTGTCATCGCAACCACCATACAGCTATACTGCGATGCATACAAATTGCGAAAGTGTATTCCACACGTCCATTTGCCCAAGTCATTTGCCTAAATTCTAAAGCAGAAGCAACACAAGAAACCGCTCGGCATAGCAAGTGCAAAAGAGATTCAAGAAAACGGCCACGCACTGCACGCTGTGTGTGTTGTGTTGCTTCTGCTTTAGAATTTAGGCAAATGACTTGGGCAAATGGACGTGTGGAATACACTTTCGCAATTTGTATGCATCGCAGTATAGCTGTATGGTGGTTGCGATGACAAAATGATTGGGAAAGAGTCATATAGCTGAAAACATGAAAGAGCATGTATGACGAGCAATGCAAAACTGATAAATGCCTGCTTATTTTAGTAGACGCTTGTTAATTTTGCTGTTCGCCTGATGAGCAAATGTCCGATGAGCACCAAAACTGCCTTGGAAGTATTGTTCTTCTGGTTTTTCTTGGGTTTTTTGAAGGCATAATACAAATTTAATATAAAATTTGGCTGTTTAGCGTTTGCCGAAATTTGAGAAAGGTCAATGAATTGCCTGGCAATGTTACGCATACAGTGAAATATGGACATGCATAGAGACAGGGACACACACATGCTTATGGTAGCTAGCCTTTCGGCTAGCAAAAATCCAAAATCAATGCCTGGCTACCACCAAAACTGCATACATATATATTATATATGTATGTTTATATTAATTCGCTCATTTGCTTTGCTGGTGCTAGGTCGACGCAGTAAAATAAGCAATAAAATAAGAGCACATAAGGAATACAAGGAAAAAAATGGGGGTACAGCAATTGAAGAAGCCACTGCGCGCTTGAAAATCGCTGGCTAGCTGGCTGCTTGTGCTCTCAACAAAAATGTTGTAGCAAAGTTAGGAAGCGAAATGGCTGGCGAATGACACACGAAGCACGAGAAACGCCCGAAGTGCGCTCTCAGAGCGAGTGGTAGCTACGGTTAGTTACGTTACGAGCTCCAATTGAATAATGGAATTTTGCTGTTTGGCAGCTTTATTTAGTGAATTCTTGTTGCTGTAACTCTTTAGCCAGATTGAATATTTGAATGAACTAAACGGCAAAATGATTGCAAGATGTTAAACTATGCATATGTACAGAGATAAATAATTATTTGGTTTTACTTTCATTAGAAACGCAAAAAAAAAACATGTAGTTATCGCATTAACTGACTTTATTTGCCTATATCTTTTGAACCAGGCAGAATATTCGAATGAAACAAGAAGTAAAACACTTGCAATATATTCTAAATTTAAATTAAAATAACATTAAAAATAAAAATAATACGAATTTATTTTTTAACAATGAGAAAACGCCAAAATAAAGCAGTGGGCACAAACGTATCCCGGGTGTGTGAAGTTGAAGTTGCTTTTGGGTGTGTGTCGTACGGTTAATACTGGTATCGAGTATGCCGCAAGCGGTTGCGTCCGACTGCAACGTTTCCACTTGTTTGATATTTTGTTTGGGCTAGCTCCACTGAGATTGTGTGTGCGTCCCTGTATATATGAATTTCGGCAAACGCTAAAAAGCCAATATTTAGATAAAATTTGGTGGCATTTTTGGTGCTGGTCGATAAATTGCAGGAACAGGCGAGCAGGAAAATAATCAAGGGTCTAGCAAAATCAACAAGAATGAAACTTATATAGAGTCGTCATGAGGCCAAATTCTGACTGCCAGTTGGAATAGGCAATCGTGGCGACACCTCTCTCACAAAGCGCTGCTGCTGCTTTTTTCTCTGCCAGCGCATTTCGTGCCCGAGTATAAACTCACTCGGCTTGGCGACTGTTATACGCTTTTGTTTTCTCATAGCACAGCCAGCCAGCCATGCTCTGAGTATATGCCCATAGGCAGCGATTTTGCAGCGCGCAGTTGCTTCTTCGCTTGCTGTGTGCCCTTCTTTTGCTTCTATAAACATATGAGCGTGTCTACGTCACACGCATTATCATTTTTTTTAATCATTTTTGCGACGTTGCCTTAATGAAGCTATGCATTATACCCACATTCATATATATTTATATATGTTTGCTGTTTTGCTAGGATTTCTACTGATTTTTGTTATTTTGTTTGGGCTGGCTAGTGTTAGTGTGTTAGTGATTTTGTATTTCTACATGACATATTTAATTGTATGCGAAGCATTTGCCATGGCATTCATTGACCTTTCTCTACTTATTATCAATTCAATTTGGTGCAGAATTTGTATTTTGCCTACAAAAACCTAAAAAGCAAACTTCCAAGGCAGCCAAATATCATATTTTGTGCTGATCGACCATTTGCAGTATCAGGCAAACAGCAAAATAAACAAGTGTCTAGTAAAATAAGCAGCCGAATATCAGTTTTGCATTGCTGGTCATATATACTCTTTCATGTTTTTAGCTCTATGACACTTTCCAACAATTTTGCCATCGCATCTATCACACAGCTATGCAGCGATGCGCAAATATGCTGAAAGTGTATTGAATAGTGTATTTGTCGAAAAAACGTTATAAGAAAAACTAACAAAAATCTCAACGAGCAGGCCCAGCAAGAATGAAGCAAATGCACATGCATACACACACAAACACATTTTTACCGTTCTTGCTTTCCGCTAGCCCGCCGCCTCTCTTTTAATCAACAAGAATAGAACCTATATAGAGTCGTCATGAGGCCAAATTCTGACTGCCAGTTGGAATAGGCAATCGTGGCGACACCTCTCTCACAAAGCGCTGCTGCTGCTTTTTTCTCTGCCAGCGCATTTCGTGCCCGATTATCAAGCCACTCGGCTTGACGGCTGTTATACGCTTCTTTTCCCTCATAGCACAGCCAGCCAGCCATGCTCTGAGTATATGCCCATAGCAACAAGAATAGAACTTGGTACACATACCAGCAGAATCAGTCTAGAGCTGAGACACAAACCCAGTATTTACCATAAGCTAATAAATCCCATAATTATGGGATGTATTTAACAGCACATCAGAAGTATAAGAGCAAGTAATAAAGAGAATTATTGTTGCTAGACAATCAAGATATATAATTTTGTTTATTGTGTTTTGTGGATTGATCGCTGTGTTGGGTTTTTGTTGACAAACATACATGAATATTACGAAATATACTAATGTTATACATACATAATTGCAGTTTCTAACAACTAACGGTTTTAAAATTGGTTTTCCTAACTTTATCATAACATTATCATTATCTTATATATACATATGCATATATAATAACAATATGCGACTTAAAATAACGCTTACTTTCTTTGTCCCCAAAGTCATGCCTAACGACTACATAAAAATTGAATGTACATCTAGAACAAAACATATATATA
Organism: Scaptomyza flava; assembly: GCA_030179655.1. NCBI lineage: Eukaryota > Metazoa > Arthropoda > Insecta > Diptera > Drosophilidae > Scaptomyza > Scaptomyza flava. Next base: position 526,352 of record JARNME010000042.1, on the reverse strand, counting down.
AACTAACATAAATAAGCATACATATACATATATACATATGAATGTATTGTATGTGTATGTATATAATTTGTATTCTGAAATTGGTTTAAGTACATCAATATGGCAGCTTATGCCCAATTTGAGGTTAACATAACCTCACTTGCATCCATTTACACTGTCTAAACATCTTGTTAGGTTATCGGGTAGACTGTTGGTAAAAGACAGTTCGGGAATATAGTAGGACATATAGTCAAAAAAAAAAAGTTATTTCAGAAAAGAAAAGCTTCAGTTTAAGACTAAAATGTAATATAAAGCTTTGATAAAAAGTTGTATACTTGATTAATGGCGATTTCTTTTCTGACAAAAAATGTAGCATTATGTTACATTTTTTGAGGTTGCACTTTTGTTTGTGTTCTTTTGTGAATTAGGGCTACCCTTGCCCCATATGTTTGTGTTCTTTTCTTACAGTGTTGCCCTATGAATGCAACATAAATGCAACATTTCTCACCCTGAAATAAACGAGAGTGTTGTTTGATCAGGGTTGCATTTTAATAGTGTTTGACATAGTAAAGTGACCATATTAAAGCACGAAAAAGTATTTTGATCATATTTCCACAATAAATATGAAATTAATGAACGATTTATGAATGAATTCACAAATTCAGCTGATCATTTAATTCAGTCAGCTGATTGATTAAGTGTTGCCTTTTTTTTTTTGATTGTTTGTGGTAGTAAAAGTGTTGCCCTTTTTCGGGCAAAACGGCAACACTTTAACAGGGTAAATGCAAAATTTAAAACATGCTGCCTGAAAACGGGTAACATTTTTTTTACAAAAGAAATCACCATTAGTAAAAATAAAATATTTGAAAGCATGAACACGTAGGCAATAAACTAAAGTTTTTAAAAGAGAAAAAGCAACATTTCCAATAACAAAATGCTATAAACTTAAACACGTAATAATAACGTTTAAGACAAAATAAAATACAATTGCACATGCCTTATAATATTACATACAAGTATATGTGTGCATATTTACACATTTAAGCTTTCCCATAATGAACATCACACTCAACTCAAAAAAAATTCCACTTCACTGCGAAGCTAAATTAAACGAAAATTCACAATAGAAATTCAGTATAGGAAAGTTTAACTGTATGGATATATGAACTATGTGGGAAGTGGGGTATTGTTAGGGATAGGTAATTGTGTAGCGCTCAAAGTACACACTTAAAACAAAAATTGCACTGCCCATTAACGTCTTTTGGGGTTGGTGGCACGCCTAGAAACGTTGCGGTAGCAGATCAGTCTTGATACCCCTTACCGAATGCTTCTTCTTGCGATGCGTGGACAGATTGCATGATTGCTTAAAGGAAGCGTCGCACATATCACAGTTGAAACGCCGCTCCTTGCTGTGCACCACCCGATGCAGTTCCATTCGCGATTTGTACTTGAACTTGATGCCACATGTGCCATAATCGCAGACATACCAGCGCTCACTATCATCCGATGAGACAGCGCTGCTGGCACTAGCCGTCGTACTATTGGAGTCCTTGGGTGCCAGCTCCTGAGCAACGGCAAGCAGAGGCATGCCTAGCTGCATTACTGGAATATTGCCGCTGGTCAATTGCGACTGCTGTGCTTGTGGCTGTGGAGTTGCTGTTGTTATTGTTGTGCTAACTCCAACAATTGCTGCCGTAGTTACTCCGCCAGCGTTAAGAAAACTGGATGTTGCTGTCGGTGGTGGTGCTGGGGGCGCCGGCACCACCTGCGACAAATGATATATTGTGGTATTTGACGAAGCGGCGGCGGCAGCTGTGGCTGCTCGCGTTTCGGGTGTCAGCGTTAGACTAGTGGGCTCCACTTTGATGTCATTGCCACCGCTAAGGCTGCTGCTGTGAGCGCTGCTATCACCGCCGCCACCACAACCACTAGCTCTGGTGGTGGTTGCAGCGGCAACTGCGTGCAATTCGGCGAGCTCTTTGGCAGCATCCCGCTGCTTTTGTTGCTGATGGAGATGCTGCTGATGCTGTTGATGTGCTTCGTGCAGCTCTGCGGCAGCGGCAACATCGCGCTGCTCATCATCGGTGTACTTGTACATGGCAACGGGAACAGCGACTGTCGTGACATGGGCTGCCGCCTGGGCTGTGGAGTTTGATGTGGCTGCTGACGCAGACTCCACATCCGTTAGACAAAAGCTGCTGCTGCTGCTATTATGCCCTTGCTGCACCAATACACACACACAGGCCCACACATAATCACACAGAAAACAAAAATGAAAACATTAGTTTGGGCGCCAAAAACAGAAATGAAACAATTTTAATTTTAAGCATGTTCAAAAAGGGGCGGCGCCTTTGAGGCAAAATACGAGCGTTTGCTTACTTTTGTAACGCCGTGCAGAAAATTATGCTCATCCTGTATGTGCTTCCAGAAGGCGTCCTGCGTTTGAAGCTCTTGCTGGCATGTGTGGCAGACGATCCAAAAACTGTCGCCAGAAAGACAAAACTCGCCCAGCTTTGTATAGATCTTATGGTTCTTGCTGAGAATGCGCGGAAAACCCATTGCGATAACGCCTGTGGGGTCGTGCGCTGTGCTTTATTATTATTTATATTAATGTTCTATTGGCTGGCTGTAGCACAGGGTCGCATTCGAGAGGCTGTGTATGTTTTTGTTACCGATATACGCTTATTAATCATATCGATATGTGTAAGTGTTACGCAGCATTACAGCGTTTGGCGTTGCCACCAGCGTGGAGTGAGTTGCGGGAATGCAAAACGTAAGAAAAAGGCGATAAATTTTAGTTTTATATCTTTAGCGGTTGTTTCAGAATTTAATTTTGCTTCAGTTTATTTATTTTCATTTGAAGCTTTTATTTTTTGTTGGCTTGGCAAAAAAAAAAATAAATAAATTGACTATAATAAACAAGTGAATTCATAAATACTTTTCGGCTTCAACCAACAATAAAAATATTTAAATGTTCATCATGTGTGTATACAAAACTAAACTGTATGGTAAAACTAAAACGAATGTTAATAATAAACATTTCTTAAAATAATTTCCCCATCTTATTTAATTACAGCACAAAATGATTGGTATGTCTTATGCATAACATTATTAATCATACAAATAAATATGTTTTGCTTTATCTCTTCATTTTTGCTAAATAATCCATAAAACGGATATTATTTACGTAACTTATTCACAATATATATGTATATGCATATATATATTGTGCAATATACATATATATATTGTGCAATATACTTATATACCCTTGCTGAGGGTATTTTTTGATTTTGTTTTAAGGTATACAACGCAGAGACAATTGTGCTTATACTATTCTTGATTTTATTTTGGAATCGGCCGGTTTGGAACACTGTGTACATCGGCCAAAAGATTGGTTTTTTTTTTTTTTTTTTTTTTTGTATGAACATCTTTTTGGCTAACAACGATATCCTAACCAAACCCACAAGCAATGTGCGTAATAATGTTCTTGACATTTCGGCAAACAAAAATTTTCAACATCATAAACATGGAAAAAATAGTTTGGGGGGTTTTTTCTTAAATGTAGCTATAAACTTGTTCAAAATGCAAGGATGCGTGCCGAAAATGTCGCCGTTCTTGTTTTGTATGTTTTTCACATTTTTTTTTTCGTATTTGTTTCTTTTTTTGTGGTTTAGAATAATGTTAAGGACTTGGAAATTGTTCATTTACAAAGTACATAAGTTGTTGTTAGCTAATATGAAGAAGGTTTCAACATATGTAGCTTGTGGCAAGCCGTATGAATTTGAATAATTTTTTTTACAATTTATTCCCATATATTGAGTTATTTATAAGTAGTAGGCAAGAAATTACATTTCTTGCTCAGCATTACATGTTAATGACTTTACATTAATTTGTGTGTATTTATTTTTTCTTTATGAAAAAATTAATTTATATAACTATGCAGTCAGTTTGACACCAGCAAATGAGCTTTTAAGGTTGCTGTCGTGTTTTTGTTGTTGTTTGTATTTTGAGCGTGCAGCGCGCATCAAAAACAAAAGCAATTTTTATACAATGAACCCATGTAAAGGGCGAAAGGGAGAATTTTTGCAACCGTCCGTCTGTCTGTATGCGCGTGTCGATTTCCGAGACTATAAGAGCTAGATTTGACTTGAGATTTGGGATATAAGTTCCAATTTGTTTCAAATTATCGATAAACAGTTAACGATACCGAAATGTTATCGACCCCACCTACAGACAAATTATAAATCATCTGTGAAAAATTCATGTAAATCTGTTGAGAAACTCTAACAGATATCGACAATTGAAGTTTAGTCAATAATCCAATGACTTAACTTATAATATATATGTAGGGATCAGGGTTCTCCTAGTCGAGTTTTGGCGGCTTGAGCCTTCTTACTTGTTTTTAAAGTGTGTGTGCAAGTGCTGACCTCGAAAAATTATAAGAGTTATTGTTTCTAGTGTTTGCTTTTTGTGTGGCTTTAATGTAATCAGTTCTTTGAGTTCTCAGTAAAAAAAAAGGTTTATAAACACAAATAGTTGAACAAAAAGCAAGAAACGATAGTTTTGTTTTTGTTTAGGTTTTCTAGCCAGCGATCGCTGTAATCGATACTTTGGTAAACATGAACTACCGATAACCGATTGGTTGAAGGCATATGATGCCAAGAAAATTAGTTAACCTACTTACGCGCTAAACAAAAAATTAAAAAAAAAAAGAAATTAAATAATAGTAAGTGCCTATATATGTATAAAAAATATCTAGATAAGCTTATCAGTAATTCAGTTATAATTATAAAATAACTTAGCCATAGACTACAATATACAATAGAGCACGAAGGAGAAGCTTCTCAATTTAGAAAGCATCGCCCGCATACCATGGATGCACCCAGGGCGCTGATGGTGGCGGCGTTGGCGGATATATCGTTGGCGATGGCTGACCATGTGCATGATGGGCCGCTGCCGCCGCACTCAAGTGATGATAGGGCGCCGAGAAGGCGCCATAATAGGAGGCAGCTGCCAATGCAGCCGCTGCTGCTGCTGATGTCGGGGATGCCGCTGCCGATGTACCCGAGGAGTTTGTAGAGGATGCTGGCGACAGCGCTGCTGCTGCTGCTGCTGCACAAATGCTGTGCCGTCGCTGCATGATCGCATGTCGCTGCTGACGTTCCGCAGCGACTGCTGCTGCGGCCACAGCAGCAACACGTGTAGCTGATGCCGGTAGGCCAACAACACTCACGCCGTGGTGATGATGATGTCTCATCTCCACGGTTTGTGTGAGGCGGCGAGTACGCAGCTGCTGCAATCGCTGTGCCAACTGTGGCGGTGGCTGAGGCGCATGTTGTCCCAGATGCGTTTGCTGCTGCGGGGGTGCTGGAGCCGCTAAATCTCTGGCCAAGCTCCAGTCAACGCTGGTGCGGCGACGTAGTCCTGGTGGCGTAACCTCAGCGCTGAGCGGTAAACTGATCATGTTGGCAGCTGCTTTGCTATACAGCGTGTACAAATACCCATGCTCCGCCTGAGCCATTTGCTGTGCAACTGTTTGGCTGCTATTGCTGCAGCTACTGCCGCTGCTACTGGTGACTTTACCTATGGTACTACTGCTGAAGCTGTTGGTAATATTGTTGCTGCTGCTACTTTGTTGATGTTCGGCGTGCTGTCGCTTTTTAAGCTGACGTTGCTGTTCCTGTTGCTGGCTTGTTGTTGCTGCTGCTACTGCTGTTGCTGACGGTGTTGGTGGCGGGCCCACTGCTAATGCTGCTAGTGCTGAATGTGGTTGAGGTTCTATCGGCTGTTGATAGTGCTGGCGGTTGTGCTGGGAGTACAACATTTCGTATGTGTTTCTGTTGTGTGATGGTAGTATTTGTTGTTGTCGATAGAGTTGTTGGTGTTGCTGCTGATGAAGTTGATTCTGTTGTGTGAGGCGTTGTTGCTTATGTTGCCGTAGTTGTAGTTGTTGCTGATGCTGTCGCTGCTGCTGTGACTGTTGTTGCTGTGGTGCTGGAGGCGGTGCCAGATGAGATGCGGCTGTTGTTGTTGTTTTATGTTGTAGTTTATTGTCTAATAGTGGTGGTATTGCTGCTGATTTTGGTGTTATGTTTGTTTTTGTAATATAACAGTGATCTGCTGTAGTTACTGCTGCTGCTGTTGTTAATTTAAATGTTGTAGGCAAATGTTGTGCTCCCCAGCTTAAATCCTAGCTTGTGCGCGTACGCTTCGCCGGATGCTGCTCCGACTGGCGTGTCATGAATGTCAATTGCGTCATGTATTTGATAATGTCGCGAACTTGAACGAGCGGCATATTCTCGTTATAGGAACGATCGTACTCCATCAGTATTTGCACCTGTCGCCTGTAAAAAGGGGGTGCGAGATCGATTAACATCAAATTCAAATAGGTCACGAAATATGATAGAAGTTGTACGAGTTGTTGGCAATACGTGTAATCCAAATAATATTCTTGGGCATCATATAAAAAATATAAATGAATGGTTAGAATCCAGCACTGCCAGGAATTTGTAATATATTTTGAAAGTAAGCGACACAAAAAGTATAGGGCGACCAAAAAAAACCACCATAAAATGTAGTGGCATTTGCCTTTAATTGAGTAATCGGCTTTTAAAAACTACACGGACATTTAATAGATCGCATGAATTTAACAAAAAATATTAGATAGTTCCCTTCTTGGCACAAGTCGACCATGGCAGCACAAATTCCTTCGACACAGTAATAATTGAAATGTATGATTCCTGCCCTGAGCGTCAGCTGTTATAGAGTATTATGCCGATACTAATGATAATCATTTTTAGTATTTTTAGCAACGTTGCTGGATACACAGGAATCGGGATCTACAGTTTTTTATACCCTTAACCCATAAAATGGGTAAATAAGGGTATAATGGTTTTGTGCAAAAGTATGTAACAGGCAGAAGGAAGCATCTCCGACCTTATAAAGTATATATATTCTTGATCAGCATCAACAGCCGAGACGATATAGCCATGTCCGTCTGTCCGTCTGTCTGTCCGTCTGTCCGTCTGTCCGTCTGTATGAACGCGTGGATCTCAGAGACTACAAGAGCTAGAGACTTCTGATTTTGTATTTAAGTTCTCCTATACCATGAGCAGAACAAGTTTGCTTCAAATTATCGATAACTATTCTGGTTTCCGATATACACATAATATCGATAACAATAAAATATCGAATTTGGAAAATCTAAAAATGAGGGTTGAAGAAATGGATAATGATAGAACTTTTCTGAAAATTTCGTCCAAATCGGTTGAGAAACACCGGAGATATCCAATTTAATCGATTGAAGCTAAGTCAGTATACCAAAGACTTACATAAATTTAATTTATTTATTGCAACTGCGTTCAGGGTATCTTCTAGTCGGGCTCTCCCGACTAGAGCCTTCTTACTTGTTTAAAATGGAGTTCAACAGCAACATTTTTTCGCAGTGCTGGAGGAGTCTTACCTTAAAATGTGGAAGGCAAATGCCAAAATAACATGTTGCTTAAAAAATTCTGATAAATGAATGCTGCATTTAATAGTGAAACCACCTGCATTACCAGAATGCAGAATTCATAAGAAATTCTTATAGTGGAACTGGGGTATTATTTGAGTCTTAAATTGTTCAGCATACATTCACAACCAATTGTTCATAAGTTTTTATATCGGAAGCATCGAATCAATCAATTGATTTCGATGGTCATGTTAACAAACTACCGAAAAAATGTGTGTTTTCATATTTGCATTAAAAAAATCGTGTAAGCTTCTAACGGAATGAGAACATAAGTCTTAAGCGAGCGACTGGACAATTTAAGAGACATATGATACACACTATCCTATACGATCCCCATAGATAGATTAATGATCGATTAGTTAAAAAAAAATTAATTCATTGTAATTTAAGTCTTAAAGTTTTTTTTTACATACCGATTGGCCTTGTAAAGCTCAACGCCAAGCGCTTCAATAAGCCGCTTGCAATGATCAAGAGCAACAGCAGGGAAAAAGTTATTTTGGAACTCGGTCAGCGTCATTAGCTGCTCGGAATCATTGTAGGCCTTCATGTTGATGCACGGCACTAGATGCTTATCCACGCACACCTTCTGCACCTTGTACGGTGTAAGGTTCATGTTGCTGGTGGGTATATCGGGTATGACGCACAATCGTTGCGCCCCATCACCGGACGCATTGACACCGCACGCAGCGGCCGCCAGTGCCGCATGCCGCTGCAGATGCATTGAGGCGCTATTAGCTCCAGAACTGCCCGTATTGCCACTGCTAGATGAATTGTTGCCAGAATTTGTGGTTGCACAACCGCTGCTAGCACCGTTGCTGTTGGCAACACCAGTAGTGCTGTTACTACCACCATTGCCAGCACGTGGGCCACCATTCTGCAAATGTTGAGCATGATGCGCTAGAGCAGCGGTCATTCGCTGATGTTGCTGCTGTTGTGCCACCTGTTGCTGCTGTTGTTGTTGCTGCTGATGCTGTTGGACGGCAGCTTGTTGCTGCTGCTGATGAAACGCGGATGCCGCTAATGACCTTCGGGATGAAGACAAATCGATAACATCAGTTGGTGTTGTGCTTGGCCTTATTGTTGTACTAATACCAACAATGCCATCGGCCAAATGGCAATTACCAATTTTATACTGATGGCTATGTGACTGACGACCAAAACTAGTTTGTTTGTGACGCATTGAACTACCCGTTGAAACCGTACCACCCCCGCTAGACCCGTTCTTGGCACCGGCTAATGATAATATGGCCAAAGGCAACGCATTCGATTTAGTAGAACAAATGACACTCTTCTGACGCGCTGCAGCCGCACCAGAAGCAGCATTACTAGCACCACCAACACCAGAGCTGCTGCTGCCCAATGGGGAGGCAGCTGTTGTGGAGGCACTTGAACTGGAACAACTGCTGCTGGGCGAATGCAAAAAGTGTCCCGGCGGCAATTGTGGTGTTATTGTCACATTTGGATTCGAGGCCAATGACAAGGTTGTAACATTTGTGCCACTGGTACCACCAATCGATGGGGAAATAGGCGGCGATATGTATGAATTTGTCAGATGATGTGAATCACTATTAATATTATTATTCGCATTGGTCTGTATGGATGTGGAGAGATCTGGATTGGCTATCACCTTGTGTATAACGGCTCGCATCTCGTCTGTCATATTAAATTTCTTTTCAAAATCCTCCAACGCTTGCGTGGAGTTTAATGGTATTGTTGTTACAACAGCAGCAGCACCACCACCACCAGTTGCAACACGTTGCTTTTTACCAGTTGCCTGGTGATGTTGATAACGATGATGATGGTGATTTTGGTGCTCATCTGGTATTAGTGGCGGCACCGTGGGTTTAGTGAATGTGCCAACACCAACGGATGTCCCCTCATTGCTTTTCGTTTGCTTAGTGGGATTATTGTAGTCCAGCATGGTTATCAGATCGGTATCCAATGGCAGCGATGGCAACACTGGAAAGTTACCCTCAGCCGATGCCGTTGTCGATATTGTTGTGGTTGTTGTACCACTGTGCGATGATTTGGAGCCCTTCATTTGTTGCGTGAAAAGCAATCGTTGGGTAGGCGTCAATTGATTCCACAGTGCCAAGTTCGTATAGTCAGCACGCGTCGAGGGCATATTATAGTTAAAGGGACTGCCCAACAGTGCATGCATATTAGCAGCGACTGCGGCAGCAGCAGCAGCAGCTGTTGCCGAAGCTGATGAGCTGCTGTTGCTGCTGGAGTTGGTATTGGACAAGGAATTGCGCATATTGCTGTTGTTGTTGTTGGCAAGGACATGTCCGTGATGATGGCTACGTGGACTATGCGTGTTTGGGGAGTGTTGTGCATGGTTGTTAAATGTGCTACAATGGTGGTGTTGTTGTCGTTGTTGTTGCTGTTGTGTCTGTTGTTGTTGTTGTTGCACCAGTGATTGCTCGACATTTGACCTAGAAACATTATATACAATACATGAGAGTTGCATTTAGCTTGGCTGCATAATTTCCATTTGTAATTTGTATTTGTAGTTTTTCAAGCATTTTTCAAATTTTGTTGATATTCTCGTATATAAAGCTTGTTGCCACGCACACTTCAAAGTATCGTTCTAATAATAAGTTGTGTTTATGAAGATTTCATCATCTAACTGTATGTTACACACCATACACAGTATTATCTACTCTGCATGCATTTTTTAAAACTGTCAATTTGTGTTTAGTGCAGTCTAGCGCTTCGAATGGCATTTCTTCTCATTGCTAGTTAGGTATTTTGCCTGCACAATTTTCTTCAACTTGCCAAACAGTATTGTTAGGCTTTAGAGCCTTAATCTATCGAATGATCGATAAAAACAAAATAGTCAAATATCATATTTTTTTTGTTTTGCTTCTTTTAATATTTTAATTTTTATTTTACATTTCATTTTTGATTACATATATTTGTTTGTTGGATGATAATGTGTAGGTGCATGCGGCTATGGTGTGTGTGTGTGTGTGTGTGTGTGTGTGTGTGTGTGTGTATGTGTATGTGTGTGTGTGTGTGTGTGTGTGTGTGTGTGTGTGTGTGTGTGTGTGTGTGTGTGTGTGTGTGTGTGTGTGTGTGTGTGTGTGTGTGTGTAAATGCTACCAAATGAATGCATAATGATCAGTATTTTGCTTTTTTTTTTGTTGCAACTTTAAGTTGCAACTTCACAGCTTATCTTTTTGTTTTCTTTGGTTCAAACAAACCTGGTTGCCTCATCTTACAGCTTCCTTCTTTTTTAAAATGTATTTCAGAAATAACTTGCTTAGGTCTGAATAGGTTGTATGTACATACATATGTTTTATAGATTATTTTTGCATTTGCTTGAAAAAAATTTGTTTGCCAATATATCAACTTGTACACGCATTATGTATAATGTTATCTTGATCTGTCGATGTATCGGGGAAATAGTTTCAGTATCTGATATAATATGTAGTTTGGTTTTGATTGCGGTTATTTCGGTTTCGATTCATGCCTTGAGGCCGGGGTGGAGTATTTGGATTGTTTTGGTCTCTGCCATAGGGGGGTGGTAGTAGTAGGTAACCTTTCACCAGAATTTTTCTTTATGTTAAGATTCCATTTATTGTTGACTGCAAATTTTGCATTGTTGTAGTTATTGTTTCCGTTTGTAACCCATCTTCTCTTGCTACAAAAATTATTAGGGGTAGTCAGTACACACAGCCACAAATTGTATATTTAAGTATATACAGTGACTCACAGCTTAAATGATGCAGTGTCAAATAAAATGTTTAAGGTGCTATATATTTTAAACTAGAGGAAAAACAACAAGTAAGAAGGCTCTAGTCGGGAGAGCCCGACTAGAAGATACCCTGAACCCAGTTGCACCTGGAACTGCCCCCACGTTATGATTCCTCCGGCCCAGTCTCCAGATTTAAATGTCATTGAAAATTTTTGGGCTATGCTGGAGAACAAGATCCGGAATCCTCGGATTTCCAGCAAACAGGACCTTAAAAATGCTCTGCTGGAGGAATGGAGCAAAATAAGCCCGGAAACCACTCGGAAGCTGGTCTCTTCGATGAATAATAGGTTAAGGGCTATTCTAAAGGTTAAAGGATTACAAACTAAGTAATAAAATCCTTATTTAACTTTTTATCCGGCAAAAATATAACTATTTTGTGTCTGCATCTTTTAAACTGTGACCTATATTGAAGATATATTTTTAGTTTTTAGTTTATATATAAAACTTAGCAATATTTCAGAAACAAATAAAGTTCCTTTTTTAAATGTGATATAACATAAAACAATTTGGCGTTCAAACATTTTTTTTTTCCTCTAGTTTAAAATATATAGCACCTTAAACTTTTTATTTGACACTGCATCATTTAAGCTGTGAGTCACTGTATATATTTGTCTATATATATATATTTATACATATTCATATGTGTACGTAGATACATATAAATATATATATTTAAAACAATTATATATATTTATATATACATACTAATGCCAATTATGTCTGAAAAAATTTATTATTGGTTTAAGATTATGCAAATTCATGTTTTTCAAAATATGTTGTAGTTCTTTTATCAGCGTAACGCATCAAAATCTCATAGAAACGAAGTAGTAGCATTATGTTTGTTTACTAAAATTATTATTTAATAAAAATATAACAACTTAAGCATGTTTGTTAATAATTTGCATTTATAAGTAATATAAAAATAAATAAATTTGTTATTTGGAGCAAGCATAACTAAAAAAATATATTTAAAAGCGTTCAAGTTGGAGCATGCAAACTACACTACAAAATTTTTGTTATGAATATATCTGCTAAATTAATGTGTATGTTTGTGTGTGTTTTTTGTGTGTGTGCGTGCGAATAGGGTTTTTTGAGTGCGAGTGAGTGATCATAGTTTTAAAGTAACAGCTTTAACCGCAAAATTTGTATTAAATAGCTGTTAACCAGATAAAATGTGGAGTTCTAAGAGATACGATATCCGATATCGACTTTTGGCACTTGGTGTCGTTGGTAGACCCTAATGCTTGCCTAATAGTTCTACAACTCAATGTTTAGAAATTTTTTTTTTTTTACGCTGAGTTTGTTAGTAACGCAAAAGTAATAATATACATTGAATTTGTTTTAATATGTTTTAATTAAGTTCAAAGCATTTGCGATTATTTTGAAAAACATAAACGACCTGAGAAAAAAAATTATATTCCTCAATGGATTACTTTAAGTTTTGTACATGGTGAGATAGTTCTATTTAAAAATACTGGTTTTTAGGTTTTTTGTTTAAACGTGTAGGAAAAAATTACGAAAAATAATGAGGCGTGACTTTTGGGCTGGTGGAAAAGGAATGGTAGCAAATAAGTTATGTAATTATTTATTATTACTTTTCATAATTTTTTAACATATTTATCAAAGAATGGTAACACAGTTGAAATTTTTATTTAAATAAAATGAAATGCGTGCACAAACGCCGATTTCAGTATTCTGAATTCTCCTTCTATTTATTTTTATTTTTATTTTTTTTTTGTTATTACTTAATAAGATGAAAAAACAAGTGGTGCCTAGAAGGCATCAAAAAATTATAATAACTTGCTGCAACCTTAACACTTAGCTGTATTTTTTTTTTTTTTTTTGGAACCCTAATGGCAGAAAAATTTTCAACTTAACATAGAGTGAAAAAGTAATGTATTTATGAACATATAATAAACGAATTACAACAAAATTTGAAAAACTCAATTTATGCGCAAAATTTTCGTTTAATTTATTATAATCAATCAATGGCTCATTAAATAATAATAATATATGTATGTCATTAGTTCATACATTCATCTATATACACATACACATATTTATAAAAACATAAGCAAAATCAAAGTAGCAAAAACTAATTGCTTTCATTATTATGTCGAAAATGGTACGACCTCGCTCAACGCAACCTATTAAAATTTGGCCAATTGCGAAAACTGAGGTGGTTGCAAAAGCTGGGAGAGAAAATTTTCTGTTGGCTACGGGACCTTTTGATGACTTTGCCAACAATTAAAATGAAAGTAAATCCAGTATGTAAGTCTGTGTTCAAAGCAAGGATCTCAATTCATTTTAAGAATTCGGGAGTTGGAAATATCGGGGAGTTGCGTGTATCGAGGATTGGGTTGAGCGAGGTCGTACTGTATTTATATATACATGTATATATAGATTGCATGACAAACTTACATGTGATTGGCATTCGGCCCGGCAGTGGAACGAACCAACGGTGGCGGCGCATTGGAGCCCCCGCTGTGACTGTTGACCGAGGACATGGAAATCGCAGGATTGTTGTAGGAATATGGTTGACGGCTGCTTCCACTTAGCATCATGTTGTTTAGGTGTTCGCGGTATGTTCCGCGGTTTGCATTCGCATGCGTTTGTTGCGCCTAAATAATGTTGCAAACAGTCGGGCAACACAACGAGAGGGAAAAAGAGCGGTGAGAAAAAAGAAATTTATTGAAAATAAAAAAACGCATGTGTGGGAAAATAAGTAAGATAGAGAGAAAGAGAAATAAAGCGTCAACAGGTTGCTACACACACATGCACGTGTACTTTATTATGCATGTGTGTGTATGTTTTGTGCGACAATAGCAACTACAATTACAGGGAGAGAGAGAGCGAGAGAGAGAGAGAGAGAGAGAGAGAGAGAGAGAGAGAGAGAGAAAGAGAGAGAGAGAGAGAGAGAGAGAGAGAGAGAGAACACATAGCGCGGGTATTTATGCATGACCCAGTTTATGAGCTGCTGCGGTTTCAACTATATGTACATATATCGCCAAAGTGAACGAAAAAAAAAACTGTTATATATACATTCACATGTAAATAGTTCTAACACATAAAAGCAAATGCACACAGTAAACATATAAATAAAGAATTAAGAATGCAAGAAATAACTTCGTTGAAGAGAAAATACGTAATAAAGAATTGGTTTTTCTTGAAACTAAATTGTAGGGTTCCTGCAATGAATTACATAGCAAACTTGGTTATACGCAAGTTCCTTATATGGGTGAAAAAAAAAAACGTAACGCAGTTTTTATTTTCATTCTTAAGGGATTATAATGCGTATAAAAATGATATGACATTTAGTTCTTTTCAAATATTTTCTAAGACACCTTACATAGCAAAATACTACTTTCACTAATTTATTTAAAAGTAGAATAGATAACAGGTTGAAATCATTTTATAGCAATATTTAAAAAAATATTTTTTTATACAAATTATCAAAAAATTGTGTTTTTAACCGTGTCAAAATTATAAGACATCTTTGAGTTTAACGCTTAAAAATAAAAAAATATTTATGATATATTTAAGATTTCATTAAGTATTAATTACACTGCGATAGTCAAAAAAAAAAAAAGACAAGACCAAACTCGACAGTTTCCCCCAACTTTGGGTCCTACGAATCGAACTGCATCATTACTTTTTTGAGATACAATCATGGTTTCATACAACATTTTTTGTTGAAGTTTTTCATCAAAGTGGCCCATTGTAAGAGAAAGGCAAATTTTTCTTCGGTCTCTAACTTTTTAATTGTCGACTTTTTTGGTAAACTTTCTTTGGCAAAGCTTCTCAGACTAAGCCCGTCTTTAAGTTCTTACATGACTGTAAGCCCCAAAATCAATGTTTTGGGTGTCCTTATAGCCAATATGTCGAAAAAACTGAAATTTAACCCATTTTTTTAATGTTTTTTCCCTCACGTTTCGTCAATATTTTAATTTGCACTTTGATACTTACACATTAAGTGACATCTTGTAATATTAAGGAACTTAAGCAAACCTTTACTAACCTACTTTATGGTGAAATCGACTCATCAGTTCTTTTGAGTCGAATTAAATTTAATGTCCCAATTAGATCTTTACGTAACTTTTTACCCCTTAGCCTTGATCGTTGCTTGAGCAACTATTTAATTCATGAACCATTTCGTGTTATATGTTCTGACTATAACAAACTTTATTCCCTTGTCTCCTTGGAGGCCTCAACTCCAGTACTAAAAGGATAGATAATTTTTGCTTTATCTAATCGTAACCACGAATTACTAATGTATGCTGGTCTGATTGGGTTTTTCTGGGTTTTTCCCAATCCGCGCAACAAATGTTGGACCACTAATTATACTCGATACCGAAGGTGAAGAGTATATTGAGTTTGTGCAATGTCCGTCATGGTGTCTGTCCGTCTCTCCGTCTGTATGAACGCAACTTTTTTCCACACCCTTCAAGCTAGAGACTTGAAACTTTCCAATTCTCTTTATCTATGGGATTGTAAATTAAAGTGTCAAGATTGGGGTTCTACGATAACTGGGGGGCTGGAAAATCGATAAATTCGATAACTCAAAACCGATAAATCCACATATTTCGCACATCCTTACAGCTAGAACTACCAAATTTGGAACCCCCAAAAAACTGCATCAAGAATTTTGGAGCCACGCCCACCCATTCCGCCCCCAGCCCACCCCCGCATTTTAAAGTCAAAAAAGTCTATATCTCCCACAGCTTTTGAGCTAGAGCCACCAAATTTGGTGCCAAGATACATAGGTGATGATGACCCCCCAAAAACTGCATCAAAAGTTTGGATCCCACGCCCACCAATAGTGCCCTAGCCGCCCCCATCCTCTCCAACGCTTCGTCAAAAACGGGAATGCGTGTATCGTCCAGAGTTGTGAGGCTAAAGCCACCAAATTTGGTAGGAAGAAAGCTGGCAACGACCCCCAAAGAACTACATCTCAGTTTTGGAGCCACGCTTACCCATTTCGCCCACCTTTCCCCACCTTTTACAAAAATTTAGCTAGAGTAACCAAATTTGGTATGAAGATAGCAATTGACATTCCACACAGATCTGCATCAAAACTTTGGATGCCACGCCCACCCATACCGCCCCCAGCCCCCCTTTCCCCACTTTTTACAATTTTCGAGCTAGTCACCAAATTTGGTATGAAGATAGCAATTGACATTCCACACAGATCTGCATCAAAACTTTGGATGCCACGCCCACCCATACCGCCCCCAGCCCCCCTTTCCCCACTTTTTACAATTTTCGAGCTAGTCACCAAATTTGGTATGAAGATAGCAATTGACGCTCTACAAAGATCTGCATCAAAAATTTGTATGCCACGCCCAGCCATACTGCCCCCAGCCCCCTTTCCCACTTTTTACAAACTTCGAGCTAGAGTCACCATATTTGGTATGAAGATAGAAATTGACATTTCACAAAGATCTGCAGTAAAAATTTGGATGCCACACCCACCCATACCGCCCCCAGCCTCCCTTTCCCCACCTTTTACAAACTTCGAGCTAGAGTCACCAAGTTTGGTATGAAGATAGCAATTGACATTTTACAAAGATCTGCGGTAAAAATTTAGATGCCACACCCACCCATACCGCCCCCAGCCCCCCTTTCCACAGCTCTTACAAACTTTGAGCTAGAGTCACCAAATTTCGAAGGAAGATAGTTGGTGGCATCGCCATCTGCATCGGAGAATCTTTAAGGCAGCGTACACCCCTGCCCCATCCGTACCCCTTTGCAATCAGGCCTCTTTTTACCTGTTTTAAAACTGGTATCGAGTATGCCGCAGTCGGTTGCGTCCGACTGCAACGTTTCCACTTGTTTTATTGTTGAATTTCCCAGAGCTTTAACGTTAACTTTATAAATTTGTTACCTAAACGTACTTTCAGATTTATATATAATTTATTTCACTTAATTTTAATTTCGATTTTAAATTTTATTTTATTTAATTTGGATTTCATGTCAGCTTTTCATAGTTGACAATAAACAATAAAGACAAAATTCTGAGCAAACTAACCATTAGAAAAAAAAAACTTAACAAAATTTGTAATTTTTAAAAAAGCGACACTAACTATGTTTGTGTGCTGTTTTATTATTTGTTGTATCTCATAAGTGTTATTAATAAGTATCATAAATTTGTACACAATATTAAAATTAAATTTAACAAGACTCATCTACCAATGTCCAACACAAGCAGTGCGCTGCCTCGTGTGAATATGGTCGTCGACGTCTGCCCATCACTGCCTTATATCGATCGATGCGCAATTTCAAGCTTTCTAACGATACTAACAGATAAGCTTTACGTTGATTTCTTACAGTCTTATGTCACAAAAACCAAAAGGGTGTCCACCATTGGTGATTCTCCCTTACATATATAAATATATTTTTTTGTAAGTTTGAAGCCTTGGCTTTAAAATGAAATTAATTTGAAAAAATCAATCGATTAGTTCATGAGCAATAAGCGATTTTGTGAAACTCTGGTATGAGGCTTGTACGCAGATCAAACGGATAAAGATTAAATCCTAAGTATTTCAAGCGCTGCTGGAAAGCTGTCTCAACGGGTGTCATTTATAATTAAATATCCATCATAGCTAGGAGATGTGCGTGAGTCCTCAAAAGTAAAAGATTCTCAACTCAATATTAATTAAAATTTATTTTTTTTATTTTATTTTTTTTGAGAAAGGAGGTTTTTTAGTTTTGTCGTAAGAGACTGACGAAAAAAAATGATATTTGGACTCAAATTTTTTGTTTGAAGCTGTTGTTTGGGCTGAAGGGGTGGGAGTTTATAAATTTTCAAAAAATCATAAAAAATACATGGGAAGAGATTTTTGAAAATTTTTTTTTTTTAGACACTATTAGAATTGTTTGAAGTAATTTTTTGCATCAAAACATTTTTTGTTTAAGCCAGAGGAAAAAATTTTAAAAAGTAGACTTTTACAAGAATTTAAAATTTTCAATGGGTACTTAATGGGTTGAAAACAGTACTGCATCATTCAAACGAAAGTTTAATGACATTTCCATTGATTCCAAATTTTGACCATACATTCCATAAAACATTGCGCATACCTCAAAAACATGTCGTACGAATTAATAGTGGTTTGGGCTAGTATATAAAATTCTAGTCACGGGGTTCGGGCGAAAACTCCTCCGAAACGGCTAGACCGATTTTTATTGAATTTTCTGTGCTTATCCGGTAGGTCTGAGAATCGGCCAATTTGAATTTTTCAAACGCCTAAATGTTACGGGTCGTCCACCAAAAAAATTTTTTCTTTGTTTTTTCTTGACAATAATTGCAATCGAATGTAATAACAGTAGTATACTATAGTTTTCATTTATATTTCTATCAACCAATTAGTTATCCTTGCCAGGTGTCTCCCGCTGCCACTGCTTATATTAATTAGGGTCAATATATACATGGCAGTAAGCAATTTAAAAAATATATCGAGAAAGCTAAATGCAGTTAGAAATTCTAATATTAGGTCTAGCTAGTCCAGTGTGCGTGAAACTAAAATAAATTTCAAAAATTTTCGAAAACAGAATTTTTTAACCGTCAATATTAAAATTAAAATCCAACTAAAATATATCTCAAAAATTGTCGAAAATAGGTTTTTTTTTTTTTTAACCGTCAATATAAAAATTTTAATACGTGCGTGAAAAGTCGGTTCAATTGTATTACGAGAATACAGCTCTTGCTTAAAAAATTACGCCTTTGGTGCAATGAAAATTTTATGTAATATGCAAGGTTAAAAACTTTAAATACATGTGTGTTTTTGGGTGCAGCAACGCGCACCGAGTTTGCGTTCACCAGAAAGTTTTCCTTCACTAGCAATTATCTGCTACCGATTATTTTCGATCGCGACCGCTCATAGATCAAAATTTATGGAGCGGCAAAAAGTACGCTACATTTCTGACATTTGCGCTCCATTTATCGAAATTCTATAAAAATAGCAGACTGAAGCGAGGTAATTGTAAACAAATCAATATAAAATCTTATAAAAATATGTTAAATATTTATTTCAGTACTGCTGGCCGTAGCGTAGCGCATATACATACATATGTAATAAAAATAAATAAAAAAGCGTTCTCTAATCGTCAAAAATAAACAGCTGTTAAGGCCTGTACGCAGAAGCCCGTACAGTAAAAACTTCATATAAAAAAAATTGTCTCGTACAGCGTCAGTACCGTACTAACATTTTCTGTATGCAGTTCTGTTCACTACTGGTGGTACGGTAGCTTTTAGCAGCTATTTACAGTCGTAAAGAAAAACATGTCGGGCAAGAGCCGGCATATACATTTTTCGAATAATATTAACAAAGTTGACCTAATTCAGGCTCCAATAGAGCCATACTTATTGTTTTGGCAGTCAATGCTGCGCAATAAGTAATGAATAAAAATATATAAATTAATTAATAAGATACAATTTAAATAACATATAAACAGGATTGTACTGCCACTGATCTATTACAGGGTATAGATCAGTAAGGTGAATTTGCTTTGAGTCTTTTGAGTGGTTTCAGTTATGTTTAGCATAATATTTGGTCATCTCAGCTCTGCCCATCAAATATGGGTTCACTAAAATGCTTTTTGGTTTTGTGCCTGCCTTTTTTTTAACAACCGCCAGCAGCAGGGCATTATCTGTACTCAAACACAAAAGTAGCTTGCGTTGGTCGTGAATCATTATTTTGAATTTAAGTGTACAAAACTACCGCCACAATATTTGCTTTTTTCAACACTTGTTGTTACGGTCTTAAAACTCATGTATACGGTACGGGAGCTGTGCGGGGCTCATGCGTACAGGCCTTAAGAGTTGAATAAGTTTGCAACGATTCAAACTTGCACTAAGTGCCCGAAAATGGAATAGTTTCGTGCAAGGTATACTTAAGAAGGTACTCGCGCTCTGTCTCTCGCTCTTTTCACTTCTTAAATTGTCAGTCTGTTAGCAGCAGTTGTGAGCGACGCATCTCAGTGGACGATTTTTTCGTGTTAAGCTTCTTGTGCTACAGATTTTACGCATTTTTGCAATGGCGCCTCCATATTGCTCTGTATTGCTCTCTCTCTCTCTCTCTCTCTCTCTCTCTCTCTCTCTCTCTCTCTCTCTCTCTCTCTCTCTCTCTCTCTCTCTCTCTCTCTCTCTCTCTCTCTCTCTCTCTCTCTCTCTCTCTCTCTTCTGTCATTTTGAAACTTCAGTAAGAAGTCGTGAGCGAGCAAGTGCGGCTGCCTTGTTAAGTATACCTTGGTTTCGTGCAGCAAAACTTCCTGGTGAACGCAGCCAATGACTTTTTGCGTAAAATCGAAGTTTCGAGGTATCCATTAAATGAGCATTCCCACCATGAGCAGTCTCATTTGTTTAAACAAGCAGTTAATTAAATCAAGTTATTAAAATTATACTAACTTTGGTTTACTGAAATACATGTGTTAGTTTGGATTAGTTATGAAAAAATACAAAAAATAATTTATTTAGAGATGAGTGCCAATGAGAAAGCGGCGAGATTTACAAAAAATAGAATAACTCAAACAAAAACATAAGAAAACAAATGTTTTTGTTATTGAAATGAAATAACTCACCAACATTTGTACATGTAACTGTGGCACATTGCTCTGGCTATTCATCCAGCTACCGGAGGTCAATGCCTGAACTGTTGCCTGCGTCAACATGCGCGTATTTCCCTGCGTCTGCAGCATGGCGGCTGCGTGTGTATTGAATGCTGCTGCGGCCGCTGCTGCAGCGGCTGAGGGAAAATTGCTAGCGACGCCATTTGCAGCAGCAGCTGCGGCGACAGCGGCGCGTTGTTTCATTAAATGTTGCTGTTGGGCGGCAGCAGCGTTCGCAACTGTCGAATGCTGCTGTTGTTGCTGCTGTGTTTTTTGTGCTGCAGCCGAAGCAGCGTTGCCAGCGCCGCCACTGTTACTATTGTTGTTGTTAGCGTTGCTGCTCGTTGTGATCTTCGGCGGAGGAGCCGATGGCTGACGCGTCCAATTGACCGAGTTGTTGACATTGGCACGATTGCCAATCAATAGATTGGAGTCAACCACCTTGCTGGGCCAATAGTCCTCGAACTCGGTGCCATTGGGAAAATAGCTTTTGATATCTGTTAATGAAATGACGGCAACATTTTCGCTTGAGAATAGCTCATTGCGTATACCCTGCACTTTGCAGCAGAACTTTAAATATGCCAAATCCCAGCCATTGAGTAATTCGGCTTTGGTTTTCAAATTCTCCGTTTCGCCTTCGAAATAGAAAAGCGGCACAACCTGCTGATTATTGCGAACCGTGTACGGTACAACCGATTCCTTGTTGATGCGTATAAAACCGCATTTCTCCGATGGCATTTTACTACCAGCGATCAGTTTTCGATAACAGATATCGAGAAACTGATGAAATTTGGATGCATCACTTAAACGCACAACCAAATCCTTTTGGGTGAAAATATCGCGTCCGAATTCGCCATCGCAATGCTTATGATTGATTTCGATGAAGAGACGAGCCTCGGCGTCCGTTATATAATAGCTGCGAACGCAGGTGCAGCTGGAGTAGATGTCGGGATGGAGACAGTTTAAATATTTACCAAGCAGCTTTAGTTCGATCATGCGCACCGAGCAATACTTTTCCGATTGTCGATAGATATATGGTATCGATACTTTGCCGAATTGTGCCCAGCCAAAGTGGCCCTTGATCGATTCCTCATCACAAGGACCACCCGAGCTGGACTTCTTATCGATGTTACTACCTTTATCGTTATTCAGTGAGCCATTTGCACGGCCATTTAAGGCTAGGGCCGGCACCATTTGCATTGTGCCATTAGGCAGCTTTTGATGTCTCGATAAATAACTCATGATATTGGTTTGTCCATTGCCATTGGTTATCGGTGGCTGCATGGCAGCTCCACCCCCTGCACCTGCACCAGCAGCACCACCGCCCGCAGCACCACCAACGCCATTCGCATTCTGCATTGCAGCCGCCTGTCGGCTAGCTTGCTGTGCTGCCTGCTGCTTCTGTTGCTCCTTCATTTTGGCAGCGAGCTCACGAATTTCCGCATCATCCTCCTGTTTAACTGGCGCACCAAATGCGCCGCCCAAACTATTTCCTTGCAGCGGCAGCGTTTGCCCGTTCGCATCGATCACGCTCGTGATCAGCACTTCATCGCTGCTAGAGCTGGACATGGCTGCTGCTCTTGTCGCTGCTCCTGCCGCTGCTACTGCTCCTGTTCTATTGCGCTCTCTCTCTCGCAATCTCTCAGTATCACTCTTCACTTGAGCTTGTTTTCTTTCTAATTTCGATAGTTTGTACTGTTGCTGCGTTCGCCGCATTAATTCATTTTGCATTTGCTGCAAGAGAAAATAAACAAACAACTTTGTTATAACCATCCAATTTTTACGGCAAACGCTTTCATCAACATTTTTTCATTGAATTTACAAGCTCACAGTTCAGAAAATATATTTAAGTACATATGTACATACATAGAACACTGAAAACGTAACAGCGCGATTTTTCATATAAACATAAAGAGCGATTAGTACAACAAAAGAAAATAAAGGTGGCAATACTCTTTTATCTAGTGACATGCAGCCTTTCAATTGCAGAGAAACACAATCTGAATATTCATTGTGGCACTTCTGTAAATAAATTGGACTATGCATTTAAATACAATTTGATAATGCTGCACTGACAGATATCTAATGAATTCATAGTTAACTTTCGTTTTGTGATTCGAATTAAAAAATTGCCTGGTTAGTCGGTTTCATTAAATGTTTTTTTGTAAATTGAGCAAGCATTATTGGTGTAATTGATACACACTCTCGCGCGCACTCGCTATCACCTTCCCGGCATGCGTTTACGCTCAGCTGACACCGATATGGCAACACTGGTCACACGCACACAGTGCAAAATGAGCTGCTTTTGTTGTTGCCTCCTGCTTTTCGTTGTTTTTGTTATGAGTATAGCGTGCTCTTTCTTTCGCGCGCACTTTTTGTTGTTTTTTGAGGTATGTGCGGCGGCAGAGACAGCAACAGCGACTGCGAGTTTTTTTTTTATTCTGTTTTGTTTTTTTTCTTTTTCAAGCAACTGGCAAACATTTGTATACTATGTACAATGTATGTATATATTTCACTATATTATTTCACACTTACAATTGCTGATTATGTTAAAGTTGATGTTAAAACTTGAAAAAAATTGACACATCGGCATATTCGGATATTAATCGTTTATTTTATTTGCAATGTTTGCATATGATGCAATGTTTGCATATGATTTAATATATACATATGTATATTTGTATACGTATTATTGTTGATTACAATACCGCCGACGCGAAGACTAGAACGACGACGGCGACAACAAATAACGCTAAAAAAAACGCTGCTTTTCGCTTAGCGGACCGCGGCGAGACGACCTCCCGTCTTCGCAATACACAAACGAGTGTGATCGTTGTTACGAAAATTATTTCACCGAAGTCAACGGAAAAATATATGCGTGTGTGTGTTTGTGTGCAAGCGCAAGCGTCAATGTATGTGTGTACATAGCAGGCGGCGACGTCGACGCCAACAGCGCAGCAGCATTATGGTGTATGAATACACATAGATTCACGCACACATGCATTCACACTCATACAAAGAGAAAAAAGATATACAAAATAAGTATGTATAAACATAGAGCTGACGCTACAGCCTGCTCTGCTGCCACAGCAACAAAGGCTATAAAGTCGCATAGACACGAAAATGCAACGAACATTTGCCGAAATGCTGCCGTAGTTGTTGTCCACCACAGTACACCCTGGAACCCCTTGTGAACTTCTTCAATCGACTAGCTTACCGGCCACTGTGGTGAATGTAAACGTGCATTAGCATAATACAAATATGCATTTAAAAATCTTTGTATTTTTAAACGGAGTAATAATGGGGATCTAGTCATGATATATAATTATATGAAGTAACTTACTGAAATCGATTAAATGGACAAAATTTGTTATCGATAAAATTGATTAATATGTGTAAAATTTAAAAATTGGGCTTCATCATAAGCAGCTGGCTTTAAATTGACACTCCCTGAGATAAAGGCAAACTTTAAGCGCTATCGCTCATATATTTAAGACATTTTGCTGTCCTGAAGGGACACAAAGTGCTCTCGCAGATCCAAATCTTTGATAAGAAATCGAGTATAATTTTAAACTTATGTGTGAGATTTTAAAAATAATATATTATAACATATATTTCCTTCTTTTTCAACACTAGCAACTACAAAAAAAATTTTACTTTCTTCACTATTTACTGACTAAAATAATAGTTAGAACGAAGTTAAACATAAAATATTTTGAAAAGTGGTGATTTTGATATGTTTTTACCACTTCATATATAAATAAAAATATTTTAGTTATTGGGTCAATAAATAGTTATACATACTCTCATTCAGGGAAAGCTCTAAGCATTTTAAAAAATTCTCGAATAAAAATATTTGCAAAATTTGACTGAAACTAGCCTGCAGTGCTATTTTTTCTCCCAGCTGTTTGATCTTTACTTACAAACACACATGCATACACTTTGGCTTTAGAAATGTTTTTTTTTATCAAAAAATCAGCGATGCTGCGACCACTGTGAAAGCATAGCTTAAGCCATGTACGGTTCAAAAACATAGCACTAGAGCTGATGATGGCAACGTCGACGTCTTCGTCGGGCGCTGGCTTTGCTGGCTCTTTAGTGTGCTTTGGTTGCAGTTTGGGTCAAACATACCGTCTGTGTGCGTGTGCGTGTGTATTTGTGTGCGTGCTTATTTTTGGGCAGTTGAGCGAACAGTGAGCGGGGGCGTCTCTAATTTTGGCAGCGCCATGCTGACCCCGCCTCCGTCTCTGCACTGCCACTACCACTGCTTCCCGGCTCACACAGCGTGACCCCTGCTAGAAAACTAGAAAAACACTTTAGTTTGTATGAATACAAGTGTGTGTGTGTGCGTGTGTACATATGTATGTAAATGTGTGTGTACATATGTTTGTACCTGTGTGTGTACATATGTATGTACATGTGTGTGTACATATGTATCTACATGTGTGTGTATATGTGTATGTACATGTGTGTGTACATATGTATGTCATGTGTATGTATTTATGTATGTACATACAAAGTATGTACACATGTTTGCTTGTTTGGCAAGCAGCCGCATAGTCCGTCAGTATAGTGTACGCTCCCAGGCCCTGGCTCTGTTCATGTTCCCTTTTATATCTTTCCCTATCCCCTACCTTTTCTTCATTCTCGCTCTCTATCCCGTTCCCTGTGTTTTGTGTGTATGCAAGAAGTTTTTCATTATTCGCGCGCGCTCTGTGTGCACAAGAAAGGCCCCGCTTCGTTCGGCAGCAGCAGCCGCAGCCAAGATAGCAGCTGCCGACGACACTTACGGAGAGCGGACACGAGAATGCTTCGTATGTGTATGTATGTATGTAGTTGTTGTTATTGATTCAGCTGCTGCTGCCGACGCGACGCTAGCTGGGCCATTGTACGGTTAACAGCGAAAAAGCGACTGCGACAACGCTAGCGTCAGCTGCGCAGTCCTAAAGCTCGCCCTTTTAATGCATTCCCTAAAAACAAAATAAAGAAGTATGTATGTACATATGTACCTGATCCAATAATTAACTAAAACAACTCCTCGCTCTTTAACTTCCGTTCTTTCTCTGTCTTTATTTTAGCTAAAAGCTTGCTCTTTCAATTAAGATTTGAGCACAGTCGCCTGTGTGTGTATTTGTATGTATGCATGTATGTATGTTCATACATGCTTATGCATGTACATACATATGTACATATGTATATATGTGTGTACATGTATGGACAAGTTTTGATTTTAGAGCTCATTGTCAATTAGTCATTTGTGTTGTGGGCCTTTCTCCGTATTTTGTTCGGGCGGACTGTTGAGTTTTCTCTTATGTATGTACGTGAATTACAGAACATGCATAAATATACATTTGTGCATATATTCATGCATACATACGAACACGCATCGATAAGTGTCGTTTTCGTCGCCCCGAACAGCCACAGCAGCGAAAAGTAAGGCCCCGTTCCGTGCTGCGCTTTGCTATGTACTATGTAAACAAAGCTTAACATGTCCATGTTTAAATTCGTGTGTGTGTGTGTTTGTTCTATCGCCTTTTGCCATTGATATTATGATGTTGACGGGGTGAGAGAGAGTAAGAGAGAGTTAGAAAACGGGAGCAACGGAATTGGGCGTGAGTTATTGGTAGCTTAGCAAGTTGTTGCTATTTGTGCATTGGCAATGCTTGGATATGATATATGTATGTACATATGTATGTATGTACGTACATATGTACATACATATGTATTTATGTATGCAAAGGGCGTCGGGGGTCACGCGAACGGGAATATGCTGATGTAGGAGTGAAGAGGGAGTGAGAGGTGGAGCATGTGTGCCTTCGGCACGATTATATTATGTATATGTATATGTATGTATGTACATACATATATACATATTTGTATGCGTGTGTGTTAAATTTGTTTGCGCCATACTCGGTTACTCAAGCAAGTAAGTACATATATATGTATGTAAGAAAATACGAAGCTGGATTTTTCTTAAAATAACTTTGTAGCATAGTTGAATAGGACTACCCATTTACATATGTATGTATGTATGTCTATACAAACCAAAGACCCTTGAATAACAAGATATTGCATTTGCTAAGAAAAGCTTTGTCTCAGGGTTTTGCCTCAGACATATTTCAAATGGTATACGGAATAACAAAAGCATTAAGCCATAAGTGTGAGGGAACGTGATAGCGGATAGCATGTGCAGCCGTTTTTATTTCAGTTGCACTTGCACTCAGCGGCCCGTCACGATACACGGGTCAATAAACGATATACAATTGTCACACTCACATTTAAGGGTGCTTTATATGTATAGATGTAGACAAACAGTCAAATTTCAGTTTAGCTATTGCTGGTAATTCATACTCTTTCCTTTTTTTAATTCTATGACACTTGACTCAAATTATTCCATCGCAATTCATGCAGCGAAGCACACAAATTTCGAAAGTGCATTGTAGTAGTGCACATTTAGGATTTATATTTGTTTGTTTTTATTTTCCTAGTGCTAAAAGTGTTATAACTTATATTTTAGGGAAGTACTCACATTGTTTTATCATTAACTTTATATCATATGTTATAACATATCTTATATTTAACTCTTTAATAGCAATTTTCTTTTCACAATACGTAATATGTCTAAGAGTATTTTCTTTTTAATATTCAATTAAATATTTATTTTATTACATAATTTAAATCATTATTATTATTGAACAATTAATTGTGTCTTAAAAATCTAGATGTTTTCCTTGTTTTATGTGCTTAAGTGTGCTTTCAACTTAATTTCAAACAGAGGTGCACTCATGGTACTTTTTAAATCTGTTGGTAATTGGTTCCAGAGTCGAACAGCAGAGACGTAAAATTGCAGGCCAGTTTGGTAAAAAAACGAATTAGGCTATTTACTCTTTCTGATGTAGTAAAACTTAATATATTATACAAATAGTCAGGTTTTTTAGAAAAGATTATTTTGTGGAGAAGAACTAGTCTATATATATAAAAGAGTTTGTCCTGATGATAATGGAAGAGCCACAGCCTAAACAAAAAGAGCTAGAAGGCTGAAATTTTCACACAATTTTCCATGCAGGTACTTAGTGAGCACTAAGAAGGGAATTTTTATTTGGACAACTCCTTCAAGTACCTCCCATACGATTTGGAGCACTTTTTACCCATTTTAAAAAACAAATTACAATTACAACAAGTACCCATTCCACTAATGTCGACTGGTTGTCGCACAAGCTGAGGGTTTGATCGCGAGCAAGAATACAAAAACAAAACAAATGCGCAGTGACGCCTTCGCGTCGCACAAGCAAACTCATAAAAAAAGGTTCTTACACTTGCAAAAAAGAAACAGATTTCCGCTTCTTAATGAATAAGTGCAAACACAATTAAGTGAACAATGCGCTTGAAAATAATTTTCATAATTTTATGTACATGTATCACTTCGCACAGTGCACATTTTTATACCCTTAACCCATAAAATGGGTAAATAAGGGTATAATGGTTTTGTGCAAAAGTATGTAACAGGCAGAAGGAAGCATCTCCGACCCTATAAAGAAGTATATATATTCTTGATCAGCATCAACAGCCGAGACGATATAGCCATGTCCGTCTGTCCGTCTGTCTGTCCGTCTGTCAGTCTGTATGAACGCGTGGATTTCAGAGACTACAAGAGCTAGAGACTTCTGATTTTGTATTTAAGTTCTCCTATACCATGAGCAGAACAAGTTTGCTTCAAATTATCGACAACTATTCTGGTTTCCGATATACACATAATATCGATAACAATAAAATATCGAATTTGGAAAATCTAAAAATGAGGGTTGAAGTAATGGATAATGATAGAACTTTTCTGAAAATTTCGTCCAAATCGGTTAAGAAACACCGGAGATATTGAACTTAATCGATGGAAGCTAAGCCAGTATACCAAAGTCTTATATAAATTAAATATATTTATTGCAACTGGGTTCAGGGTATCTTCTAGTCGGGCTCTCCCGACTAGAGCCTTCTTACTTGTTTTTTTTTTTTCAAATTTGTGTGCCTTTGACAATTGATTTACGACCCTAGTAGCGTTTGTTGTTGTTGTAAGTGTTGTTGTTGGGCACGCACTGCTACTTTTTGTTGGTTTCATTGATTTTAAAAAACAACAACAACATAACAAAAGTTGGTGCGTCTAGAAAAATTTTTCACACCAGAATATGTTATGGGGGTGGATTCGCCCAATTGCTGCTTATATAACTTAGACAAAACGTAACACACTAACATTATTGATATATTATTGATATACAATTTCGAATAAGCAAAGGGCGTTCACATAAGCGCGCGTGTTGCTCTAATGATAATCAGATAATTTTAAATCTCGCTCCGATCATGCTCCTTTGTTGTTGTTTATTTACGTTCGCCATGCATGAAAAATGGAAAATGTACCTAAAGGTTTCCTCGACAATTGCTTAAAGAATCTGTGACTGGAAAAGATAGTTTCCCTCTATATCGTAGAAGAGCGATAAAAGATGGTGGTAATGCAATTAATATAAGTGGTAATTGCATAGATAATCGTTGGGTTGTGCCTTACAACTGTGTACTATTGAGAACATTTGAAGCTCACATAAATGTTGAGTATTGTAGTTCTGTAAAGTCTATTAAATACATTTGTAAATATGTTAACAATGGCAGTGATCAAGCATCATTTACTCTTGAAGACCAACGCAATGAAATTAATATGTACGAAAGTGGCCGTTATATAAGTAGCTCAGAAGCGGTATGGAAAATCCTTGCATTTCCCATACATGAACTTTTTCCGGCTATTACACACTAAACTGTTCATTTAGAAAATGATCAACGGATATATTTTAACCCCAATAATCCGCAACAATTACTTGACAGATTAAGCACTACACCCAAAACCACTTTGCTAGCCTTCTTTGAGCTATGCACACGTGATGAGTTTGCAAGAACGCTTCTATATTTTGAAGTTCTATCGTATTTTACATGGAACAATAAAGAATTTCAAAGAAGAAAACGAGGGCATGATGTGCCAAATTTTAATGGAGTTAAAAGAGATTCAGCTTTGGGAAGAGTTTACACTATTCATCCCAATAATACAGAATGTTTTTATTTAAGACTAAATTTAAAAACCGTTTATAAAACTCCTGTTTATTCATTTAAAAACGTTGGATGGCTTTTATTTCGGAAGATACTTTTCTGGTATAATTAATTGCGCGCGCTTCGCATAAGGTTCACCGGAAACGAGAGAGAAGCAAGCTCAGTGTGGCCGAACCACACTTTCTCATAAATCTTAATACTAACATCGATACCATAAGACTAGCTTACGATATATCGGTATACACGAACATAACATAACATAAACGATCGATAGAATTACATATAAATATTGCACAGAAATAAATACTTTACAACTCGGCCGTCCTGACAGGGAATCGACCTCGATTCCACCTACTATGGATCATAGAGGGCTTAAAGCTAACCAAACGTTGGGCGTTGGGCGTATCCCACTTCTGAGCTATAAAACTCCTATTTATTCATTAAAAAACGTTGGATGGCTTTTATTTCGGAAGATACTTTTCTGGTATAAATAATTGCGCGCGCTTCGCATAAGGTTCACCGGAAAAGAGAGAGAAGCAAGCTCAGTGTGGCCGAACCACACTTTCTCATAAATCTTAATACTAACATCGATGCCATAAGACTAGCTTACGATACATCGGTATACACGAACATAACATAACATAAACGATCGATAGAATTAAATATAAATATTGCAAAAAAATAAATACTTTACACGTTAATGGTATAGCATACGCATCATCTCAATTGCCGTGTAAAGCTCTAGGATTACTAGAAGATGATAAGCACTGGGATTCAACTATAGCCGAAGCTGTCATATGTCAAAATCCTACAAAACTGAGAGAACTTTTTGCAATAATGTTAGTATTTTGTCAAATTTCGGATCCTCTTAAACTTTGGAATACTTATAAAGAGCGTTTCTGAGAAGATATTTTAAGAGCCTTTCAATTTTCACACGACAGAAATATTGATGAAAGTATTGTGAATAATGTATTAAATAAATGTCTTATTTACATTGAAGATATTGTACTGTCTATTGGTGGTCAAAACTTGACTTATTATGGACTTCCACTACCAATTAGATCCGAGGAAATTGTTCCAAATATTGAATATCATAGAGAAACAAATTATGAAAATTGCGATAATTTTCTTGTTAATAATGAGCTACTCCTTACTGCTGAGCAAAAACATGTATACGAAAAGATACTACATAGCGTTGAAGCAGAAAAGGGAGAAATCTATTTTTTAGATGCACCTGGGGGAACAGGTAAAACATATCTTTAAAACTTATTATTGGCAAAGGTACGGCAAAGTAAAAAAATTGCATTGGACGTTGCTTCTACCGGTATCGCAGCCACTTTACCAAATGGTGGTCGCACAGCGCATTCTACTCTAAAGATTCCATTTAATTTGTTTCATTTAGAAGCACCACATTGCTCAATTTCAAAACAATCTAATATGGCTGCTGTGCTCAAAGATTGCAAGTTTATTATTTGGGATGAGTGTACTATGGGCCATAAAGGTGCTTCTGAAGCTGTAGATCGATCTTTGAAAGACATTCGAGATAGTTAATACCTAATGGGTGGCATAACTGTTCTCTTAGCTGGTGACTTTCGAAAAACTCTTCCAGTGATCCCCAGAGGAACAAGAGCAGATGAAATAAATGCGTGCTTAAAGTCTTCAATTTTGTGGCCCAAAATTAAGAAAATTGCATTAACGCAAAATAAGCGATTTCACTTAAAAGGTGATAGCATAGCTGGTGAATTGGCAGAAATGCTTCTTAAAAATGGAAATGGATTATTTCCAACCCATGATGGCAAAATAACTTTACCATCAACTTTGTGTCATGCTGTGAAAAGTATTGAAGAGCTAACTCTAAACATATTTCCGGATATTAAAAATATCTCTCAAAAATAACTCGAATGGTTTTCAGAACGTGCTAAAATTGTGATTTTTTTGTAACACAAAAAATCAGACAACTTTGAAAAGCTATATCTTCTAAACAAAAATCCGGTTACATTAAGGATTCCAGATTTGAAATCGTTGGAAAATTTCCTATAAAGTAGGTTCATTCAATATTTTTTAGAGGCACATGCAATTTTTGATTTTTGACACCTGACTTGTTCTACGGGCGCCACTGTGCGACGTCGAGCTTTCAGCGCACAATTGTTGTGCACTCTCTATGCAGATTACTGCTCCACCCTCCCTAAGCTTTACGTGGACAAGCGAGCGACGGCAAAAGACAGCAGTCAGTTGATTTTGTTTTTTTCATTCTCATCCCTTCTTTGAATATGTTGTAATTGTCTTTGCTTAGTTGTTCGTTAATGTAAATCGAAATATATTTTTCCGTGGTTCGCCGCGCGCATTAAATTAATTTTGTCGTGAACAGAGTCTAAACAAATTAATATTGTGGGGTCAGCAACCGTCGCTGAAGATTGTCTAACTCTAAAGATGTCACGAAGCCTCGGTGCCGGTGTGACACCCAGTGAAAAACACAGTGTGGAAAATATTGTGCGCAGCTGCTCCACATCTGCTAGCGGCACGCTGTGTAGCCTTAACTCAGTGGTTACACTTGCGTTTCCTGGGCACTAAGCTTGGCCTCCGAGGTGGCCAACTTTGTTTTAAAGAGCTGTGAGTCAGCAGCATCATCCTCCAGTTTTTGA
Organism: Scaptomyza flava; assembly: GCA_030179655.1. Taxonomy (NCBI): domain Eukaryota; kingdom Metazoa; phylum Arthropoda; class Insecta; order Diptera; family Drosophilidae; genus Scaptomyza; species Scaptomyza flava. The sequence continues at coordinate 493,774 of JARNME010000042.1, read as the reverse complement.
ACCCGACGCACCGTCCAGCCTGCCATTAAGAGCAGTGAGTATGCGTTCCTCGCACTCATTCACCTTCGCCGCGATCACACCCGCTTGCTCGTCAAAGCGTTGGTTTATGAGCTGGCGGATTGCAGCTCCATCGATGGACTTGCTGGTTTTAATCTCTCCGGCAGAGTTTTCTCGCTTTGTGATGTGTGCCATGCTGATATGTTTAATTTTGTTTCACAGTGTAATTGAGTGTTTTTATACCCTTAACCCATGAAAAGGGTATAATGGTTTTGTGCAAAAGTATGTAACAGGCAGAAGGAAGCATCTCCGACCCCATAAAGAGTATATATTCTTGATCAGCATCAACAGCCGAGACGATATAGCCATGTCTGTCAGTCCGTCTGTATGAACGCGTGGATCTCAGAGACTACAAGAGATAGAGAATTCACATTTTGTATGTAAGTTCTCATATACCATGAGCAGAACAAGTTTGCTTCAAATTATCGATAACTGTTATGGTTTCCGATATGCACATGATATCGATAACAAAAGTATCGAATTTTTATTTTGTTTCCAAATATGTATTATTTATTTTAGAGTAAAAATTATCAAATTATATATGTATGTAGCTAGACGGGTCATTAAACTATAAGCAATTTCCACACTCAGTCAAATTTCAGTTTAGCAATTGCTGGTCATTCATACTCTTTCCTTTTTTTAACTCTATGACACAAGATACAAATTATGCCATGGAAATTAAGCAGCGATGCACACAAATTTCGAAAGAGTATTAGTATGCACTTGTCGATGTCATTTGCCGACACAGAAAAAACCAAAATATGAACAAGTAAATCAAAAACAATTTTGAAGACATGCTTTTAAACGCTTTCTTGCATACATATGTAATCGATAGTTTAAAAAAGTTTATATAATAAAAACAAGTAAGAAGACTCTAGTCGGGAGAGCCCGACTAGAAGATACCCTGAACCCAGTTGCAATAAATATATTTAATTTATATAAGACTTTGGTATACTGGCTTAGCTTCCATCGATTAAGTTCAATATCTCCGGTGTTTCTCAACCGATTTGGACGAAATTTTCAGAAAAGTTCTATCATTATCCATTACTTCAACCCTCATTTTTAGATTTTCCAAATTCGATATTTTATTGTTATCGATATTATGTGTATATCGGAAACCAGAATAGTTATCGATAATTTGAAGCAAACTTGTTCTGCTCATGGTATAGGAGAACTTAAATACAAAATCAGAAGTCTCTAGCTCTTGTAGTCTCTGAGATCCACGCGTTCATACAGACGGACAGACGGACAGACAGACGGACAGACAGACGGACATGGCTATATCGTCTCGGCTGTTGATGCTGATCAAGAATATATATACTTTATAGGGTCGGAGATGCTTCCTTCTGCCTGTTACATACTTTTGCGCAAAACCATTATACCCTTATTTACCCATTTTATGGGTTGAGGGTATAAAAAAAAGAGGTATGACTCGGTCAGAGATCGAACCTACGATCTCCGGTGTGTGAAGCGGCAGACTTCTCTCTATGCCACCGGAGCTCTTTAATTTAAATAGTCAAATTAGTAAGTTAATCAAAAGGGAAAACAGGTTTTCGTGGTTTTTGCATGGTATTAAATATTTTATCGTGCCAAAAACTTTAAAAACATGTATTGTCATCTTAAACACATCTTTGGTGAAAATTTCAGAGCTCTATCTAGTCGGGAACTTGGTGAAAATTTGATTACAAGAATCCAGTACAAACAAACAGACAAGTCAAGTTAAATAAAAGCATGTAAAAATAGCAAAATTCAAGACAAGCAGGCCCAGCAAAAAGGGAAACACACCGCTGGCCTGCCGCTTGTCGTACACTTGACGGGCCGCTGAGTGCCAGGGCAACTGAAACAAAGACGGCTGCACATGCTATGCGCTATCGCGCTCCCTCACACTTATGGCTTACTGCTTTTGTTATTCCGTATACCATTTGAAATATGTCTGAGGCAAACCCCTGAGACAAAGCTTTTCTTAGCAATTGCAACATCTTGATATTCAACGGTCTTTGGTTGGAGGCGAACTATTGACAGGCAAGCGCTCCGCAGCGCATTAGCAAGAAAACAAATTTAATGTTTATGCCCGACTGGGAGGATGAATTTTTTTTTCATAGAAAATAAAGATGGCACAGCAAAATGCATTATTTGCAATAACATTGTTGTTGCATTATTTATAAATAATTAATTATTAATTATTAATAATGAGCACAATGAGTAACCGTTCACTTGCAGCGTACACTGCACTGATCACGCTTCGTTTTTTCGCTGCAGCGCACGCAATTGTGTGTGCGTGTGAAAACTGTGACAATATGTGTGTTTGCCCATCACTGCTGTAAAGCCTTTTCCTAATCGTCGCAAAGTGGCGCCCTTTGATTTTTTTAGTTGCAAAAATCATAACTTTTGAACCAAACAAGATAATCGGTCAATTTAAAAAACATCTTAAATCTAATTAATCAACCTATAAAATGATTTTACGATTTTTAGGTGCCTATTTAGGGGTATGCAAAGTGGAAATTGGTGAAAAAAATAAATTTTATGGGAAGGAAAAAAATATTTTTTTTAATGTTTGATATTTTTTGTATTGTTTTTAAGGTTTTTAAATTTTGAAATTAATATTACAATTAAAAAAATTATTTATTTTTAAGCTTGTTATGCCCTTAACCCATAAAATGGGTAAATAAGGGTATAATGGTTTTGTGCAAAAGTATGTAACAGGCAGAAGGAAGCATCTCCGACCCCATAAAGTACATATATTCTTGATCAGCATCAACAGCCGAGACGATATAGCCATGTCCGTCTGTCCGTCTGTCCGTCCGTCTGTCCGTCCGTCTGTCCGTCTGTATGAACGCGTGGATCTCAGAGACTACAAGAGCTAGAGACTTCAGATTTTGGATGTAAGTTCTCCTATACCATAAGCAGAACAAGTTTGCTTCAAATTATCGATAACTATTCTGGTTTCCGATATACACATGGAATCGATAACAAAAAATATCGAATTTGGAAAATCTAAAAATGAGGGTTGAAGTAATGGATAATGATAGAACTTTTCTGAAAATTTCGTCCAAATCGGTTAAGAAACACCAGAGATATCGGGCTCTCCCGACTAGAGCCTTCATACTTGTTGTTTTTTTTAATTTTTTTGTAAAATATTCATCACAATCCGTAAAAGATGGTATATCTATAAGTGTAATCATCTCTGAACTATAAGTATTTTCTAATCCTTTTCGTGACTTAACACGCCTCAGTGATGAAATAAGTGGATCAGAAGATGCTGCTAACATGTTGAAGAGGTCCTCATTTTGTCTTATCCTTGTAGCTTTGAAAGTGTTTAGCAATCTGTATTTTTTATAAAATTTATTTGAAAACTCCTGTGCTTCTTCAGAACTCTCTCCAATTAGCAAAGACTGATACTCAATTATATCTTTGCCATGCGCCAATATTTATGAACTGTCGGAGTTAACTTGTTTGCGGATATAATTCTGCTAAGAGTGATGCTGTTTTTGAAGCATATTCTCCATAGTTGGCAGAATCAGTTTTTTCCTTGCAGTTCAAAGCATTAAAGATCGTTTAAAATCTCTTAAAGATTTGATTGTTGATTCCAGTGATTCGAGTTACAGCCTCATCATTTTCAAAAAATCTCCATGAAGTGTTTCCATCGTTTGAGTTCCGTTTCCGTACTTATGGCAGTCTACTTTAAGTACAACTTGTTTGAAAAACGCATCCAGTATTTTCATCTTTCTGAAGTTTTTGTTGGTGTGTCTGACTTCCTAAACAGGTCAAATAATTGTTGATTGTTCAATGACATGTTTGAAGAGTAATGTAGTACTTGTCTCACCAATTTTCAGTCGTAGACTAATCCAAAGCTAAAAATTTTTTTTCAATACATAGTCTAATCTACTACCTGATAGATACCGTTTGGATCAAGGGTACTACGCACTTGTCCGAATAAGATGCCTACCTGTATGGGATGTTACTACTTGAACACCAGGGCAATTTTTATTTATGGTGCAGGGCAATTTTTATATGGTTACATACTTTTGCACAAAACCATTATACCCTTTTTATGGGTTAAGGGTATAAAAATAGCATAATTCTAGACAAGCAGGCCCAGCAGGAAGCGAAACACACGCACACACACAGTGACAAATTTTTACCGTTCTTGGTTGCTGCTGGCCTGCCGCTTGTCGTACACTTAACGGGCCGCTGAGTGCAAAGGCAACTGAAACAAAAACGCTATCGCGCTCCCTGACACTAATTGCACAGATTATTCCTGAGAGCGGAACCCTGAGACGAAATAATTGTAAAGCAGTGGTGGGCAGACGCCGACGTCCCTATTCACACGAGGCAGCGCGCTGCCAATGAATAGGGCTTTTGCCGCTGCCGACTGCACGAAATCACACGTACGCTATAAGCTATTTTTAACACGCTTATATTAGCTTCACTTGTATGTATGTTTGTATGTATGTAACTCTCGTTTGGACTAAAAGCAAGTGGCTTATTACTGTCAGTATATCCCACTACCTCAAGTTCGTTCGTTGGCCGAGCGGTCTAAGGCGCGGGTCTTCGCTCCCGGACTCACCGATCGTGGGTTCTAAACCCGTCCACGGCCGAAAAAAAATTTTTTTAACTCTCCTTTGGACTAAAAGCAAGTGGCTTATTACTGTCAGTATATCCCACTACCTCAAGTTCGTTCGTTGGCCGAGCGGTCTAAGGCGCGGGTCTTCGCTCCCGGACTCACCGATCGTGGGTTCTAATCCCGTCCACGGCCGAAAAAAAATATTTTATTTTTTTTTTTTTTTAAATCTGCACCATGTTCATGTTCACTAAAACTTACAAATTTTTTTTTTTTTCAATAATTAATAGAACTAAAAATTAAAAAATAAATATAGTTTAAAAAAACTAAAAAACACGCTTTTAATTTTTCAAATAAGCTTAAAACAATAATAAATGATAAATAGTATTATTGTAAAAAAAGCGTGGGGCGCTTTGTCCATATTTCTCGTACATCGAGAAATAATCTGAGCAATGAGTGTGAGGGAGCTCGATAGCGTTTTTGTTTCAGTTGCCTTTGCACACAGCGGCCCGTCAAGTGTACGACAAGCTGCATGCCAGCAGCAACCAAGAACGCTAAAAATTTGTCACTGTATGTGTGCGTGTGTTTCCCTTTTTGCTGGGCCTGCTTGTCTTGAATTTAGATATTTTTCATATTTTGGTTTTTTCTGTGTCGGCAAATGACATCGACAAGTGCATTACTAATACTCTTTCAAAATTTGTGTGCATCGCTGCCTAATTGCGATGGCATAATTGTTGTCTAGTGTCATAGAATTAAAAAAAGGAAAGAGTATGAATGACCAGCAATTGCTAAACTGAAATTTGACTGTTTGTGTACATCTATGCATAAATAGCACCCTTAAATGTGAGTGTGGCAATGGTATATAGTTTATTGACCAGTCTTAGCTACATACATATATATATAATTTGAACATTCTAGTAGGTCTGGAGGGAATAGAGAAATGGAGATGGCCTAACAGAAAAGAAGAATCTATATCACCATTAATCAACTTGTGCAGGAAGGCAACACCAAGGACTATCCTACGATTGTTCAACGACGGGAGATTAAGGAGAAGAAGCCTACTGGAATATGAAGGCAAGCGAAGGTTATTATCCCAATTTAAGCCTCGTAAGGCAAAAAGCAAAAACTTCTGAACAGATTCGATACGATCCTGGTTATTTCTATACTGGGGGCTCAATATACAAGAGCAGTACTCTAGGATAGGGCGAACAAGGGAAGTGTACAGAGTTTTCGTAACGTAAGGATCGTTAAACTCTTTAGACCAACGTTTAAAGAAACCAAGAACACCTTTGGCCTCATTAACAATAGTAGAAATATGAAGGCCGAATGAGAGTTTGGAGTCAAAAAGAACACCAAGGTCCTTGACTGTAAAATACGTTGCAACGGGGTACTGTCAATTAAGTAGTTGGTAATGAAGGGGTTATTTCGGCTGAAAGTCATAAACATACATTTAGAACAATTGAGAAGCAACTGATTAGTCTTACACCAAAGATGCATTGAATTTAAATCATCTTGTAAGCAAGTATGATTTAGAGAACTACAGTAGGAGAAAATAAGCTTCACATCGTCTGCGTACATGAGAATGCGAGAATGAGATAAAACAGAGGGAAGATCATTTATAAAAAGAGTGAAGAGTAAAGGACCAAGATGACTACCCTGAGGTACTCCAGAAGTAACATGAACTTGTTTCGAGGTAGCCAATCTTAGGAGTACTCTTTGTGTCCGACCCTTTAAATAAGAAGAAATCCAAGATATAAGTGAGGGAGGGAAACCAATACGGACAAGCTTGAGAAGTAATAGGTCATGGTGTACAGTGTCGAAAGCTTTACTGAAATATGTGTAAATGACGTCAGTTTGCATTTTCGAGAGGAAAGCATCATTTACTAAAGTTGTGAATTCTAATAGATTGGTCATGGTTGACCGATTTTTTACGAAGCCATGTTGAGCAGTGGATATGACTGATTTGCAGAAATGTTGCAGAGATGAAATAATAATTTTTTCAAATAATTTAGGGATAGTGGACAATTATAAAAGATTCTTTCCAAAGAGATGGAAAGACAGAAGATTCAAGGGAGAGATTAAAAAGCTTAAGCAATGGGCGAAGAAGAGAAGCACTGCACTCTTTAAGAAGACAACTAGGTATATTGTCAGGTCCAGGAGAGTAAGAAGACTTTAACGAATTTAAAGCTGATAGCAGAGTGGACTGAGAGATGGTAGGAACAGGAATATAATTTGTAGAAGCAATACTATAAGGGTAAGGTATGTTAATAGGGGATGCAGAAGAGTAAGTTGATTGGAAGAAATTGGCAAAAATATTAGCGGATTCTATATCGATGCTACATTTATCCATCCCAAACATGAAAGATGACGGTAAAGTGGAAGATTTCCGCTGAAAATTGACAAAACTATAAAATTGTTTGGGATTTAGCGTAAATTGCCGTTTGCAACAAATACGGTAATTCTCATAGCACTGTGAATTCAGCAGAAGAAAGTTTAATTTGGCTATAATGTATTTAGCCAAGTCAGCACTCAAGCCATCCCTGCTAAATTTTTTATAATATTTAGATTTATTATTTTGTAAAGTTGATAGTCTTTGAGTGAACCAAGGGGGCTAAGAAGAAACGGACAACGGAGCAGAGTAAGGGATACATTCGTCCAATAGAGAATTTAAGGTGCTATAAAAAGATTTTAGGGCAATATTTATATCAACCGAATCATATATAAAAGACCAATCAGTTGCCAGAATACGTTGATTTAATAATGAGTAATTTCCTTTGCGAAAGAAACTGCGAGGCAGGTTAAACACTGGAGGAGAAGACATAACAGGATTGCTAACAGACAATGTAACTTCTAAAGTAGGATGATATGAATCCTCAGGGACAGACAGAGGGGATGACCTAGATACATTGGCAATACAGTAGTTGTTAATAAATACAAGATCGAGTGTTCTAATCAAGTGATTAGAAATTGAATTGATCTGAAACAATGGAAGATCAAGTATTTCTTCTAAAAGTCATGCTGGGCAGACGGTACAAGATAATTTATGGTGTCGGATGAAGACCAGGAGATGGTTGGTAAATTAAAGTCACCCAGCACGATAAAAATATCATTGTCACGGATATGAGCAGAAACTTCTTCTATACAAGTTAGGTGTTGAAGATAAACTTGAATGTCAGAAGAAGGAGGGATATAAGAGCAAGTGATATAAACAACATGTGAAGGGAGAGTTATTTTAACAGAAATAATCTCAGCATCATTAACGGCAGAAAAACAGAAAGGTTCCGACTGGAGAGTAGCTTTAACAGCAATTAATACCCCACCACCTCGGCGAGTCGGTCGATCAGCTTTATAGACGATAAAAGTATTTGAAAAAAGTTCACAATTAGATATACTTTGATTTAACCAAGTTTCAGTAAAAGAAATTATATCAGCATGAAACGAAAAGCTATTCAAAAACAAGTTTTTAAGTTTTGAGACCAGACCCCTAACATTCTGATAAATAATAGATATTTCATCAGAATTTAGTTTTTTGAAACGACAGAGCTATTATTTGAGAAGGTTGCAGCTGGAAGGTTGACAGGTAAAGGCAAGGTTCTTTTTTTTTGTAAAAACTCATGAACAACCGTATGAGGGGGCCAAAATTTCGGATCACATATGATTGAAAACGATTCTAGAGAGACATTAACTTTAAAAGATGATATTTCGCGAGGGGTAGAAAAGTTAAATTTCGTAATAGAGACGCTAACTTTTGTTTTGCTAGGCAGCAACAGAATCACAAGTTGTTTCAGCGGAAAGTCGCGACACAAAAACTTGCTTGCGAGGAGCCACTACTGTTAAAATAGGAGGTGGCTGAGGTAAGGGGATAGATATATCATTATTTACCGCGTTTATTTCGGCAGGATCCAAGACGGGAACCATACTACTAATAGCAGGGGATACTGCAGGAGATATATTCGGACAATCGCTTGGAGTTGGAGATAATGATAGAACCGGCGACGGGTGAAAGCGACGAGGGTGAAGGGGCAAACATTAACGGAACATTCAAAAATTCAGACTCCAACCGGCGAGTAGACAATGACTCAAATTTAAAATTATTGAGAAATTCCAAACTCGAATCAATGTCAGTCACTAGCATGCTTGCCGTCTTTTTTAGTTTTGAAAACTGATTTCTCATAGAGTTATACATTCTAGAGAAATCAATTTGCTTATCAATGCACATAGGGCATGACCAACGCACACCACCACAGCCGGGCTTGGCTACAGCAGTGATCTTGTCACATTCACGCCCAGTAAGACTTGCACATTCAGCATGCATACAATTCTCACACAACCAGCAATGAACAAATTGAGGCCGTGCAGAATCGTCAGACTGCTTAAATGTACAAGACTTTTTGCAGCACGACATATTTATCACTGGGGTCAAACTAACGAAAATAGGTTGCGAGAGAACGGACAAAACGGCGCACAGAAAATCTAAGAGCAATCGCGCAAATTAAGAGGAATCGTAACACAAATACTTCTTGTTTGGAGCGATTTGCAACAACAAAAATGTATTAAAGCACGACAAGCAAGGCAGATAACGCTTAAATGAACAAACACACAAACAAGTGTATGCGCAGCGAATAAACACACAAACAAGAGTAAACGCAGCGAACAAACACACAAACAAATGAGTGCACGAATAAGCGGCAGATTTGCAGAATAACAAAAACAGACACTAACAACCACACAGAACTGACGCCGCAATTGTTAAAATATAATAATTAGCAAATTAAACGACGCACAACAAGAAGCACTTTGCACAGCTTAGGTAAGCCTATGTTTTACGAACAGTAAACTGCAAAAAATAAATAAAAAGCCTGATAAACGGCGCAAAATTAATAAATTGTTCGGAGCTTAAGTAAAACACGTCAATCACACTCAAACTGAGATCTCTCTATGACACAAGATACAAATTATGCCATGGAAATTAAGCGATGCACACAAATTTCGAAAGAGTATTAGTAATGCACTTGTCGATGTCATTTGCCGACACAGAAAAAACCAAAATATGAAAAATAGCAAAATTCAAGACAAGCAGGCCCAGCAAAAAGGGAAACACACGCACACATACAGTGACAAATTTTTACCGTTCTTGGTTGCCGCTGGCCTGCCGCTTGTCGTACACTTGACGGGCCGCTGAGTGCTAGGGCAACTGAAACAAAGACGGCTGCACATGCTATGCGCTATCGCGCTCCCTCACACTTATGGCTTACTGCTTTTGTTATTCCGTATACCATTTGAAATATATCTGAGGCAAACCCCTGAGACAAAGCTTTTCTTAGCAATTGCAACATCTTGATATTCAACGGTCTTTGGTTGGAGGCGAACTATTGACAGGCAAGCGCTCCGCAGCGCATTAGCAAGAAAACAAATTTAATGTTTATGCCCGACTGGGAGGATGAATTTTTTTTTCATAGAAAATAAAGATGGCACAGCAAAATGCATTATTTGCAATAACATTGTTTGTCGCAATGTTAAATATTTTTCAAGATGGCATTATTTATAAATAATTAATTATTAATTATTAATAATGAGCACAATGAGTAACCGTTCACTTTCAGCGTACACTGTACTGATCACGCTTCGTTTTTTCGCTGCAGCGCACGCAATTGTGCTTGTATGCGTGTGAAAACTGTGACAATATGTGTGTGTGCCCATCACTGCTGTAAAGCCTTTTCCTAATCGTCGCAAAGTGGCGCCCTTTGATTTTTTTAGTTGCAAGAATCATAACTTTTGAACCAAACAAGATAATCGGTCAATTTAAAAAACATCTTAAATCTAATTAATCAACCTATAAAATGATTTTACGATTTTTAGGTGCCTATTTAGGGGTATGCAAAGTGGAAATTGGTGCAAAAAATAAATTTTATGGGAAGGAAAAAAATATTTTTTTTAATGTTTGATATTTTTTGTATTGTTTTTAAGGTTTTTAAATTTTGAAATTAATATTACAATTAAAAAAAATTATTTATTTTTAAGCTTGTTATGCCCTTAACCCATAAAATGGGTAAATAAGGGTATAATGGCTTTGTGCAAAAGTATGTAACAGGCAGAAGGAAGCATCTCCGACCCCATAAAGTACATATATTCTTGATCAGCATCAACAGCCGAGACGATATAGCCATGTCCGTCTGTCCGTCTGTCCGTCCGTCTGTCCGTCCGTCTGTCCGTCTGTATGAACGCGTGGATCTCAGAGACTACAAGAGCTAGAGACTTCAGATTTTGGATGTAAGTTCTCCTATACCATAAGCAGAACAAGTTTGCTTCAAATTATCGATAACTATTCTGGTTTCCGATATACACATGGAATCGATAACAAAAAATATCGAATTTGGAAAATCTAAAAATGAGGGTTGAAGTAATGGATAATGATAGAACTTTTCTGAAAATTTCGTCCAAATCGGTTAAGAAACACCAGAGATATCGGGCTCTCCCGACTAGAGCCTTCATACTTGTTGTTTTTTTTTAATTTTTTTGTAAAATATTCATCACAATCCGTAAAAGATGGTATATCTATAAGTGTAATCATCTCTGAACTATAAGTATTTTCTAATCCTTTTCGTGACTTAACACGCCTCAGTGATGAAATAAGTGGATCAGAAGATGCTGCTAACATGTTGAAGAGGTCCTCATTTTGTCTTATCCTTGTAGCTTTGAAAGTGTTTAGCAATCTGTATTTTTTATAAAATTTATTTGAAAACTCCTGTGCTTCTTCAGAACTCTCTCCAATTAGCAAAGACTGATACTCAATTATATCTTTGCCATGCGCCAATATTTTATGAACTGTCGGAGTTAACTTGTTTGCGGATATAATTCTGCTAAGAGTGATGCTGTTTTTGAAGCATATTCTCCATAGTTGGCAGAATCAGTTTTTTCCTTGCAGTTCAAAGCATTAAAGATCGTTTAAAATCTCTTAAAGATTTGATTGTTGATTCCAGTGATTCGAGTTACAGCCTCATCATTTTCAAAAAATCTCCATGAAGTGTTTCCATCGTTTGAGTTTCCGTTTCCGTACTTATGGCAGTCTACTTTAAGTACAACTTGTTTGAAAAACGCATCCAGTATTTTCATCTTTCTGAAGTTTTTGTTGGTGTGTCTGACTTCCTAAACAGGTCAAATAATTGTTGATTGTTCAATGACATGTTTGAAGAGTAATGTAGTACTTGTCTCACCAATTTTCAGTCGTAGACTAATCCAAAGCTAAAAATTTTTTTTCAATACATAGTCTAATCTACTACCTGATAGATACCGTTTGGATCAAGGGTACTACGCACTTGTCCGAATAAGATGCCTACCTGTATGGGATGTTACTACTTGAACACCAGGGCAATTTTTATTTATGGTGCAGGGCAATTTTTATATGGTTACATACTTTTGCACAAAACCATTATACCCTTTTTATGGGTTAAGGGTATAAAAATAGCATAATTCTAGACAAGCAGGCCCAGCAGGAAGCGAAACACACGCACACACACAGTGACAAATTTTTACCGTTCTTGGTTGCTGCTGGCCTGCCGCTTGTCGTACACTTAACGGGCCGCTGAGTGCAAAGGCAACTGAAACAAAAACGCTATCGCGCTCCCTGACACTAATTGCACAGATTATTCCTGAGAGCGGAACCCTGAGACGAAATAATTGTAAAGCAGTGGTGGGCAGACGCCGACGTCCCTATTCACACGAGGCAGCGCGCTGCCAATGAATAGGGCTTTTGCCGCTGCCGACTGCACGAAATCACACGTACGCTATAAGCTATTTTTAACACGCTTATATTAGCTTCACTTGTATGTATGTTTGTATGTATGTAACTCTCGTTTGGACTAAAAGCAAGTGGCTTATTACTGTCAGTATATCCCACTACCTCAAGTTCGTTCGTTGGCCGAGCGGTCTAAGGCGCGGGTCTTCGCTCCCGGACTCACCGATCGTGGGTTCTAAACCGTCCACGGCCGAAAAAAAATTTTTTTAACTCTCCTTGGACTAAAAGCAAGTGGCTTATTACTGTCAGTATATCCCACTACCTCAAGTTCGTTCGTTGGCCGAGCGGTCTAAGGCGCGGGTCTTCGCTCCCGGACTCACCGATCGTGGGTTCTAATCCCGTCCACGGCCGAAAAAAAATATTTTATTTTTTTTTTTTTTAAATCTGCACCATGTTCATGTTCACTAAAACTTACAAATTTTTTTTTTTTTCATTATTAATAGAACTAAAAATTAAAAAATAAATATAGTTTAAAAAACTAAAAAACACGCTTTTAATTTTTCAAATAAGCTTAAAACAATAATAAATGATAAATAGTATTATTGTAAAAAAAGCGTGGGGCGCTTTGTCCATATTTCTCGTACATCGAGAAATAATCTGAGCAATGAGTGTGAGGGAGCTCGATAGCGTTTTTGTTTCAGTTGCCTTTGCACACAGCGGCCCGTCAAGTGTACGACAAGCTGCATGCCAGCAGCAACCAAGAACGCTAAAAATTTGTCACTGTATGTGTGCGTGTGTTTCCCTTTTTGCTGGGCCTGCTTGTCTTGAATTTAGATATTTTTCATATTTTGGTTTTTTCTGTGTCTGCAAATGACATCGACAAGTGCATGACTGAATACTCTTTCAAAATTTGTGTGCATCGCTGCCTAATTGCGATGGCATAATTGTTGTCTAGTGTCATAGAATTAAAAAAAGGAAAGAGTATGAATGACCAGCAATTGCTAAACTGAAATTTGACTGTTTGTGTACATCTATGCATAAATCGCACCCTTAAATGTGAGTGTGGCAATGGTATATAGTTTATTGACCCGTCTTAGCTACATACATATGTATATAATTTGAACCTTCTAGTAGGTCTGGAGGGAATAGAGAAATGGAGATGGCCTAACAGAAAAGAAGAATCTATATCACCATTAATCAACTTGTGCAGGAAGGCAACACCAAGGACTATCCTACGATTGTTCAACGACGGGAGGTTAAGGAGAAGAAGCCTACTGGAATATGAAGGCAAGCGAAGGTTATTATCCCAATTTAAGCCTCGTAAGGCAAAAAGCAAAAAACTTCTGAACAGATTCGATACGATCCTGGTTATTTCTATACTGGGGGCTCAATATACAAGAGCAGTACTCTAGGATAGGGCGAACAAGGGAAGTGTACAGAGTTTTTCGTAACGTAAGGATCGTTAAACTCTTTAGACCAACGTTTAAAGAAACCAAGAACACCTTTGGCCTCATTAACAATAGTAGAAATATGAAGGCCGAATGAGAGTTTGGAGTCAAAAAGAACACCAAGGTCCTTGACTGTAAAAATACGTTGCAACGGGGTACTGTCAATTAAGTAGTTGGTAATGAAGGGGTTATTTCGGCTGAAAGTCATAAACATACATTTAGAACAATTGAGAAGCAACTGATTAGTCTTACACCAAAGATGCATTGAATTTAAATCATCTTGTAAGCAAGTATGATTTAGAGAACTACAGTAGGAGAAAATAAGCTTCACATCGTCTGCGTACATGAGATGCGAGAATGAGATAAAACAGAGGGAAGATCATTTATAAAAAGAGTGAAGAGTAAAGGACCAAGGTGACTACCCTGAGGTACTCCAGAAGTAACATGAACTTGTTTCGAGGTAGCCAATCTTAGGAGTACTCTTTGTGTCCGACCCTTTAAATAAGAAGAAATCCAAGATATAAGTGAGGGAGGGAACCAATACGGACAAGCTTGAGAAGTAATAGGTCATGGTGTACAGTGTCGAAAGCTTTACTGAAATATGTGTAAATGACGTCAGTTTGCATTTTCGAGAGGAAAGCATCATTTACTAAAGTTGTGAATTCTAATAGATTGGTCATGGTTGACCGATTTTTTACGAAGCCATGTTGAGCAGTGGATATGACTGATTTGCAGAAATGTTGCAGAGATGAAATAATAATTTTTTCAAATAATTTAGGGATAGTGGACAATTATAAAAGATTCTTTCCAAAGAGATGGAAAGACAGAAGATTCAAGGGAGAGATTAAAAAGCTTAAGCAATGGGCGAAGAAGAGAAGCACTGCACTCTTTAAGAAGACAACTAGGTATATTGTCAGGTCCAGGAGAGTAAGAAGACTTTAACGAATTTAAAGCTGATAGCAGAGTGGACTGAGAGATGGTAGGAACAGGAATATAATTTGTAGAAGCAATACTATAAGGGTAAGGTATGTTAATAGGGGATGCAGAAGAGTAAGTTGATTGGTAGAAATTGGCAAAAATATTAGCGGATTCTATATCGATGCTACATTTATCCATCCCAAACATGAAAGATGACGGTATAGTGGAAGATTTCCGCTGAAAATTGACAAAACTATAAAATTGTTTGGGATTTAGCGTAAATTGCCGTTTGCAACAAATACGGTAATTCTCATAGCACTGTGAATTCAGCAGAAGAAAGTTTAATTTGGCTATAATGTATTTAGACAAGTCAGCACTCAAGCCATCCCTGCTAAATTTTTTATAATATTTAGATTTATTATTTTGTAAAGTTGATAGTCTTTGAGTGAACCAAGGGGGCTAAGAAGAAACGGACAACGGAGCAGAGTAAGGGATACATTCGTCCAATAGAGAATTTAAGGTTATAGCACCTTAAATTCTCTATTGGACGAATGTATCCCTTACTCTGCTCCGTTGTTTTTAGGGCAATATTTATATCAACCGAATCATATATAAAAGACCAATCAGTTGCCAGAATACGTTGATTTAATAATGAGTAATTTCCTTTGCGAAAGAAACGGCGAGGCAGGTTAAACACTGGAGGAGAAGACATAACAGGATTGCTAACAGACAATGTAACTTCTAAAGTAGGATGATATGAATCCTCAGGGACAGACAGAGGGGATGACCTAGATACATTGGCAATACAGTAGTTGTTAATAAATACAAGATCGAGTGTTCTAATCAAGTGATTAGAAATTGAATTGATCTGAAACAATGGAAGATCAAGTATTTCTTCTAAGAAGTCATGCTGGGCAGACGGTACAAGATAATTTATGGTGTCGGATGAAGACCAGGAGATGGTTGGTAAATTAAAGTCACCCAGCACGATAAAAATATCATTGTCACGGATATGAGCAGAAACTTCTTCTATACAAGTTAGGTGTTGAAGATAAACTTGAATGTCAGAAGAAGGAGGGATATAAGAGCAAGTGATATAAACAACATGTGAAGGGAGAGTTATTTTAACAGAAATAATCTCAGCATCATTAACGGCAGAAAAACAGAAAGGTTCCGACTGGAGAGTAGCTTTAACAGCAATTAATACCCCACCACCTCGGCGAGTCGGTCGATCAGCTTTATAGACGATAAAAGTATTTGAAAAAAGTTCACAATTAGATATACTTTGATTTAACCAAGTTTCAGTAAAAGAAATTATATCAGCATGAAACGAAAAGCTATTCAAAAACAAGTTTTTAAGTTTTGAGACCAGACCCCTAACATTCTGATAAATAATAGATATTTCATCAGAATTTAGTTTTTTGAAACGACAGAGTTATTATTTGAGAAGGTTGCAGCTGGAAGGTTGACAGGTAAAGGCAAAGTTCTTTTTTTTTGCAAAAACTCATGAACAACCGTATGAGGGGGCCAAAATTTCGGATCACATATGATTGAACACGATTCTAGAGAGACATTAACTTTAAAAGATGATATTTCGCGAGGGGTAGAAAAGTTAAATTTCGTAATAGAGACGCTAACTTTTGTTTTGCTAGGCAGCAACAGAATCACAAGTTGTTTCAGCGGAAAGTCGCGACCACAAAAACTTGCTTGCGAGGAGCCACTACTGTTAAAATAGGAGGTGGCTGAGGTAAGGGGATAGATATATCATTATTTACCGCGTTTATTTCGGCAGGATCCAAGACGGGAACCATACTACTAATAGCAGGGGATACTGCAGGAGTATATTCGGACAATCGCTTGGAGTTGGAGATAATGATAGAACCGGCGACGGGTGAAAGCGACGAGGGTGAAGGGCAAACATTAACGGAACATTCAAAAATTCAGACTCCAACCGGCGAGTAGACAATGACTCAAATTTAAAATTATTGAGAAATTCCAAACTCGAATCAATGTCAGTCACTAGCATGCTTGCCGTCTTTTTTAGTTGTGAAAACTGATTTCTCATAGAGTTATACATTCTAGAGAAATCAATTTGCTTATCAATGCACATAGGGCATGACCAACGCACACCACCACAGCCGGGCTTGGCTACAGCAGTGATCTTGTCACATTCACGCCCAGTAAGACTTGCACATTCAGCATGCATACAATTCTCACACAACCAGCAATGAACAAATTGAGGCCGTGCAGAATCGTCAGACTGCTTAAATGTACAAGACTTTTTGCAGCACGACATATTTATCACTGGGGTCAAACTAACGAAAATAGGTTGCGAGAGAACGGACAAAACGGCGCACAGAAAATCTAAGAGCAATCGCGCAAATTAAGAGGAATCGTAACACAAATACTTCTTGTTTGGAGCGATTTGCAACAACAAAAATGTATTAAAGCACGACAAGCAAGGCAGATAACGCTTAAATGAACAAACACACAAACAAGTGTATGCGCAGCGAATAAACACACAAACAAGAGTAAACGCAGCGAACAAACACACAAACAAATGAGTGCACGAATAAGCGGCAGATTTGCAGAATAACAAAAACAGACACTAACAACCACACAGAACTGACGCCGCAATTGTTAAAATATAATAATTAGCAAATTAAACGACGCACAACAAGAAGCACTTTGCACAGCTTAGGTAAGCCTATGTTTTACGAACAGTAAACTGCAAAAAATAAATAAAAAGCCTGATAAACGGCGCAAAATTAATAAATTGTTCGGAGCTTAAGTAAAACACGTCAATCACACTCAAACTGAGATCTCTCTATGACACAAGATACAAATTATGCCATGGAAATTAAGCGATGCACACAAATTTCGAAAGAGTATTAGTAATGCACTTGTCGATGTCATTTGCCGACACAGAAAAAACCAAAATATGAAAAAATAGCAAATTCAAGACAAGCAGGCCCAGCAAAAAGGGAAACACACGCACACATACAGTGACAAATTTTTACCGTTCTTGGTTGCCGCTGGCCTGCCGCTTGTCGTACACTTGACGGGCCGCTGAGTGCTAGGGCAACTGAAACAAAGACGGCTGCACATGCTATGCGCTATCGCGCTCCCTCACACTTATGGCTTACTGCTTTTGTTATTCCGTATACCATTTGAAATATATCTGAGGCAAACCCCTGAGACAAAGCTTTTCTTAGCAATTGCAACATCTTGATATTCAACGGTCTTTGGTTGGAGGCGAACTATTGACAGGCAAGCGCTCCGCAGCGCATTAGCAAGAAAACAAATTTAATGTTTATGCCCGACTGGGAGGATGAATTTTTTTTTCATAGAAAATAAAGATGGCACAGCAAAATGCATTATTTGCAATAACATTGTTTGTCGCAATGTTAAATATTTTTCAAGATGGCATTATTTATAAATAATTAATTATTAATTATTAATAATGAGCACAATGAGTAACCGTTCACTTTCAGCGTACACTGTACTGATCACGCTTCGTTTTTTTTCGCTGCAGCGCACGCAATTGTGCTTGTATGCGTGTGAAAACTGTGACAATATGTGTGTGTGCCCATCACTGCTGTAAAGCCTTTTCCTAATCGTCGCAAAGTGGCGCCCTTTGATTTTTTTAGTTGCAAGAATCATAACTTTTGAACCAAACAAGATAATCGGTCAATTTAAAAAACATCTTAAATCTAATTAATCAACCTATAAAATGATTTTACGATTTTTAGGTGCCTATTTAGGGGTATGCAAAGTGGAAATTGGTGAAAAAAATAAATTTTATGGGAAGGAAAAAAATATTTTTTTTAATGTTTGATATTTTTTGTATTGTTTTTAAGGTTTTTAAATTTTGAAATTAATATTACAATTAAAAAAATTATTTATTTTTAAGCTTGTTATGCCCTTAACCCATAAAATGGGTAAATAAGGGTATAATGGTTTTGTGCAAAAGTATGTAACAGGCAGAAGGAAGCATCTCCGACCCCATAAAGTACATATATTCTTGATCAGCATCAACAGCCGAGACGATATAGCCATGTCCGTCTGTCCGCCTGTCCGTCCGTCTGTCCGTCTGTATGAACGCGTGGATCTCAGAGACTACAAGAGCTAGACTCTTCAGATTTTGGATGTAAGTTCTCCTTTACCATAAGCAGAACAAGTTTGCTTCAAATTATCGATAACTATTCTGGTTTCCGATATACACATGGAATCGATAACAAAAAATATCGAATTTGGAAAATCTAAAAATGAGGGTTGAAGTAATGGATAATGATAGAACTTTTCTGAAAATTTCGTCCAAATCGGTTAAGAAACACCGGAGATATCGGGCTCTCCCGACTAGAGCCTTCATACTTGTTGTTTTTTTAAATTTTTTTGTAAAATATTCATCACAATCCGTAAAAGATGGTATATCTAAAAGTGTAATCATCTCTGAACTATAAGTATTTTCTAATCCTTTTCGTGACTTAACACGCCTCAGTGATGAAATAAGTGGATCAGAAGATGCTGCTAACATGTTGAAGAGGTCCTCATTTTGTCTTATCCTTGTAGCTTTGAAAGTGTTTAGCAATCTGTATTTTTTATAAAATTTATTTGAAAACTCCTGTGCTTCTTCAGAACTCTCTCCAATTGGCAAAGACTGATACTCAATTATATCTTTGCCATGCGCCAATATTTTATGAACTGTCGGAGTTAACTTGTTTGCGGATATAATTCTGCTAAGAGTGATGCTGTTTTTGAAGCATATTCTCCATAGTTGGCAGAATCAGTTTTTTCCTTGCAGTTCAAAGCATTTAAGATCGTTTAAAATCTCTTAAAGATTTGATTGTTGATTCCAGTGATTGGAGTTACAGCCTCATCATTTTCAAAAAATCTCCATGAAGTGTTTCCATCGTTTGAGTTTCCGTTTCCGTACTTATGGCAGTCTACTTTAAGTACAACTTGTTTGAAAAACGCATCCAGTATTTTCATCTTTCTGAAGTTTTTGTTGGTGTGTCTGACTTCCTAAACAGGTCAAATAATTGTTGATTGTTCAATGACATGTTTGAAGAGTAATGTAGTACTTGTCTCACCAATTTTCAGTCGTAGACTAATCCAAAGCTAAAAATTTTTTTTCAATACATAGTCTAATCTACTACCTGATAGATACCGTTTGGATCAAGGGTACTACGCACTTGTCCGAATAAGATGCCTAATAATAAATGCACCTGAATTTAGGGACCTGGATTTAACAAAGGGTTTCAGGCAAGCATAACTGAATGAAAAACAAAAATCATGCATCTTAACAATAAGGAACGAAACAAAAACCATAAAATTGGGTTTTCATTTTTGTGTCATAAATGGCCCAGAAATGCATGCAACACATTTTTTACCTATGGCTTTTTTCACTATTTTACCTCTAAAAACCACAGGGGCAAATTCGGGCAGCTGAAACTTTTTGCATTCGATAAAGGAATAATCAAAGAAATTATTTTGAAAATATGGCAGAGGTAAAAAAGGGTAATTTTTTTCAATTTTCCATCAAAGTTGAAAAATAGTGAAAAAATGGATAGTTGGTAAATATTGATTTACCTGGCCAACCGCAAAGCAAACATTACCATTTTTTTTTCTATTATTTGTATTTTTCTATTATTCTATTAATAGAATCAAAAATAATGATGATACGTTTCTTAGTTTTTGAGTCATTGTATCTCAAAGCCGACAAAATCACATTAAAATTGCGATTATTATGCAACACAAACAAGTAAGAAGGCTCTAGTCGGGAGAGCCCGACTAGAAGATACCCTGAACCCAGTTGCAATAAATATATTTAATTTATATAAGACTTTGGTATACTGGCTTAGCTTCCATCGATTAAGTTCAATATCTCCGGTGTTTCTCAACCGATTTGGACGAAATTTTCAGAAAAGTTCTATCATTATCCATTACTTCAACCCTCATTTTTAGATTTTCCAAATTCGATATTTTATTGTTATCGATATTTTGTGTATATCGGAAACCAGAATAGTTATCGATAATTTGAAGCAAACTTGTTCTGCTCATGGTATAGGAGAACTTAAATACAAAATCAGAAGTCTCTAGCTCTTGTAGTCTCTGAGATCCACGCGTTCATACAGACGGACAGACAGACGGACAGACGGACATGGCTATATCGTCTCGGCTGTTGATGCTGATCAAGAATATATATACTTTATAGGGTCGGAGATGCTTCCTTCTGCCTGTTACATACTTTTGCACAAAACCATTATACCCTTATTTACCCATTTTATGGGTTAAGGGTATAAAAATCAGTCAACTTTGTAGGGCTATATCTTCTAAACAAAAAATCTGGTTGTATTAAGGATTGCAGATCTAAAATCGTGGGAAAATTTCCTATATTTTAGAGGCACATGCAATTTTTGCCACTTGACTTGTTCTGCGGGCGCCACTGTGCGTTGTCTCGCTTTGCATCGCAACGGACGTGTTTTTTTATGCGCCTCGCTTTTTTTAATATTGTGCGTTTTATTTCTGCTATTATTTCGCGTCTTTAGGTCTGTTTGATAGTAGAAAGTGTAGGGTAGTGCAGTGCAGAACAGAACACGAAAATACAGCCCTGAAAACTTGAAGTGTAAAAAAGTGTAGAGCTACTGTCGCACAAAAAAGGTGTAAGTTGAGCAAATAACATGAGTTTAAATAACAATGAAAATTTCACTATAAGCAAGCTTCACTAATCCAAGTGGCGATGAAGAACAGGATTTACTAACTTCCCGATAGGAAAAAGAAATTGTGTGATGACTATTTGACAAAAACTATTCCAACCTACACGGATAACGAATTTCAAATGCAATTGCGAGCTACAAGTGGAATTTTGTGCGTGTATTCACCCAGATAGCCTTTTCTTTATTTTCATTGGGTGCGGCAGCTGCTGCTTTCTGTTCTGAATATACAGTGGATAACATTAATACTCGGTTTTTTTTTCAACTTCAAACACGAATAAAATGATTAAAGCCAAAAATAATGAAAAATGCAAAAATGGTATATTAAAGCTTGTTAAATCAGCTTTTCATAGAGCTATATATATCTAGATTTTATTTTAAACTAATAAAGAAAATATGCATAAACAAAAAACAGGCCAAAATTTGCGCAACATTATTATTCGGCTTTATTCAACATAAGTAACAACAAGTAAGAAGGCTCTAGTCGGGAGAGCCCGACTAGAAGATACCCTGAACCCAGTTGCAATAAATATATTTAATTTATATAAGACTTTGGTATACTGGCTTAGCTTCCATCGATTAAGTTCAATATCTCCGGTGTTTCTCAACCGATTTGGACGAAATTTTCAGAAAAGTTCTATCATTATCCATTACTTCAACCCTCATTTTTAGATTTTCCAAATTCGATATTTTATTGTTATCGATATTATGTGTATATCGGAAACCAGAATAGTTATCGATAATTTGAAGCAAACTTGTTCTGCTCATGGTATAGGAGAACTTAAATACAAAATCAGAAGTCTCTAGCTCTTGTAGTCTCTGAGATCCACGCGTTCATACAGACGGACAGACGACAGACGACAGACAGACGGACAGACGGACATGGCTATATCGTCTCGGCTGTTGATGCTGATCAAGAATATATATACTTTATAGGGTCGGAGATGCTTCCTTCTGCCTGTTACATACTTTTGCACAAAACCATTATACCCTTATTTACCCATTTTATGGGTTAAGGGTATAAAAATCAGTCAACTTTGTAGGGCTATATCTTCTAAACAAAAAATCTGGTTGTATTAAGGATTGCAGATCTAAAATCGTGGGAAAATTTCCTATATTTTAGAGGCACATGCAATTTTTGCCACTTGACTTGTTCTGCGGGCGCCACTGTGCGTTGTCTCGCTTTGCATCGCAACGGACGTGTTTTTTTTATGCGCCTCGCTTTTTTTAATATTGTGCGTTTTATTTCTGCTATTAATTTCGCGTCTTTAGGTCTGTTTGATAGTAGAAAGTGTAGGGTAGTGCAGTGCAGAACAGAACACGAAAATACAGCCCTGAAAACTTGAAGTGTAAAAAAGTGTAGAGCTACTGTCGCACAAAAAAGGTGTAAGTTGAGCAAATAACATGAGTTTAAATAACAATGAAAATTTCACTATAAGCAAGCTTCACTAATCCAAGTGGCGATGAAGAACAGGATTTACTAACTTCCCGATAGGAAAAAGAAATTGTGTGATGGACTATTTGACAAAAACTATTCCAACCTACACGGATAACGAATTTCAAATGCAATTGCGAGCTACAAGTGGAATTTTGTGCGTGTATTCACCCAGATAGCCTTTTCTTTATTTTCATTGGGTGCGGCAGCTGCTGCTTTCTGTTCTGAATATACAGTGGATAACATTAATACTCGGTTTTTTTTTTCAACTTCAAACACGAATAAAATGATTAAAGCCAAAAATAATGAAAAATGCAAAAATGGTATATTAAAGCTTGTTAAATCAGCTTTTCATAGAGCTATATATATCTAGATTTTATTTTAAACTAATAAAGAAAATATGCATAAAACAAAAAACAGGCCAAAATTTGCGCAACATTATTATTCGGCTTTATTCAACATAAGTAACAACAAGTAAGAAGGCTCTAGTCGGGAGAGCCCGACTAGAAGATACCCTGAACCCAGTTGCAATAAATATATTTAATTTATATAAGACTTTGGTATACTGGCTTAGCTTCCATCGATTAAGTTCAATATCTCCGGTGTTTCTCAACCGATTTGGACGAAATTTTCAGAAAAGTTCTATCATTATCCATTACTTCAACCCTCATTTTTAGATTTTCCAAATTCGATATTTTATTGTTATCGATATTATGTGTATATCGGAAACCAGAATAGTTATCGATAATTTGAAGCAAACTTGTTCTGCTCATGGTATAGGAGAACTTAAATACAAAATCAGAAGTCTATAGCTCTTGTAGTCTCTGAGATCCACGCGTTCATACAGACGGACAGACGGACAGACGGACAGACAGACGGACAGACGGACATGGCTATATCGTCTCGGCTGTTGATGCTGATCAAGAATATATATACTTTATAGGGTCGGATGCTTCCTTCTGCCTGTTACATACTTTTGCACAAAACCATTATACCCTTATTTACCCATTTTATGGGTTAAGGGTATAATAATCTATTTTATCTTAGGAAAAAACATATTCTAGTATTTTGTATGGTACCCATTGTTTTTAATAGTATCGTCTAGGCGTTTTGGCATATTTTGAATAACTTTTTTGGTATATTCCTGGCCAATTTGCGCCCACTCTTCCTGCAGCCGTTCTTTTAAAACTGTTATGGACGATATTGGCGTTTTGTGCACACGGCGGTCCAGTTCACTCCACATATTTTCTATGGGATTTAAGTCTGGTGATTGGGGCGGCGTTTCCAATACTTTAGGACAGTTAAACAATAGCCAAGACCTCACTTTATAGGCCTTGTGCTTCGGATCATTATTCTGATAAAATTTGAAAGTGTTGGCAATGCCCATTTTTCCGCCGACTGTTTCAAGTTTTCTTTCAAAATTTTCAAGTACTGATCCTGGGTCATTATTCCTTCAATAAACACCAGGTTTCCCACTCCTTTTGTGGAAACACACCTCCAAACCATCACACTTCCCCCGCCGTGTTTCACTGTTGGTTTTATGTGTTTTTTCTGCAGCACTGTATTGGGCTTCCTCCAAACCATTGTCTTGCCATCACTGCCAAACAAATTAAATTTGCTTTCGTCAACAAATATGACATCATTCCACCAGCTTGGGTCCTTTTTGGAGTATTCCTTGGCAAAAACTTGACTAATCTTCCGGTTGCGCTCAGAAAGCAAAGGCTTTTTTTTTTTGCGACTCCGCCGTTGTACTCATGCTTTTTTATTATGCGTTGAATGGTTTGGTCAGAAACGGTCTTTCCGTGGTCGGCAAATACTTCGGCCTTTATTTCCGTAGCACTCAATCTTGGATTCTTCTTGATCTTCCTTACTATTTCTGTTTCTTCCCTAATCGTCAATTTTTTGGTTGCTTTTTTGCTTCAAAAACTATACTCTTCCCTTATTTTTAAATCTTCGGACGATATCACCGACCGTACTTGGCTTCATATTTAGCATTTCGGCAGTTTCTTTGTATGTTTTGCCCTTTAAATGAAACTGGAGAACAAGTTCTCGCTCTTACAAGGTAGAATTATATCCCTTACGGCCCATTTTAGTTGAAACTCTTAAAATTCAATTTTGCGGTATGTTCGCTGCCAATGTATGTTAGAAAAGTGTTGGCTTTTCGGGGATACCCATTTTTCATGACATTTGTAGCTGTTTAGAGTTGCCACATGGTTATATTTTAAACTTTGCAAAAAAACCGAATATTAATGTTGCGCAAATGTTGGCCTTTTTACATGCTTTTATTTAACTTGACTTGTCTGTCTGTTTGTTTGTTTGTTTGTACTGGATTCTTGTAATCAAATTTTCACCAAGTTCCCGACTAGCTAGAGCTCTGAAATTTTCACCAAATATGTGTTTCAGATGACAATACATGTTTTTAAAGTTTTTGGCACGATAAAATATTTAATACCATGCAAAAACCACGAAAACCTGTTTTCCCTTTTGATTAAGTTACTATTTTGACTGGTAAAATTGACGAGCTTTGGTGGTATAGAGAGAAGACTGCCGCCAAAGATCGTGGGTTCGATCTCCGACCGAAATTTCCTTTTCTTATATTTTTTTTTTTTACAAACTTTATTAAACTAACGGTTACATATGTATGCAAGAAAGCGTATAAAAGCATGTCTTCAAAATTTTTTTTGATTTACTTGTTTTTGTTTTATGCATATTTTCTTTATTAGTTTAAAATAAAATCTAGATATATATAGCTTTAAGAAAAGCTGATTTTTGCATTTTTTATTATTTTTGGTTTTAATAATTTTATTCGTGTTTGAAGTTGAAAAAAACCCGAATATTAATGTTATCCACTGTATTTCAGGCTCTGCATATTGTATAAAAAGTTATAAAATAAACTCATTTGACATATTGTATTATTGTTAAAACTTGCAATGTCAAACAGATTTGAAGAGCTAAAAACCGTAACTGACACAAAACAGCTGTTGCTCTACACTTTTCTGCTCTTGATTTTTGGTGGAGTAGAAAAGTGCAGAAAAGTATAAGACTCCTTTTACACGATGAAGTTTTTGCGTCTGAAGCATTCGTTTGTAGGCTAAGGGTGTAGAGGGGTTACAGCTGCAAGCAATGCTTCATGACTTGTGAAGCAATGATTTATTTTTCTCATTTTGCTTTGCCTTATTCTGATTGCATGTAAACACAGAGTTGCACAGTGCTTGATGTGAATAATAAAGTTATCGATACGAAACATCGCACAAGCAAATATTAGCGCCAATAGTAAATACATTGTTCTGGTTAAGAAATTATTAGTAGAAATGTTCACTGAATCAATTTTATTTACTTGTTACTTCTTAAATCAATTATATGTTAACAAATAAAATAATCGATGGCAAAGATATATGTTTATCGACCATAAATTTAAATCAGAGTTGCATTTACAAAGAAAATGCTTCATGAAATAACTTTATCGTGTAAATGCGACCAGATTTGCGAAGATGTTTTAAAACAGAATGAAAAAAAACTTCATGAAAAAACTTCATCGTGTAAAAGGGGTCTAAGTCAGGGCACACTAAAAAAACACAGGGTAGAACAGTTTAGTGTACAAAAGTGCAGCTATCGAACACTTTTTGTGAACTAGTGTACACTATTTATCTTATCCCGATGGTTTATACCATCCTACGTTGGAGCTGTTGATTAATTTTCCTTCCCGGACGCGTTGCAATGAAAAATGCCTTTGAGTCGAGTTCGTCAATTTCGGAAAACTGATTTTGAGGGACTCGCCCTGCTTTTATCCTAAGCTGACTGGTCTCCCCTCCACGAGTCTGACGCCTTGGACGTGGCAATCAGTATTTTTTATAATACCTTATATTCCTTATTTGATTTATGTGTTCCGGTTGGTAAGCTAAACAGGTCTAACAAACCTGTCTGGTTTACCCGAGAGTTGACAATTCTCAAAAATCGAAAATCTAAACTCTACAAGAGATTTAGAAAAAACGGCTCATCGGTAGCCTATTCTGAATACTTGATTGCTCGTGCCAGTTTTGCTATCTTAAATAACCAATGTTATAAGAATTACCTGACTCGGTGTAGATTACAGTTTCAGCAGGATCCAAAGCGGTTTTTTGATTTTGTTAATGCGAAGTGTAGGTCATCGACACTCCCAGCGGAAGTATTCTTTGAGGAAACGAAGGCCAATTCTGATCAGGAGATTGCAAATATATTTGGCCATTTTTTTCAAACGACTTATAGTTCATTTCAATCTCGGTCGGTTTGCCTTACCCTTATCAGGTTAATGGCTCGAATCGCATCTTTGGACTGAAAATCACTGAAAATAGTAATCTACTTGTTTAATCTACTTGTTTTGAAACCTATTTTTTTCCCAGGACCTGACGGAGTGCCAAGCGGTGTGCTTAGACACTGCGCTCATGGTCTTTTAAAGCCTTTGCTTAAAATGTTTAGCTTGTCCCTGGAGTTAGGCTCCTTTCCAAGAATTTGGAAAGAGTCATTTATTATTCCTCTCCATAAAAAAGGAAAAAAATCTAATGTTCAAAATTATAGGGGTATCTTCAAGTTGTCTGCTATTCCTAAGATTTTTGAAAAACCTCCCATCTTCAACACCTTTGCAAACCTATTATTTCACCGTGCCAGCACAGATTTATGAAACAAAGATCTACTAGAATTTACTTCGTTTGTTATCAAGGGTTTTCAGGACAAATTTGCAGACTGATGTTATTTATACTGATTTTAGTAAGGCTTTCGACTCTGTAGATCATCATCTCCTCATACATAAACTAGAACTCTTGGGCTTTTCAAATATTCTAGTTCTTTGGATTAAAGACTACCTAACTCTTAGAACTCAAAGTGTTTTATTTAAAGGGCCCGTTTCCAAGACGGTTCAGGTCCCTTCAAGCGTTCCGCAGGGTAGTCATCTTGGTCCTTTATTATTTATTTTGTTTATAAACGATCTTCCATCGGTTATAAAGTTCTCTCGGGTTTTGATGTACGCTGATGATGTAAAATTATGCACGTCGGCTGCAACTCCCCTTGTTACTCAACAGCAGCAGACAACTTTCAAATGTGGTGTAAAGTAAATTTTTAAAATCTTAATTGCAGTAAATGTAAAGTAATGTCATTTTTTAGATGTTTGCCCTTTGTTAATATATATTTTCGTGACAACAAACCACTAGATAGAATTGAATGGGTTGACGATTTGGGCATCGTAATGGACCCAAAGCTTAAGTTTAACAAGCATATTTCTTCAATTTCTAATCGAGCATCTGGTGTCTTGGGCTTCATTAAGCGCTGGTCGAAGGAGTTCAACGATCCCTACTTAACAAAAACTCTGTATACTTCTCTTGTACGACCGATTCTGAAATATGGATCTTGTATATGGTTCCTCAAATACGAAATTCATCAGAATAAAATAGAATCGGTACAAAAACAATTTCTGCTTTCCGCTCTTAGAGGTCTTAACTGGGACACTAACAATAATTTGCTATCTTATCGTAGTGGACTTTTACTAATAGATCTTCCTTCTCTGAGTGGTCGTAGAATAATGCTAGCATTTTCCTTTTTTCACAAATTAATTAATGGTGAAATCGATTCTTCTGAATTAATTAACCAAATTCACTTTGCTGCTCCTATTAGAAATACTAGAAATTTTGTACCTATATCTCTTCAAACTTGTAATTCTAATTATGCTCTTCATAACCCTTTTCGTATTCTGCGTTCTATTTATAACGGGCTTTCCCACTTAATACACAGTGCCACTCCTACTTGCTCTATAAAAAAGTTAGTTTTGTGTCATTTGTCTGCATGTTCGCGATCATCGCAACCGCACGTTAAGCGGAGCGCCCCTCGGTCGGATGGGCGGGAGGTGGGTCGCTTTGTGCGTGGGTCCGCGCGTTAACAAGCCGGTGCTTGGTATCGTTGGGCCACTTGACTGTACTGTTCGTTAGTACATCTACGTCCAATATAACAATTGCAACATCTTGTTCAAGGGTCTTTGATACAAACGTGCATACATATTTACACACAATGTTTGTATTAATGCATGCATGCTTTTATTATGCAATTTTGTTAATCTGATGCTACACATACATATGTACATATGGCACATCTTTTTCATACCCTGAAGCCATGACATAATTAAAAATAAAGGGATAATGGTTTCGTGCAATGCATGCAACAGGTAGATTTGAAATTTGCGTACCCATAAACAATACGCAAAACAAAGTTTTTTGAGCTATTGATTACCATTTTCAATTTGATATCCACATGTAATCAAAAACAATTTTGTACCTATTTAAAAAACTAAAGGCAAATCATTCAAATCAATAAAATTTTCATCAAAATCGGTCGAGAATCACCGTTATCGATTTTTTAACAATAAGCAGCTGTTAAAAGTTGAATAAGTTGGCAAAGTTTAAGAGCTGCCACTAAATGCAAAAAATTAAATGTAGCATATTTATCTAAAATTCTGCGTGTTTCTTAACTGATCCAATCAATAATAATATGCACACATGATCGTTGTTATAATCTTTATTATTTTACGAAAGTGACAACTTCTTTATACATATTTAACACGATTAAAGCTTTTAGATCTTATGTCTACGAGATCGGCTGTTCATCAGAATTGACAGTCGGAGATTTGCTTCTTTATTTAGTTTTGCTTAACTTCGTTTTACCACTTTTATGAGTTTTGAGGTACGAAAGGGAGTGATTGTTTTTGCTTGCTTTTTAGATTTAATATTGGAAAAATATTTAAAAAAAGAAGTGAGGTGTCAAGGGAAACCCCGATGGCACAAAGCTCGTAACGATTAATTAGCGAAGGAATTGTAATAAAATTTTATTTTTTATACTCGATACCGAAGGTAAAGAGTATGTTGAGTTTGTGCAATGTCCGTCATGGTTTCTGTCCGTCTGTAAGAACGCAACAAGTTTTAAACCCTTCAAGCTAGAGACTTGAAAAATTCCAATTCTCTTAATCTATGAGATAGTGAATTAAAGTGTCCAGATTGGGGTTCTACGATAACTGGGCGGCTGGCAAATCGATAAATTCGATAACTCAAAACCGATAAATCCCCATATTTCGCACATTCTTACAGCTAGAGCTACCAAATTTGGTAAGAAGATAGCTACTATCAACCCCAAAAAAAAACTGCATCAAAAATTTTGGAGCCACGCCCACCCATTCCGCCCCCAGCCCCCCCCCCACATGTTTAAGTCAAACAAGTAAGAAGGCTCTAGTCGGGAGAGCCCAACTAGAAGATACCCTGAACCCAGTTGCAATAAATATATTTAATTTATATAAGACTTTGGTATACTGGCTTAGCTTCCATCGATTAAGTTCAATATCTCCGGTGTTTCTCAACCGATTTGGACGAAATTTTCAGAAAAGTTCTATCATTATCCATTACTTCAACCCTCATTTTTAGATTTTCCAAATTCGATATTTTTTGTTATCGATTCCATGTGTATATCGGAAACCAGAATAGTTATCGATAATTTGAAGCAAACTTGTTCTGCTCATGGTATAGGAGAACTTAAATACAAAATCAGAAGTCTCTAGTTCTTGTAGTCTCTGAGATCCACGCGTTCATACAGACGGACAGACGGACAGACGGACATGGCTTATCGTCTCGGCTGTTGATGCTGATCAAGAATATATATACTTTATAGGGTCGGAGATGCTTCCTTCTGCCTGTTACATACTTTTGCACAAAACCATTATACCCTTATTTACCCATTTTATGGGTTAAGGGTATAAATAGCCTATATCTCCCACAGTTTTTGAGCTTGAATTTGGTGCCAAGATAGGTATATATGACCCCCCAAAAACTGCATCAAAAGTTTGGATGCCACGCACACCAATACTGCCCAAGACGCCCCCATCCACCCCAACGCTTCGTCAAAAACGGGAATGCGTGTATCTTCCAGAGTTGTGGAGCTAGAGCCTCCAAATTTGGTAGGAGGATAGCTGGTAACGACCCCCAAAGAACTGCATCTAAGTTTTGGAGCCAAACCCACCCATTTCGCCCCCCTTTTCCCACCTTTTACAAGCTTTTAGCTAGAGCCATCAAATTTGGTATGAAGATAGCAATTGACATTCCACAACATCTGCATCAAAACTTTGGATGCCACGCATACCCATACTGCCCCCAGCCCCCCTTTCCAAACCTTATACAAACTTCGAGCTAGAGTCACCAACTTTTGTATGAAGAAAGCAATTGACATTTCACAAAGATCTGCATCAAAAATGTTGATGCCACACCCACCCATACTGCCCCCAGCCCCCCTTTCCACACTTTTTATAATTTTCGAGCTAGAGTCACCAAATTTGGTATGAAAATAGCAATTGACATCCCACAAAGATCTGCATCAAAACTTTGGATGCCACGCCCTTCCATACTGCCCCAGCCCCCTTTTCCACACCTTTTACAAACTTCGAGCTAGAGTCACCAAATTTGGTATGAAGATAGAAGTTGGCATTCCAAATAGATCTGCATCAAAACTTTGGATGCCACGCCCACCCATACTGCCCCAACCTCCCTTTGCCCTCCTTTTACAAACTTCGAGCTAGAGTCACCAAATTTGGTATGAAGAAAGCAATTGACATTTAACAAAGATCTGCATCAAAAATGTTGATGCCACACCCACCCATACTGCCCCCAGCCCCCCTTTCCACACTTTTTAAAATTTTCGAGCTAGAGTCACCAAATTTGGTATGAAAATAGCAATTGACATCCCACAAAGATCTGCATCAAAACTTTGGATGCCAAGCCTTTCCATACTGCCCCCAGCCCTCTTTTCCCCACCATTTACAAACTTCGAGCTAGAGTCACCAAATTTGGTATAAAGATAGCAATTGGAATTTCACAAAGATCTGCATCAAAAATTTGGATGCAACACCCACCCATACCGCCAACCATACCATAATATAAAATAAATAATATATAAAATAAAATAATATTTATTTTTTATTAGCAAATATAATGTTATATAATCGTAGTCAGTAATTATATATATATATATATATATAATTATATATATATATATATATATATATATATATATATTGTGAAGTAGGCCTACCACAGGCCTCCACCGCATTTAGATAAGATAAGTTTGGAATTTATATATATTTATATTGAACAATTACTTAACATCGCACATAATTATACGTTACCACATTTTAGATATTGAGACGTTGAACTCACATTTGATTTAGTTTATATCGATAATCATATTTCAAAGTTAGCATTTATCGAAGGTTACATTTTGTTAATTTACATTACACCACTACATAACATACCATAGCACTAAGGCTGAAGATTAACATAGGAGAAGAAGAGAAAAGGCGCAATGAAGCGACCTGAACAGTAGCGATCGGGTTCTAAACCAGTAAAGACGTGACGACGGACGGTTTGGGAGTTTATGAGAAAGATAAGCGTAACAGTCAAAGCAAGAGTTTAAGTTTAAGTTAAAGAGGCAGACAAGAACAGGAGTGATTATAGCCGATAGAATAAGAACAGTGAAGTTAAATACGCGATTTGTTTCGAACCCATAAGTGTAAGTATATCTCTAAGAACGTTCAAGAAGTGAAAGAATAAAGAAAAGGCTCAAGTTGAAATTCCCCCCCTCCCCCTCGAGTTCTTTTACTTTGGCAGTTCTGCTTTCCGCGCGAGCGTGTGCAGGCGCATACATACACGCAGAGACAAAGCGAAAACGAAGTTATCTATTATTCGTGCCGGCTTGCAGCTCGCATGTATTCGCCGAAAATATACCCTGGGTAATTAGTGGCAGTTTTGTGCAATGGGTTGCCCCGTTACACCCTGATCACCCAGGCACCCTACATGCGCGAGGTGTTGGTTCGGGACCTCCACTCCTCTCACCTCCATTTCACGAGCGTCGCTGGCTAGATATAAATATTTCTTGTGACGTGGGCCTTGGACAGACTGAGATCTGTACCCTACAATACTCTGTTCGATCGCGCGTGGGTAAAACAGAGGTGAAAAAATAAAAAATCTTTGTACAATTGTCGCGACACAAAGATTTTGGCGGTTGAAACGGGCGAGCCGATTAAGTGAACGGGAGTTGAACACCTGCAAGTGAACGAAAGTGACGGCGAAGACGTGGACGCCGATTGCTTAACGGAGCAGAGTGCGGGTCAACGCTCGAAGTACAGCACGCGCCAAATCGACAAAAGTGACTAGTTTTGGGCGTGGCTGCGAAGAATCAAACACTGAGACGAGAATAGTTGAAAAGTGCAAAATAAACAGTGGAACAAGTACAGTAGAAAATCGGTCGAAATAAATGAACAAATTTAGTTAAACGGAAAAACTAATCAAAGCAAGTTATTTTTTTTTGTGAAAAAAAGGAATATAAAAACAAATAAAATAATTAATAAAATTAAATAATAAAGTATTAATAAAATTAAATAATAAAATAATTAATAAAATAATAGTAAAAATAAAATAAAATAATAAAATAATAGTAGTAAATAAATAATTAATAAAATAATAATAGTAAATAAATAATAAATAAAATAAAATAATAAAATAATAATAATAAATAAATAATAATAAAATAATAAATAAAATTTAGCAAAGTGATAAATAAAATCTACAAGAAAGAGAAGGATATTGACGGCATCATCAAGGGATCAGAGCACAACCGGATTTTTTGATTTTGTTAATGCGAAGCGTAGGTCATCGACACTCCCAGCGGAGGTATTCTTTGAGGAAACGAAGGCCAATTCTGAACAGGAGATTGCAAATATATTTGCCCAATTTTTTCAAACGACGTATAGTTCTTTTCAATCTCAAGTCGGTTTGCCTTACCCTTATCAGGTTAATGGCTCGAATCGCATCTTTGGACTGAAAATCACTGAGAACTCACTTTTAAATAATCTACATGTTTTGAAACCTATATTTTCCCCAGGACCTGACGGAGTGCCAAGCGGTGTGCTTAGACACTGCGCTCATGGTCTTTTAAAGCCGTTGCTTAAAATGTTAACTTGTCCCTGGAGTTAGGCTCCTTTCCAAAATTTGGAAAGAGTCATTTATTATTCCTCTCCATAAAAAAGGAAACAAATGTAATGTTCAAAATTATAGGGGTATCTCCAAGTTGTCTGCTATTCCTAAGATTTTTGAAAAATTAATAACCTCCCATCTTCAACACCTTTGTAAATCTATTATTTCACCGTGCCAGCACGGATTTATGAAACAAAGATCTACTACCACTAACTTGTTAGAATTTACTTCGTTTGTTATCAAGGGTTTTCAGGACAAATTTGCAGACTGATGTTATTTATACTGATTTTAGTAAGGCTTTCGACTCTGTAGATCATCATCTCCTCATACATAAACTAGAACTCTTGGGCTTTTCAAATATTCTAGTTCTTTGGATTAAAGACTACCTAACTCTTAGAACTCAAAGTGTTTTATTTAAAGGGCCCGTTTCCAAGACGGTTCAGGTCCCTTCAAGCGTTCCGCAGGGTAGTCATCTTGGTCCTTTATTATTTATTTTGTTTATAAACGATCTTCCATCGGTTATAAAGTTCTCTCGGGTTTTGATGTACGCTGATGATGTAAAATTATGCACGTCGGCTGCAACTCCCCTTGTTACTCAACAGCAGCAGACAACTTTCAAATGTGGTGTAAAGTAAATTTTTAAAATCTTAATTGCAGTAAATGTAAAGTAATGTCATTTTTTAGATGTTTGCCCTTTGTTAATATATATTTTCGTGACAACAAACCACTAAATAGAATTGAATGGGTTGACGATTTGGGCATCGTAATGGACCCAAAGCTTAAGTTTAACAAGCATATTTCTTCAATTTCTAATCGAGCATCTGGTGTCTTGGGCTTCATTAAGCGCTGGTCGAAGGAGTTCAACGATCCCTACTTAACAAAAACTCTGTATACTTCTCTTGTACGACCGATTCTGAAATATGGATCTTGTATATGGTTCCTCAAATACGAAATTCATCAGAATAAAATAGAATCGGTACAAAAACAATTTCTGCTTTCCGCTCTTAGAGGTCTTAACTGGGACACTAACAATAATTTGCTATCTTATCGTAGTGGACTTTTACTAATAGATCTTCCTTCTCTTAATGATCATAGAATAATGCTAGCATTTTCCTTTTTTCACAAATTAATTAATGGTGAAATCGATTCTTCTGATTAATTAACCAATTCACTTTGCTGCTCCTATTAGAAATACTAGAAATTTTGTACCTATATCTCTTCAAACTTGTAATTCTAATTATGCTCTTCATAACCCTTTTCGTATTCTGCGTTCTATTTATAACGGGCTTTCCCACTTAATACACAGTGCCACTCCTACTTGCTCTATAAAAAAGTTAGTTTTGTGTCATTTGTCTGCATGTTCGCGATCATCGTAACCGCACGTTAAGCGGAGCGCCCCTCGTCGGATGGCGGAGGTGGGTCGCTTTGGTGCGTGGGTCCGCGCGTTAACAAGCCGGTGCTTGGTATCGTTGGGCCACTTGATTGTACTGTTCGTTAGTACATCTACGTCAATATAACAATTGCAACATCTTGTTCAAGGGTCTTTGATACAAACGTGCATACATATTTACACACAATGTTTGTATTAATGCATGCATGCTTTTATTATGCAATTTTGTTAATCTGATGCTACACATACATATGTACATATGGCACATCTTTTTCATACCCTGAAGCCATGACATAATTAAAATAAGGGATAATGGTTTCGTGCAATGCATGCAACAGGTAGATTTGAAATTTGCGTACCCATAAACAATACGCAAAACAAGTTTTTTGAGCTATGATTACCATTTCAATTGATATCCACATGTAATCAAAAACAATTTTGTACCTATTTAAAAAACTAAAGGCAAATCATTCAAATCAATAAAATTTTCATCAAAATCGGTCGAGAATCACCGTTATCGATTTTTTAACAATAAGCAGCTGTTAAAAGTTGAATAAGTTGGCAAAGTTTAAGAGCTGCCACTAAATGCAAAAAATAAATGTAGCGATTTATCTAAAATTCTGCGTGTTTCTTAACTGATCCAATCAGAATAATATGCACACATGATCGTTGTTATAATCTTTATTATTTTACGAAAGTGACAACTTCTTTATACATATTTAACACGATTAAAGCTTTTAGATCTTATGTCTACGAGATCGGCTGTTCATCAGAATTGACAGTCGGAGATTTGCTTCTTTATTTAGTTTTGCTTAACTTCGTTTTAACCACTTTTATGAGTTTTGAGGTACGAAAGGGAGTGATTGTTTTTGCTTGCTTTTTAGATTTAATATTGGAAAAATATTTAAAAAAAGAAGTGAGGTGTCAAGGGAAACCCCGATGGCACAAAGCTCGTAACGATTAATTAGCGAAGGAATTGTAATAAAATTTTATTTTTTATACTCGATACCGAAGGTAAAGAGTATGTTGAGTTTGTGCAATGTCCGTCATGGTTTCTGTCCGTCTGTAAGAACGCAACAAGTTTTAAACCCTTCAAGCTAGAGACTTGAAAAATTCCAATTCTCTTAATCTATGAGATAGTGAATTAAAGTGTCCAGATTGGGGTTCTACGATAACTGGGCGGCTGGCAAATCGATAAATTCGATAACTCAAAACCGATAAATTCCCATATTTCGCACATTCTTACAGCTAGAGCTACCAAATTTGGTAAGAAGATAGCTACTATCAACCCCAAAAAAAAACTGCATCAAAAATTTTGGAGCCACGCCCACCCATTCCGCCCCCAGCCCCCCCCCCCCACAGTTTAAGTCAAACAAGTAAGAAGGCTCTAGTCGGGAGAGCCCAACTAGAAGATACTCTGAACCCAGTTGCAATAAATATTTAATTTATATAAGACTTTGGTATACTGGCTTAGCTTCCATCGATTAAGTTCAATATCTCCGGTGTTTCTCAACCGATTTGGACGAATTTTCAGAAAAGTTCTATCATTATCCATTACTTCAACCCTCATTTTTAGATTTCCAATTCGATATTTTATTGTTATCGATATTATGTGTATATCGGAAACCAGAATAGTTATCGTAATTTGAAGCAAACTTGTTCTGCTCATGGTATAGGAGAACTTAAATACAAAATCAGAAGTCTCTAGTTCTTGTAGTCTCTGAGATCCACGCGTTCATACAGACGGACAGACGGACATGGCTTATCGTCTCGGCTGTTGATGCTGATCAAGAATATATATACTTTATAGGGTCGGAGATGCTTCCTTCTGCCTGTTACATACTTTTGCACAAAACCATTATACCCTTATTTACCCATTTTATGGGTTAAGGGTATAAATAGCCTATATCTCCCACAGTTTTTGAGCTTGAATTTGGTGCCAAGATAGGTATATATGACCCCCCAAAAACTGCATCAAAAGTTTGGATGCTACGCACACCAATACTGCCCAAGACGCCCCCATCCACCCCAACGCTTCGTCAAAAACGGGAATGCGTGTATCTTCCAAAGTTGTGGAGCTAGAGCCTCCAAATTTGGTAGGAGGATAGCTGGTAACGACCCCCAAAGAACTGCATCTAAGTTTTGGAGCCAAACCCACCCATTTCGCCCCCCCTTTTCCCACCTTTTACAAGCTTTAGCTAGAGCCATCAAATTTGGTATGAAGATAGCAATTGACATTCCACAACATCTGCATCAAAACTTTGGATGCCACGCATACCCATACTGCCCCCAGCCCCCCTTTCCAAACCTTATACAAACTTCGAGCTAGAGTCACCAACTTTTGTATGAAGAAAGCAATTGACATTTCACAAAGATCTGCATCAAAAATGTTGATGCCACACCCACCCATACTGCCCCCAGCCCCCCTTTCCACACTTTTTACAATTTTCGAGCTAGAGTCACCAAACTTGGTATGAAAATAGCAATTGACATCCCACAAAGATCTGCATCAAAACTTTGGATGCCACGCCCTTCCATACTGCCCCAGCCCCCTTTTCCACACCTTTTACAAACTTCGAGCTAGAGTCACCAAATTTGGTATGAAGATAGAAGTTGGCATTCCAAATAGATCTGCATCAAAACTTTGGATGCCACGCCCACCCATACTGCCCCAACCTCCCTTTGCCCTCCTTTTACAAACTTCGAGCTAGAGTCACCAAATTTGGTATGAAGAAAGCAATTGACATTTAACAAAGATCTGCATCAAAAATGTTGATGCCACACCCACCCATACTGCCCCCAGCCCCCCTTTCCACACTTTTTAAAATTTTCGAGCTAGAGTCACCAAATTTGGTATGAAAATAGCAATTGACATCCCACAAAGATCTGCATCAAAACTTTGGATGCCAAGCCTTTCCATACTGCCCCCAGCCCTCTTTTCCCCACCATTTACAAACTTCGAGCTAGAGTCACCAAATTTGGTATAAAGATAGCAATTGGAATTTCACAAAGATCTGCATCAAAAATTTGGATGCAACACCCACCCATACCGCCAACCATACCATAATATAAAATAAATAATATATAAATAAAAATATTTATTTTTTATTAGCAAATATAATGTTATATAATCGTAGTCAGTAATTATATATATAATTATATATGTATGTAATTATATATATATATATATATTATATATATATATATATATATATTGTGAAGTAGGCCTACCACAGGCCTCCACCGCATTTAGATAAGATAAGTTTGGAATTTATATATATTTATATTGAACAATTACTTAACATCGCACATAATTATACGTTACCACATTTTAGATATTGAGACGTTGAACTCACATTTGATTTAGTTTATATCGATAATCATATTTCAAAGTTAGCATTTATCGAAGGTTACATTTTGTTAATTTACATTACACCACTACATAACATACCATAGCACTAAGGCTGAAGATTACCATAGGAGAAGAAGAGAAAGGCGCAATGAAGCGACCTGAACAGTAGCGATCGGGTTCTAAACCATTAAGACGTGACGACGGACGGTTTGGGAGTTTATGAGAAAGATAAGCGTAACAGTCAAAGCAAGAGTTTAAGTTTAAGTTAAAGAGGCAGACAAGAACAGGAGTGATTATAGCCGATAGAATAAGAACAGTGAAGTTAAATACGCGATTTGTTTCGAACCCATAAGTGTAAGTATATCTCTAAGAACGTTCAAGAAGTGAAAGAATAAAGAAAAGGCTCAAGTTGAAATTCCCCCCCTCCCCCTCGAGTTCTTTTACTTTGGCAGTTCTGCTTTCCGCGCGAGCGTGTGCAGGCGCATACATACACGCAGAGACAAAGCGAAAACGAAGTTATCTATTATTCGTGCCGGCTTGCAGCTCGCATGTATTCGCCGAAAATATACCCTGGGTAATTAGTGGCAGTTTTGTGCAATGGGTTGCCCCGTTACACCCTGATCGCCCAGGCACCCTACATGCGCGAGGTGTTGGTTCGGGACCTCCACTCCTCTCACCTCCATTTCACGAGCGTCGCTGGCTAGATATAAATATTTCTTGTGACGTGGGCCTTGGACAGACTGAGATCTGTACCCTACAATACTCTGTTCGATCGCGCGTGGGTAAAACAGAGGTGAAAAAAAAAAAAATCTTTGTACAATTGTCGCGACACAAAGATTTTGGCGGTTGAAACGGGCGAGCCGATTAAGTGAACGGGAGTTGAACACCTGCAAGTGAACGAAAGTGACGGCGAAGACGTGGACGCCGATTGCTTAACGGAGCAGAGTGCGGGTCAACGCTCGAAGTACAGCACGCGCCAAATCGACAAAAGTGACTAGTTTTGGGCGTGGCTGCGAAGAATCAAAAACTGAGACGAGAATAGTTGAAAAGTGCAAAATAAACAGTGGAACAAGTACAGTAGAAAATCGGTCGAAATAAATGAACAAATTTAGTTAAACGGAAAAACTAATCAAAGCAAGTTATTTTTTTTTGTGAAAAAAGGAATATAAAAACAAATAAAATAATTAATAAAATTAAATAATAAAGTATTAATAAAATTAAATAATA
Organism: Scaptomyza flava; assembly: GCA_030179655.1. Classification (NCBI taxonomy): domain Eukaryota; kingdom Metazoa; phylum Arthropoda; class Insecta; order Diptera; family Drosophilidae; genus Scaptomyza; species Scaptomyza flava. The sequence continues at coordinate 453,905 of JARNME010000042.1, read as the reverse complement.
AAATAATTAATAAAATAATAGTAAAAATAAAATAAAATAATAAAATAATAGTAGTAAATAAATAATTAATAAAATAATAATAGTAAATAAATAATAAATAAAATAAAATAATAAAATAATAATAATAAATAAATAATAATAAAATAATAAATAAAATTTAGCAAAGTGATAAATAAAATCTACAAGAAAGAGAAGGATATTGACGGCATCATCAAGGGATCAGAGCACAACCGGATTTTTTGATTTTGTTAATGCGAAGCGTAGGTCATCGACACTCCCAGCGGAGGTATTCTTTGAGGAAACGAAGGCCAATTCTGAACAGGAGATTGCAAATATATTTGCCCAATTTTTTCAAACGACGTATAGTTCTTTTCAATCTCAAGTCGGTTTGCCTTACCCTTATCAGGTTAATGGCTCGAATCGCATCTTTGGACTGAAAATCCCTGAGAACTCACTTTTAAATAATCTACATGTTTTGAAACCTATATTTTCCCCAGGACCTGACGGAGTGCCAAGCGGTGTGCTTAGACACTGCGCTCATGGTCTTTTAAAGCCGTTGCTTAAAATGTTTAACTTGTCCCTGGAGTTAGGCTCCTTTCCAAAAATTTGGAAAGAGTCATTTATTATTCCTCTCCATAAAAAGGAAACAATGTAATGTTCAAATTATAGGGTATCTCCAAGTTGTCTGCTATTCCTAAGATTTTTGAAAAATTAATAACCTCCCATCTTCAACACCTTTGTAAATCTATTATTTCACCGTGCCAGCACGGATTTATGAAACAAAGATCTACTACCACTAACTTGTTAGAATTTACTTCGTTTGTTATCAAGGGTTTTCAGGACAAATTGCAGACTGATGTTATTTATACTGATTTTAGTAAGGCTTTCGACTCTGTAGATCATCATCTCGTAATACATAAACTAGAACTAATGGGCTTTTCAAATATTATAGTTCTTTGGATTAAAGACTACCTAACTCTTAGAACTCAAAGTGTTTTATTTAAAGGGCCCGTTTCCAAGACGGTTCAGGTCACTTCAAGCGTTTCGCAGGGTAGTCATCTTGGTCCTTTATTATTTATTTTGTTTATAAACGATCTTCCATCGGTTATAAAGTTCTCTCGGGTTTTGATGTACGCTGATGATGTAAAATTATGCACGTCGGCTGCAACTCCCCTTGTTACTCAACAGCAGCAGACAACTTTCAAATGTGGTGTAAAGTAAATTTTTAAAATCTTAATTGCAGTAAATGTAAAGTAATGTCATTTTTTAGATGTTTGCCCTTTTTTAATATTTATTTTCTTGACAACAAACCACTAGACAGAATTGAATGGGTTGACGATTTGGGCATCGTTATGGACCCAAAGCTTAAGTTTGACAAGCATATTTCTTCAATTTCTAATCGAGCATCTGGTGTCTTGGGCATCATTAAGCGCTGGTCGAAGGAGTTCAACGATCCCTACTTAAAAAAAACTCTGTATACTTCTCTTGTACGACCGATTCTGGAATATGGATCTTGTATATGGTTTCCCAAATACGAAATTCATCAGAATAAAATAGAATCGGTACAAAAACAATTTCTGCTCTTCGCACTTAGAGGTCTTAACTGGGACACTAACAATAATTTGCCATCTTATCGTAGTAGACTTTTACTAATAGATCTTCCTTCTCTTAATGATCGTAGAGTAATGCTAGCATTTTCCTTTTTTCACAAATTAATTAATGGTGAAATTGATTCTTCTGAATTAATTAACCAAATTAACTTTGCTGTTCCTATTAGAAATACTAGAAATTTTGTACCTATATCTCTTCAAACTTGTAATTCTAATTATGCTCTTCATAACCCTTTTCGTATTCTGTGTTCTATTTATAACGATCTTTCCCACTTAATACACAGTGCCACTCCTACTTGCTCTATAAAAAAGTTAGTTTTGTGTCATTTGTCTGCATGTTTGCGATCATCGTAACCGCACGTTAAGCGGAGCGCCCCTCGGTCGGATGGGCGGGAGGTGGGTCGTTTTGTGCGTGGGTCCGCGCGTTAACAAGCCGGTGCTTGGTATCGTTGGGCCACTTGACTGTACTGTTCGTTAGTACATCTACGTCCAATAATAATGTAAACCAACGATGAGTGAGCCACAAATTTCATCGCCGGAGGTGCACGATGGGTCTACAATTGCCGAAAGGAGGACCTAGAGCGCGTCGCCCACGAACTGGGCCTGGATCGAACGGGAAAGGTAGACGATCTAAGGAAACGGGTATGTGCATTCATAAGGGAAGGGGGTCATCGCACGGAAACTTGGAAGCGATTGGCCGAGTGGGAATTACAATTTCTGAAAGTTCCGGAACCGTCCGCCTCGTATAATACTCTCAATATAGGTATGCGACAGCGGCAAAAGTCAGAGTCAGACTTACTGACTTTGTCTGGGTCATCGAAAGGGGAGTTTCCACCACTCGGGCGATGCAGCATTCGCCGGTAAGGCGGCAGATTGAGACGCCACCCGGAATTTATGTAGGGCCGCTGGTTATTCCCCCTGTGGCTAGTACCCAGGTGGGACAGAGGGACTAAAAACCTGATAGGGCCACGGACTACTGGGAAGCTGAAAAGAATAAACACGTCGTGGTCGTCCCCGAGCAAATTAGGAAATGGGGAATCCGTTTTGATGGTCACTCTGACCCGCTTGAATTCATAGAGGCACTTGAAGAACGCGCGATGACATACGAGGCAGAGCTAGACCGTATCCCCAAGGCAATGAGCGAGGCCTTCACAGACTCGGCGGCGAGCTGGTTCTCAACGAGTAGGCTAAGAGACGTGACATGGGGCGTCTTCAAGAAAGAGTTTATAGATTTTTTTACCACCCCACTATTTTGATAGGTTGGAGGATAGCATCAGGGCCCGACGGCAAAGAGCCGGCGAGGGTTATAATGATTATTTGTTAGATTTAAAGAAACTGATGCATCATGCCGGATATAGTATCGATCAGGAATTGAATAGGATTTATGAAAATCTAGCGCCAGACGAAAGGTTGTACATCCGTAGGAAAGATTTTCTGACGCTAGCTTAACTGACTCAGATGGCCGCCGAATTTGAGAATGTTCAAACCGCGGGGAAGCAGGGTACGGTACGGGGGTCGAGTGTCCAAAAAGGCTCGGAAGCGTAGACACTCACGCGAGGCAGGTTAATCCTTTCCAGAGACCGCTGGCGCAAACCCCCATGGCGCGAAACGAACCAAATAGTTCCCAAGTTGGCGGGCGTGATGTGATTTCGAACAACATAATGGGGCACGAGCAAAGTAGAGCACGAGTATGTTACAATTGTTCGCAGGAGGGACACTTCGCCAGGGAATGTCCAAACCCCAAGGTACTTTTCTGCAGGCAGTGTTGCAATCGAGGTGTGAGTAGCGGGGAATGTTGTAAAAAGAGAGCGGGAAACGGGCAGCTGCGTCATCCGGAGCGGGATCGGATGGGCGCCAGCACGAGTCAGTCCCGGAATTAGATTACCCTCTCAAGGTCGGAAGGAGTCGCAAAGTCGCCACCGTGAAGGTCGGGGACCGACTGGCGAAGGCGACGGTCGACACCGGGGCTACTAGAAGCTTCGTGAGTGAGAGATTTTTCAAGGAGGTTGAAATGAAAGGGTTTGTACACGACGCGACCGCAAGTACGCGATAAGCAGACGGTTCGATTGTAACCATAGACACATTGTTTCGGACGAAGTTGGGGCTCGTCAACAAGGAAGTAATTATGGACCTACTTGTAATGCCATCCATGATAGATAGTATAATCCTGGGGATGGATTTCCTATGTTGGATGGGGACAACTTTGCAGTGTGGGGAGGCGACATTAACTTTACAGAGTGCCGAGTCGCCGATCGAGGGTGATTGCGAAACCAATGCAGATCCTACGAAGGGGACAACGAGACACGCAGGACAGGAGGTGCAGAGCGGAGGAATGTCCTGAGGGTACCCCGCAAGGTAGACGCCACGCTAACCAGGCGAAGGGCAGGCCGAGACGCAGTACCAGTCGTCGAGGAGCCATCGGTGGTTGAGTTGTGAAGTACCGGAGTTGAGGCACCCCAGCAAAAGGACAGCGCATCACACCCAGGGTCGGAAGGCGACACGGAAGAGAAACTGGAGTGGCCCGCGGACTTGGATCCGGAGTCACAGGAATTTCTTAAGGTAGAATTGGCACTTTTCGAGGGACTCCAGGGCATTTCTAACGTAACCGAGCATCGGATAGTTATGAAGGATGACAAACCAATTAAACAGAGGTATTATCCAAAAAAACCCAGCGATGCAGCGCGTGATCGACCAGCAGGTAAACGAGCTGTTAGAGGCGGGAGCCATAGAGCCGTCACGGAGCCCACATAACGCGCCTATCGTACTAGTTCGCAAGAAAACGAACGAATGGAGGATGTACGCAGACTACAGGCAGCTCAATGCACATTCCATACCTGACGCATATCCGGTGCCGCGGATTAATCATATCCTGGAGAGACAAAGGAATGCGCGTTACATCTCGACGCTGGACTTGAATCATGGGTATTGGCAAATCCCCATGGCGGTGAACAGTCGGGAATACACCGCGTTCACAGTACCCGGGCGCGGATTGTTCCAGTGGAAGGTCATGCCATTTGGATTACATTCCGCAGGAGCAACCTTTCAGAGGGCGTTGGACATGGTAATCGGTCCGGAGATGGAACCCCACGCATTCGCTTATTTGGATGATATCATCGCAATCAGCAAGACGAAGGAACAACACCTGGAAAACCTGAGAGAAGTCTTCCGGCGGCTGAGGGCAGCTAATCTTAAGCTGAACCGGAGAAAATGCTCGTTTTTCCAAAGGAAACTAGTATACCTAGGACATCTTGTAAGCGATGAGGGCATTCAAACAGACCCGTCAAAAGTAGAAGCCATCCGGAACTTAAAACTACCGACGAATTTGAAGGAACTCCGACGATGTCTAGGAATGGCATCATGGTACCGGCGATTTGTGCCAAACTTCACGACAGTGGTGCAACCTATGACGGCCCTGTTGAAGAAAGCCCGAAAGTGGTCGTGGAACGAGGAACAGCAAGCGGCACTGGAAAAACTCAAACTCTGTCTGACAACCGCCCCTGTCTTGGCTTGTCCGGATTTCGGGGAAAAGTTCACGCTGCAGACGGATGCGAGCGACTACGGCCTCGGAGCAGTGCTGACCCAGAACATCGACCGGCAAGAGAGAGTCGTGGCGTACGCGTGTCGTGGCGTACGCGTGTCGTGGCGTACGCGAGTCGGAAACTATCGAAGGCAGAGGAGAATTATTCGGCCACAGAAAAGGAATGCCTAGCGATAGTGTGGTCAATCCGGAAATTGAAATGTTACTTAGAGGGCTACCGATTCGAGGTGATCACGGATCATATGGCGCTGGAGTGGTTAGACTCCATAGAGAGCCCGACAGGAAGAGTTGCACGATGGGCATTGGAGCTCCAGCAGTACCGGTTCGACGTGAAGTACAGGAAAGGGAAGCTCAACGTGGTGGCAGACGCATTGTCGCGAGACCCGCTGGAGCAGTTCCAGCAAGCCGTGGTTCAGCAGTCAAAGGGGAAATGGATCCAAAGGTTGCGAGAAAAGATAGCCAAGGAACCAGCCAAGTACGCAGACTACACAAATCTCAGGAAGAGGGTGTTGGAGGAGTGCCACGACGCGACGACAGCCGGTCACCAAGGTATCCGGAAAACAGTCATGAGACTGTCGCAGCGTTATTACTGGCCCGGTATGTTTCGGGATGCAGCCAGGTATGTTAAATGTTGCGAAAAATTCCAATTGTTCAAAACAATCGACAAAAGTGACTAGTTTTGGGCGTGGCTGCGAAGAATCAAACACTGAGACGAGAATAGTTGAAAAGTGCAAAATAAACAGTGGAACAAGTACAGTAGAAAATCGGTCGAAATAAATGAACAAATTTAGTTAAACGGAAAAACTAATCAAAGCAAGTTATTTTTTTTTGTGAAAAAAAGGAATATAAAAACAAATAAAATAATTAATAAAATTAAATAATAAAGTATTAATAAAATTAAATAATAAAATAATTAATAAAATAATAGTAAAAATAAAATAAAATAATAAAATAATAGTAGTAAATAAATAATTAATAAATAATAATAGTAAATAATAATAATAAATAAAATAATAAATAATAATAATAATAAATAATAATAAAATAATAAATAAAATTTAGCAAAGTGATAAATAAAATCTACAAGAAAGAGAAGGATATTGACGGCATCATCAAGGGATCAGAGCACAACCGGATTTTTTGATTTTGTTAATGCGAAGCGTAGGTCATCGACACTCCCAGCGGAGGTATTCTTTGAGGAAACGAAGGCCAATTCTGAACAGGAGATTGCAAATATATTTGCCCAATTTTTTCAAACGACGTATAGTTCTTTTCAATCTCAAGTCGGTTTGCCTTACCCTTATCAGGTTAATGGCTCGAATCGCATCTTTGGACTGAAAATCACTGAGAACTCACTTTTAAATAATCTACATGTTTTGAAACCTATATTTTCCCCAGGACCTGACGGAGTGCCAAGCGGTGTGCTTAGACACTGCGCTCATGGTCTTTTAAAGCCGTTGCTTAAAATGTTTAACTTGTCCCTGGAGTTAGGCTCCTTTCCAAAATTTGGAAAGAGTCATTTATTATTCCTCTCCATAAAAAAGGAAACAAATGTAATGTTCAAAATTATAGGGGTATCTCCAAGTTGTCTGCTATTCCTAAGATTTTTGAAAAATTAATAACCTCCCATCTTCAACACCTTTGTAAATCTATTATTTCACCGTGCCAGCACGGATTTATGAAACAAAGATCTACTACCACTAACTTGTTAGAATTTACTTCGTTTGTTATCAAGGGTTTTCAGGACAAATTGCAGACTGATGTTATTTATACTGATTTTAGTAAGGCTTTCGACTCTGTAGATCATCATCTCCTAATACATAAACTAGAACTAATGGGCTTTTCAAATATTATAGTTCTTTGGATTAAAGACTACCTAACTCTTAGAACTCAAAGTGTTTTATTTAAAGGGCCCGTTTCCAAGACGGTTCAGGTCACTTCAAGCGTTCCGCAGGGTAGTCATCTTGGTCCTTTATTATTTATTTTGTTTATAAACGATCTTCCATCGGTTATAAAGTTCTCTCGGGTTTTGATGTACGCTGATGATGTAAATTATGCACGTCGGCTGCAACTCCCCTTGTTACTCAACAGCAGCAGACAACTTTCAAATGTGGTGTAAAGTAAATTTTTAAAAAATGTAAAGTAATGTCATTTTTTAGATGTTTGCCCTTTTTTAATATTTATTTTCTTGACAACAAACCACTAGACAGAATTGAATGGGTTGACGATTTGGGCATCGTTATGGACCCAAAGCTTAAGTTTGACAAGCATATTTCTTCAATTTCTAATCGAGCATCTGGTGTCTTGGGCATCATTAAGCGCTGGTCGAAGGAGTTCAACGATCCCTACTTAAAAAAAACTCTGTATACTTCTCTTGTACGACCGATTCTGGAATATGGATCTTGTATATGGTTTCCCAAATACGAAATTCATCAGAATAAAATAGAATCGGTACAAAAACAATTTCTGCTCTTCGCACTTAGAGGTCTTAACTGGGACACTAACAATAATTTGCCATCTTATCGTAGTAGACTTTTACTAATAGATCTTCCTTCTCTTAATGATCGTAGAGTAATGCTAGCATTTTCCTTTTTTCACAAATTAATTAATGGTGGACTTGAATCATGGGTATTGGCAAATCCCCATGGCGGTGGACAGTCGGGAATACACCGCGTTCACAGTACCCGGGCGCGGATTGTTCCAGTGGAAGGTCATGCCATTTGGATTACATTCCGCGGGAGCAACCTTTCAGAGGGCGTTGGACATGGTAATCGGTCCGGAGATGGAACCCCACGCATTCGCTTATTTGGATGATATCATCGTAATCAGCAAGACGAAGGAACAACACCTGGAAAACCTGAGAGAAGTCTTCCGGCGGCTGAGGGCAGCTAATCTTAAGCTGAACCGGAGAAAATGCTCGTTTTTCCAAAGGAAACTAGTATACCTAGGACATCTTGTAAGCGATGAGGGCATTCAAACAGACCCGTCAAAAGTAGAAGCCATCCGGAACTTAAAACCACCGACGAATTTGAAGGAACTCCGACGATGTCTAGGAATGGCATCATGGTACCGGCGATTTGTGCCAAACTTCACGACAGTGGTGCAACCTATGACGGCCCTGTTGAAGAAAGCCCGAAAGTGGTCGTGGAACGAGGAACAGCAAGCGGCGCTGGAAAAACTCAAACTCTGTCTGACAACCGCCCCTGTCTTGGCTTGTCCGGATTTCGGGGAAAAGTTCACGCTGCAGACGGATGCGAGCGACTACGGCCTCGGAGCAGTGCTGACCCAGAACATCGACCGGCAAGAGAGAGTCGTGGCGTACGCGTGTCGTGGCGTACGCGAGTCGGAAACTATCGAAGGCAGAGGAGAATTATTCGGCCACAGAAAAGGAATGCCTAGCGATAGTGTGGTCAATCCGGAAATTGAAATGTTACTTAGAGGGCTACCGATTCGAGGTGATCACGGATCATATGGCGCTGGAGTGGTTAGACTCCATAGAGAGCCCGACAGGAAGAGTTGCACGATGGGCATTGGAGCTCCAGCAGTACCGGTTCGACGTGAAGTACAGGAAAGAGAAGCTCAACGTGGTGGCAGACGCATTGTCGCGAGACCCCCTGGAGCAGTTCCAGCAAGCCGTGGTTCAGCAGTCAAAGGGGAAATGGATCCAAAGGTTGCGAGAAAAGATAGCCAAGGAACCAGCCAAGTACGCAGACTACACAGAAGAAAACGGTCAGTTATACCGCCACCTAGGCCACCGGGCGGATGACGAAGATTATATCCCGTGGAAGCTATGCGTGGACGAAAATCTCAGGAAGAGGGTGTTGGAGGAGTGCCACGACGCGGAAAACAGTCATGAGACTGTCGCAGCGTTATTACTGGCCGGGTATGTTTCGGGATGCAGCCAGGTATCTTAAATGTTGCGAAAAAATGCCAATTGTTCAAAACAGAGCAGAGGAAGCCAGCCGGACACATGCTAACCCGCCAGGTGGCGGAGCCGATGGCGATCCTGTGCGCGGACTTTGTAGGCACCACGCTCAAAGCAGGGTAACACAATGTTGTTAGTGTTCCATGACGCTTTCACGAAATGGGTGGAACTGGTTTCTTTAAGACGAGCGACGGCTACCACGCTTCAAAAGGCTTTGCGCGAACGAGTTTTGTGCCGCTTCGGGGTACCCAAGAAATTCGTATGCGACAATGGGGTGCAATTCACAAGCCGGATTTTTAAAACATTTTTGAATTCTCTAGGTGTGGAAATGGAGCACACAGCCCCGTATTGCCCCCAGGAGAACCCAACGGAAAGAACCAACCGAACGGTGAAGACTTTGATAGAACAGTTTATCTCTGGTAATCAAAGTTCATGGGAAGAACTAATACCCGACATCTCGTTGGCCGTCAACTCGAGATCGCAGAATCGACAGGATTCTCCCCAGCATTCCTGATGCAGGGGAGAGAACCGCGCCTGTCAGCAACGTTATACGACGAGAAGACGCCGGGTACGGGAAGCACATCGCAGACGCCGGGGGAAAAGGCAAATCGCTTGAAAGAAGTTTTCAGGATAGCGCAGAGCAACCAGCAACGAGCCTCAAGTGATCAAGGGAGAAATTACAACCTGAGATGGAGGGAATGGCGTCCTACGGTCAACGAGCTGGTTTTGCTAAGAACACACCAGCTATCCAAAGCTAGCGACGGATTCGCAGCAAAGCTGGCCCCGAAATACGAGGGGCCATACATCTTTAAAAAGCTTGTTTCTCCGAATGTTGTGCGTCTGGCAAAGGGAAGAAGAACGTAAAACTCGAACGGCAAGCACAGCACAATTAAAGCCCTTCCGACGAGGAGAGGAAAATCCAGAATCGAACCAACATCAAGAAACAGAACTAAACGAAAGCCGTCGCCCGGCATAAATAGCCTAGATAGAACCAGCAAACGAGTTCCATTCGTTTTTTTTTTCTTCTCATCTTTTCCTACAGAAAATAACAAAATTCTCTCCCCATTAAACGTCAATAACACACCCCACAAAAATTTCATAATAATAAATATCAAATTTTATCGGCAGATGAGCATAGAAGTGAGGTTCGGCGACGACGAGGAGTATACCCATGGGTACGCCGAAGGAAGCCATGTGGAAGTGCAGGAGAGCGAACAGAGCCACGCGGGACCCAAACGCATCCCAAATTATACCTACATACGGGCAGAAATAGACTCGAAGGACGACGAGCACATAATCAAGATTGTGGAAGAAACCACGATACACGTTGGAGAGCCGCGGACCAGGACATCAGTACCAGAGGCGGACGAGACCACCCCGCCGGGAACAACGGATGGAACAGATGCAAAGGAGGAGGGGAAACTGTTAGAATCGGAAACTCTTGAAGCGAGCAACAGGGGGGAAGTCCAGGATAAGCCCGTCGACGAGGTCCTCGGTTGGGACGACGACGCGGAATGGGTCGCCAGGCAAACCGTAAAACCGCCAGCCATCCCCCGGTTCAAGCAGGCTCGGTATTTTTGGGTGGGCGCAAAGTTCCCAGATTCCTGGACGTGCCTCCCAGACAGCACCATTCTGACACAAGAAGCGGTAACAAAAATTAAAGAGGTACTGCGCCAGAGAGGAAGACGCGGACGTCGGGACTACTTCGGTGTGAAGTAGGCCCACCACAGGCCTCCACCTCATTTAGAATAAGATAAGTTTGGAATTTATATATATTTATATTGAACAATTACTTAACATCGCACATAATTATACGTTACCACATTTCAGATATTAAGACGTTGAACTCACATTTAATTTAGTTTATATCGATGCTCATATTTCAAAGTTAGCATTTATCGGAGGTTACATTTTGTTAATTTACATTACACCACTACATAACATACCATAGCACTAAATTTGAAGATTAACATAGGAGAAGAAGAGAGAAGGCGCAATGAAGCGACCAGAACAGTAGCGATCCGGAACTAAACCAGTAAAGACGTGACGACGGACGGTTTGGGAATTTATGAGAAAGAAAAGCGTAACAGTCAACGCAAGAGTTTAAGTTTAAGTTAAAGAGGCAGACAAGAACAGGAGTGATTATAGCCGATAGAACAAGAACAGTGAAGTTAAATACGCGATTTGTTTCAAACCCATAAGTGTAAGTATATCTCTAAGAACGTTCAAGAAGTGAAAGAATAAAGAAAAGGCTCAAGTTGAAATTCCCCACCTCCCCCTCGAGTTCTTTTGCTTTGGCAGTTCTGCTTCCGCGCGCGAGCGTGTATTCGCCGAAAATATACCCTGGCTAATTAGTGGCAGTCTTGTGCAGTGGGTTGCCCCGTTACACCCTGATCGCCCAGGCACCCTATATGGAATGGGTGGGCGTGGCTCCAAATGATGCAGTTTTTTGGGGGTTGCTAGTTGCTATCTTCTCACCAAATTTGCTAGTTCTAGCTGTACGGATGCGTGAAATATGTGGATTTATCGGTTTTGAGTTATCGAATTTATCGATTTTTTATTCGTCTCGAATGATCGTCAGCCTTAATGCTTTATCTAAAGCTTCCTTTTTTGCATATAATCTGCCACTGTTTTAGTCTTTCCAGGACCTTCATCGTCACCAACTTTCTCTACATCATATCTCCCGTGAGATTGAACATTAATTACCTTATAGGGACCAAAGAATTTGCTCCTGAGCTTCATCCCGGTGCCATACTGTGTTCGCTTAGTTGCTACTAAATCATCGACCTTGTATTTAACTTCAACTTTCCGATTCTTATTAAACGTTTTACGATTCTCCTGTTGTAACTTGTTTATATTTTTTTTGCGCTTCCTTACGCATAGCTTCTTTTTCACTGTCTAGTTCGTTAATATGCGATTCATCTAATAGTTCACGCAAAACAGATATCTGGTTGATCCTCATCTAAACTTCGGTTAGCAATCTAAATGGAGAAACTTTAGTGCTTCTCGGAGGTGTACTGTTGATTGCCTGTTCCACTACAGCAACATACTTATACCATTGATTTGGGCTTTCATGACATAATTTTGACACCATAGGTATAACAATTTTATGCATGCGTTCTACATGACCATTTCCTCTTGGAACACCTGTCGCTATCATTATATATATATATATATCATATCAACCTCACAATATTCTTTGAAGATATTAGAAATAAAAGCTGCTCCTCTATCTGAAATTATGCGCTTTGGATTCCCAAATACAGCTGATTGCTTTTTAAGCCGATCAACTGCTCCCTCTGCAGTCGTATTTTTAGTTGGATAGAGCCAAACAAATTTTGAAAAGGCATCGACTACAACAAAAATATAATTGTAGCTCTTAGATGTCTGGGTCATTGGGCCAACATGATCGACATGGTAAGTTCCAAGCGGTTGCCCTTCTTTGCTAATTGGAGCCAAAAATCCTTCTTTTTCCCCTGTTTTACCTTCCAAAACAATGCATTCAATACAAGTGTGAACAATTTTGGGCACTTTTACTGATAGCTGCGGAATATCGAATGTTTTCTCAATCGCCTCCTGAGTACGCTCTGCGGAAAAATGTCCCTGCTTATGTGCCATTCGAATGATTTCCCTTTCCATCGTTGAAGGTACTACAACAAGTTCCTGAATGGGATCCTTGTACAAAACACCATGCTTCACATAAAAATCGTCATATGTGCAATGGTCCAAAACGACTAACACCACCTTAATCCAAAGGTCTTTAGCTTGTGCTTGCTGCAATCTATGGTGAAGTGATTCTTCCAGCATTAGACAGCATATACGACTCAACGCATAGACTTGTCTCATGTTGCTGCCGTTCCTATGCTCAATAGTATAATCCAAATCTTGTAAAAATAGTACCCAGCGTGAAACTCTTAACGGAATATCACCACGCTTCTGCAAAGTCATTGCAAAGGCGTTGCAATCGGTAACTATTTTGAATTTAACACTAAGTAAATAAACGCGCCATTTTTTCAAGGCTTCCACTATAGCCAAAACCTTAAGCTCATAAGAATGATATTTTTCTTCTGCCGGCTTAGTTTTTCGACTCAAATACTGGACTGGGTGGAATGTTTGGTCCTCAGAATATTTCTGCAAGAGCATACCGCCATATCCATACTTTGAAGCGTCTGATGAACTTCAGTTTGAGCTTTTGGATTATATAAACGTAACACTTGGGCGTTCATTAAGGCCATCTTCAACTGCTCAAAGGCGATAAGCTGTTCTTCACCAAACTTAAACTTCGAGTCTTTTCGAAGAAGATCAGAAAGCGGTTTAGTTACCACTGCATAATATTTCACGAATCTTCTTAAGTAGGATGTTAATCCCTAAAAACGCTGTAAACTCTTTTGGTCATGTGGTATTGGGTAATTTCGGACAGATTTGGTTTTCTCTTCAGACGGTTTTATTGTACCGTTTCCTACAACATATCCTAAAAAATCAGCTTTCGCCTTAAGAAACTGGCACTTGCTCCACTTAAATGGCAAGTTATTGTTAAGTTAAGAATGAGTAGTGGTCGAGAGCGTACTCTCGGTTTTATTCAATTTTATATTTTGCTTATAACATACAATATTCAAAGTGAGCTCTGCCGCTAAGAGCGTCGGCAGAGAGAGAGAGTAGCAGAACATATTTTCCTATGTAGTTATGTATATATACATATGTATGTACAGATGGTACATACTCAAGAAGCGCTAACGCTAGCGATCTCACGCTGCGGCCAGTCCGCATAAGTGACGGATCCTATTACTGCACTTATGTATATTTATGCTTGTATAAGCATAGCAACAAAGTGTTGTTATGTTATGAGTTGCTACTCTTACTTTTAAGTTGGGCATATGACCACTTGTTATATTGTATACTCTACAATACTGTGGGCATATGCTCATTTGGCATACAACATACTACATTATATTCGGAACCTCTTTTTAAAACTTGTTTGAACTTTTGAATGCCTTCATAAATGTCCTTGGCGGGAATAATAAGGTCATCCACATAAGTCACAACAGTACCATCTCGCACCAAATCTACCAAAACTGCATAAATGTATCGTGAAAACACGGCTGGGGAGTTGGATATTCCAAAAGGTACATCATCCAACAAGGGCATTGGAAAATTATCTCTAGCAAAATTTGCATTCAGACGTCTATAGTCACAACATATTCTTTTGTTACCATCTTTTTTGGAAACAAAAACAACTGGTAACCATTTTTCAATTTGCAAGTCTACAGTGGACCGATCGGCATGTGTAATGCGTCTTAGACCTTCAAAAACTGGATGCTCATCATTCAACAATATTTTCATTTCAATGGGACATTTGTGTTTCATTTCTGGCGTTTAATCGTTGATCAAGGACTTTACTGTTTCTGCGATCGGACCCTCTAGGTGTGACAAATCTATAACAGAGTCAAGTTCTGCCGCGTACGAACACATATCTTTGAACTCTTCAAAAAAACAGAACCCTGCTTCTTCACTGATTGGAAGCTTACTTTGCTCATCTACATCTTTGTTTGCCTTAACGGACAACTTTGGACGAAACTCTACACAATTTTTGGAAAATATCAAATCCACATATTTAAGCATTGTTTTGCCAATTACTGCCGAAAATTTTATATCGCAGCTTCTAACAGCATGAAAACGAACTGACAATAATATTCCGTCTACTTCAATTGGTACCACAAAACTACCCAATGTACTAAACTCGCTATTGCAAATTCCGACTAAGCAATGCTTTTCCTCATTCAGTTCGATATTTCCTATCTTTTCGACGACATCTGCACGCATCAGGCAAAGATCACAACCGGTGTCGATCAATGCTGAGAACGAAACGTCTTTACTGAAAATCTGTTTGAAAATACATTTCCCAACGCTATTGCCTTTGTTCAACATTGTATTGAGTTTGTTGAGTTTGAGTTAGTATTCGTCGCTTGAGGGCGACCACTACAAATTTTCTCATCCACGCAAATCTGCTCTTTTTACTGTTGTATTGTTTTGACCTGATACAAGTTACTTTTATTACTCCTCGAGTCTGGTATGCCTTCTATAAAGTACTGTATTAAACTTGGTTCATCTAATTTAATTGAGCTACCAATTTCCATTAAGGTCCGTTTCCAGTACAGCGAAAAAAAAAACATTTTCATACAAAATCGTCGCAGCAGGAATTGTTTTTTTTTGGCTACGTGCGTTCTAGGTATCTAGAAACGTAGCAAAAAATACTAAACTGCTTATCGATAGTATCGCTTTTTACAATATGTACACACTGGCGCTGGGCGCAGGAAATACCAAATCATATATCTTTTTGTGCCCAGGCCAGCAACCACATTTTATAAAACGTTTATAAAAACCAATTAATAATAATGGAAAGAAAAACCAAAAAACGGGTGGTAATTTTAGTCACGAGGGGAAGATTTTGCTTATTAAATCTGTCGAGTCGCGACCATGCCTTTGGAGGCTGACAGACAAAAAACATTTGGATTTTGTTACGGTGAGACAGGCATGGGAAAGTATTGGCACTGCAACAAACATATGCTACCAACCACGAAATAAGCATATTCGCACTATTCATATTTTCTTTTTTATTTTGTGTTTGTGGGTTTGTTTACTTTTTAAATTTAATGCCTTAGTGTGACCATGTATCTCTTAAGCTGTATGAGGCAATATAACATTTTTTTTACCACAAATTAGTTGACTATGGTCACACTATAAAATCTTGTGCCCACGCTTCCAAAATATATCACAAATTCCTGCCAGCAATTTTTTATTGTACTGGAAACGGACCTTTAGGCTATAAAGATACTCTCTTTAGTCTTCATTCTGACGCATTCGTCTATTTTGCAACATTCTGTGCACATCGACTGAAGAAATTGTTTTGCCAAATTCTGCTAACAATGTCTGCTTGAGAGATGCCAATTTGTAATTCCATGTTGGCTACGAATGAATATTTTTGCTGCGCCTTTTAATAATTGCTTAGAAAATATAAACTTTTGAAGATCATTCCATTGAACAGTTTCTGCATTACCTTCAAACTCCTGTATCCACTGCTCAAATGAAAGTTGACTCGACCCATTAAATTGCGAAAGTGAGTCTTCTATATCGCGCAATGTAAATATTGATCTACCCCCTAGAGCCACTATCAGAATCGTCATCTGCTTCCTTATCAATACCTAATTCGAAGTGTTCTAACAATCGATCCTGCAATGCAGACTTTCTGCCTGCTACTGTCAAATTCAACTCTGACAACTTTTCTTTTAATTCGGCAACTGTCAACGCCAAAATCTGATCCCTGTTCATTTTGTAGTCGCCGTTGCTTGCAGTTTTGATGCAGTTTTTTGGGGGTTGCTAGTAGCTATCTTCTCACCGAATTTGGTAGTTCTAGCTGTAAGGATGCGTGAAATATGTGGATTTATCGGTTTTGAGATATCGAATTTATCGATTTGCCAGCCCTCCAGTATCTTCACTCTTTAATTGACTAATTGGAAAGTTTCAAGTCTCTAGCTTGAAGGGTGTGGAAAAAACTTGCAACCATATGGACGGACAGACGGACAGATACCATGACGGACATTGCACGAAACCAATATACTCTTTACCTTCGCTATCGAGTATAATGATAAATAATAATCGATTAAAATAAGACGTTACAATTCAACTTGTCTTAATCTAACTCCCACAATCGGCCATCCAAACCTTCATTCGTCTCGTCATCCTTAATGCTATATCTAAAGCTCCCATTTTTTCATATACTCTGCCACTGTTTTAGTCTTTCCAGGACCTTCATGGTCACCAACTTTCTCTACATCATATCTCCCGTGAGATTGAACATTAATTACCTTATAGGGACCAAAGAATTTGCTCCTGAGCTTCATCCCGGTGCCATACTGTGTTCGCTTAGTTGCTACTAAATCATCGACCTTGTATTTAACTTCAACTTTCCGATTCTTTTTACGTTTTACGATTCTCCTGTTGTAACTTGTTTATATTTTCTTGCGCTTCCTTACGCGTAGCTTCTTTTTCACTGTCTAGTTCGTTAATATGCGATTCATCTAATAGTTCACGCAAAACAGATATCTGGTTGATCCTCATCTAAACTCAGGTTAGCAATCTAAATGGAGAAACTTTAGTGCTTCTAGAAGGTGTACTGTTGATTGCCTGTTCCACTACATCAACATGCTTATACCATTGATTTGAGCTTTCATGACATAATTTCGATAGCATAGGTATAACAATTTTTGGGATTTGAATGGGATCCTTGTACAAAACACCATGCTTCACATAAAAATCGTCATATGTGCAATGGTTCAAAATGGCTAACACCGCCTTAATCCAAAGAACTTTAGCTTGTGCTTGCTGCAATCTATGGTGAAGTGAGTCTTCCAGCATTAGACAGCATATACGACTCAACGCATAGACTTGTCTCATGTTGCTGCCGTTCCTATGCTCAATAGTATAATCCAAATCTTGTAAAAATAGTACCCAGCGTGAAACTCTTAACGGAATATCACCACGCTTCTGCAAAGTCATTGCAAAGGCGTTGCAATCGGTAACTATTTTGAATTTAACACTAAGTAAATAAACGCGCCATTTTTTCAAGGCTTCCACTATAGCCAGAACCTTAAGCTCATAAGAATGATATTTTTATTCTGCCGGCTTAGTTTTTCGACTCAAATACTGGACTGGGTGGAATGTTTGGTCCTCAGAATCTTTCTGCAAGAGCATACCGCCATATCCATACTTTGAAGCGTCTGATGAACTTCAGTTTGAGCTTTTGGATTGTATAAACGTAACACTTGGGCGTTCATTAAGGCTATCTTCAACTGCTCAAAGGCGATAAGCTGTTCTTCACCAAACTTAAACTTCGAGTCTGTTCGAAGAAGATCAGAAAGCGGTTTAGTTACCACTGCATAATATTTCACGAATCTTCTTAAGTAGGATGTTAATCCCTAAAAACGCTGTAAACTCTTTTGGTCATGTGGTATTGGGTAATTTCGGACATATTTGGTTTTCTCTTCAGACGGTTTTATTGTACCGTTTCCTACAACATATCCTAAAAAATCAACTTTCGCCTTAAGAAACTGGCACTTGCTCCACTTAAATGGCAAGTTATTGTTAAGTTAAGAATGAGTAGTGGTCGAGAGCGTACTCTCGGTTTTATTCAATTTTATATTTTGCTTATAACATACAATATTCAAAGTGAGCTCTGCCGCTAAGAGCGTCGGCAGAGAGAGAGAGTAGCAGAACATATTTTCCTATGTAGTTATGTATATATACATATATATGTACAAATGGTACATACTCAAGAAGCGCTAACGCTAGCGATCTCACGCTGTGGCCAGTCCGCATAAGTGACGGATCCTATTACTGCACTTATGTATATTTATGATTGTATAAGCATAGCAACAAAGTGTCGTTATGTTATGAGTTGCTACTCTTACTTTTAAGTTGGGCATATGACCACTTGTTATATTGTATACTCTACAATACTGTGGGCATATGCTCATTTGGCATACAACATACTACATTATATTCGGAACCTCTTTTTAAAACTTGTTTGAACTTTTGAATGCCTTCATAAATGTCCTTGGCGGGAATAATAAGGTCATCCATATAAGTCACAACAGTACCATCTCGCACCAAATCTACCAAAACTGCATAAATGTATCGTGAAAACACGGCTGGGGAGTTGGATATTCCAAAAGGTACATCATCCAACAAGGGCATTGGAAAATTATCTCTAGCAAAATTTGCATTCAGACGTCTATAGTCACAACATATTCTTTTGTTACCATCTTTTTTGGAAACAAAAACAACTGGTAACCATTTTCAATTTGCAAGTCTACAGTGGACCGATCGGCATGTGTAATGCGTCTTAGACCTTCAAAAACTGGATGCTCATCATTCAACAATATTTTCATTTCAATGGGACATTTGTGTTTCATTTCTGGCGTTTAATCGTTGATCAAGGACTTTACTGTTTCTGCGATCGGACCCTCTAGGTGTGACGAATCTATAACAGAGTCAAGTTCTGCCGCGTACGAACACATATCTTTGAACTCTTCAAAAAACCAGAACCCTGCTTCTTCACTGATTGGAAGCTTACTTTGCTCATCTGCATCTTTGTTTGCCTTAACGGACAACTTTGGACGAAACTCTACACAATTTTTGGAAAATATCAAATCCACATATTTAAACATTGTATTGCCAATTACTGCCGAAAATTTTATATCGCAGCTTCTAACAGCATGAAAACGAACTGACAATAATATTCCGTCTACTTCAATTGGTACCACAAAACTACCCAATGTACTAAACTCGCTATTGCAAATTCCGACTAAGCAATGCTTTTCCTCATTCAGTTCGATATTTCCTATCTTTTCGACGACATCTGCACGCATCAGGCAAAGATCACAACCGGTGTCGATCAATGCTGAGAACGAAACGTCTTTACTGAAAATCTGTTTGAAAATACTTTTCCCAACGCTATTGCCTTTGTTCAACATTGTATTGAGTTTGTTGAGTTTGAGTTAGTATTCGTCGCTTGAAGGCGGCCACTACAAATTTTCTCATCCACGCAAATCTGCTCTTTTAACTGTTGTATTGTTTTGACCTGATACAAGCTACTTTTATTACTCCTCGAGTCTGGTATGCCTTCTATAAAGTACTGTATTAAACTTGGTTCATCTAATTTAATTGAGCTACCAATTTCCATTAAGGTCCGTTTCCAGTACAGCGAAAAAAAAAAATTTTCATACAAAATCGTCGCAGCAGGAATTGTTTTTTTTTGGCTACGTGTGTTCTAGGTATCTAGAAACGTAGCAAAAAATACTAAACTGCTTATCGATAGTATCGCTTTTTACAATATGTACACACTGGCGCTGGGCGCAGGAAATACCAAATCATATATATATATCATATATCTTTTTGTGCCCAGGCCAGCAACCACATTTTATAAAACGTTTATAAAAACTAATTAATAATAATGGAAAGAAAACCAAAAAACGGGTGGTAATTTAGTCACGAGGGCAAGATTTTGCTTATTAAATCTGTCGAGTCGCGACCATGCCTTTGGAGGCTGACAGACAAAAAACATTTTGATTTTGTTTATTATTATTCTTGATCAGCATCAACAGCCGAGACGATATAGCCATGTCCGTCTGTCTGTCCGTCTGTCTGTCTGTATGAACGCGTGGATCTCAGAGACTACAAGAGCTAGAGACTTCTGATTTTGTATTTAAGTTCTCCTATACCATGAGCAGAACAAGTTTGCTTCAAATTATCGATAACTATTCTGGTTTCCGATATAAACATAATATCGATAACAATAAAATATCGAATTTGGAAAATCCAAAAATGAGGGTTGAACTAATGGATAATGATAGAACTTTTCTGAAAATTTCGTCCAAATCGGTTGAGAAACACCGGAGATATTGAACTTAATCGATGGAAGCTAAGCCAGTATACCAAAGTCTTATATAAATTAAATATATTTATTGCAACTGGGTTCAGGGTATCTTCTAGTCGGGCTCTCCCGACTAGAGCCTTCTTACTTGTTTATTTTGTGTTTGTGGGTTTGTTTACTTTTTAAATTTAATGCCTTAGTGTGACCATGTATCTCTTAAGCTGTATGAGGCAATATAACATTTTTTTTACCACAAATTAGTTGACTATGGTCACACTATAAAATCTTGTGCCCACGCTTCCAAAATATATCACAAATTCCTGCCAGCAATTTTTTATTGTACTGGAAACGGACCTTTAGGCTATAAAGATACTCTCTGTAGTCTTCATTCTGACGCATTCGTCTATTTCGCAACATTCTGTGCACATCGACTGAAGAAATTGTTTTGCCAAATTCTGCTAACAATGTCTGCTTGAGAGATGCCAATTTGTAATTCCATGTGGGCTACGAATGAATATTTTTGCTGCGCCTTTTAATAATTGCTTAGAAAATATAAACTTTTGAAGATCATTCCGTTGAACAGTTTCTGCATTATCTTCAAACTCCTGTATCCACTGCTCAAATGAAAGTTGACTCGACCCATTAAATTGCGAAAGTGAGTCTTCTATATCGCGCAATGTAAATATTGATCTACCCCCTAGAGCCACTATCAGAATCGTCATCTGCTTCCTTATCAATACCTAATTCGAAGTGTTCTAACAATCGATCCTGCAATGTAGACTTTCTGCCTGCTACTGTCAAATTTAACTCTGACAACTTTTCTTTTAATTCGGCAACTGTCAACGCCAAAATCTGATCCCTGTTCATTTTGTAGTCGCCGTTGCTTGCAGTTTTGATGCAGTTTTTGGGGGTTGCTAGTAGCTATCTTCTCACCGAATTTGGTAGTTCTAGCTGTAAGGATGCGTGAAATATGTGGATTTATCGGTTTTGAGATATCGAATTTATCGATTTGCCAGCCCTCCAGTATCTTGACTCTTTAATTGACTATCCCATAGATACAGAGAATTGAAAAGTTTCAAGTCTCTAGCTTGAAGGGTGTGGAAAAAACTTGCAACCATATGGACGGACAGACGGACATTGCACGAAACCAATATACTCTTTACCTTCGCTATCGAGTATAATGATAAATAATAATCGATTAAAATAAGACGTTACAATTCAACTTGTCTTAATCTAACTCCCACAATCGGCCATCCAAATCTTCATTCGTCTCGTCATCCTTAATGCTATATCTAAAGCTCCCATTTTTTCATATACTCTGCCACTGTTTTAGTCTTTCCAGGACCTTCATGGTCACCAACTTTCTCTACATCATATCTCCCGTGAGATTGAACATTAATTACCTTATAGGGACCAAAGAATTTGCTCCTGAGCTTCATCCCGGTGCCATACTGTGTTCGCTTAGTTGCTACTAAATCATCGACCTTGTATTTAACTTCAACTTTCCGATTCTTTTTACGTTTTACGATTCTCCTGTTGTAACTTGTTTATATTTTCTTGCGCTTCCTTAAGCGTAGCTTCTTTTTCACTGTCTAGTTCGTTAATATGCGATTCATCTAATAGTTCACGCAAAACAGATATCTGGTTGGTCCTCATCTAAACTCAGGTTAGCAATCTAAATGGAGAAACTTTAGTGCTTCTAGGAGGTGTACTGTTGATTGCCTGTTCCACTACATCAACATGCTTATACCATTGATTTGAGCTTTCATGACATAATTTCGATAGCATAGGTATAACAATTTTATGCATGCGTTCTACATGACCATTTCCTCTTGGAACACCTGTCGCTATCATTAAATGTTGTATACCCTCACCCTCACAATATTCTTTGAAGATATTAGAAATAAAAGCTGCTCCTCTATCTGAAATTATACAAATACAGCTGATTGCTTTTTAAGCCGATCAAATACTCCCTCTGCAGTCGTATTTTTAGTTGGATAGAGCCAAACAAATTTTGAAAAGGCATCGACTACAACAAAAATATAATTGTAGCTCTTAGATGTCTGGGTCATTGGGCCAACATGATCGACATGGTAAGTTCCAAGCGGTTGCCCTTCTTTGCTAATTGGAGCCAAAAATCCTTCTTTTTCCCCTGTTTTACCTTCCGAAACAATGCATTCAATACAAGTAAACAACTTTGGGCACTTTTACTGATAGCTGCGGAATATCGAATGTTTTCTCAATCGCCTCCTGAGTACGCTCTGCGGAAAAATGTCCCTGCTTACGTGCCATTCGAATGATTTCCTCTTCCATCATTGAAGGTACTACAACAAGTTCCTGAATGGGATCCTTGTACAAAACACCATGCTTCACATAAAAATCGTCATATGTGCAATGGTTCAAAATGGCTAACACCGCCTTAATCCAAAGAACTTTAGCTTGTGCTTGCTGCAATCTATGGTGAAGTGAGTCTTCCAGCATTAGACAGCATATACGACTCAACGCATAGACTTGTCTCATGTTGCTGCCGTTCCTATGCTCAATAGTATAATCCAAATCTTGTAAAAATAGTACCCAGCGTGAAACTCTTAACGGAATATCACCACGCTTCTGCAAAGTCATTGCAAAGGCGTTGCAATCGGTAACTATTTTGAATTTAACACTAAGTAAATAAACGCGCCATTTTTTCAAGGCTTCCACTATAGCCAGAACCTTAAGCTCATAAGAATGATATTTTTATTCTGCCGGCTTAGTTTTTCGACTCAAATACTGGACTGGGTGGAATGTTTGGTCCTCAGAATCTTTCTGCAAGAGCATACCGCCATATCCATACTTTGAAGCGTCTGTATGAACTTCAGTTTGAGCTTTTGGATTGTATAAACGTAACACTTGGGCGTTCATTAAGGCCATCTTCAACTGCTCAAAGGCGATAAGCTGTTCTTCACCAAACTTAAACTTCGAGTCTGTTCGAAGAAGATCAGAAAGCGGTTTAGTTACCTCTGCATAATATTTCACGAATCTCCTAAAGTAGGATGTTAATCCCTAAAAACGCTGTAAACTCTTTTGGTCATGTGGTATTGGGTAATTTCGGACATATTTGGTTTTCTCTTCAGACGGTTTTATTGTACCGTTTCCTACAACATATCCTAAAAAATCAACTTTCGCCTTAAGAAACTGGCACTTGCTCCACTTAAATGGCAAGTTATTGTTAAGTTAAGAATGAGTAGTGGTCGAGAGCGTACTCTCGGTTTTATTCAATTTTATATTTTGCTTATAACATACAATATTCAAAGTGAGCTCTGCCGCTAAGAGCGTCGGCAGAGAGAGAGAGTAGCAGAACATATTTTCCTATGTAGTTATGTATATATACATATATATGTACAAATGGTACATACTCAAGAAGCGCTAACGCTAGCGATCTCACGCTGTGGCCAGTCCGCATAAGTGACGGATCCTATTACTGCACTTATGTATATTTATGATTGTATAAGCATAGCAACAAAGTGTCGTTATGTTATGAGTTGCTACTCTTACTTTTAAGTTGGGCATATGACCACTTGTTATATTGTATACTCTACAATACTGTGGGCATATGCTCATTTGGCATACAACATACTACATTATATTCGGAACCTCTTTTAAAACTTGTTTGAACTTTTGAATGCCTTCATAAATGTCCTTGGCGGGAATAATAAGGTCATCCATGTAAGTCACAACAGTACCATCTCGCACCAAATCTACCAAAACTGCATAAATGTATCGTGAAAACACGGCTGGGGAGTTGGATATTCCAAAAGGTACATCATCCAACAAGGGCATTGGAAAATTATCTCTAGCAAAATTTGCATTCAGACGTCTATAGTCACAACATATTCTTTTGTTACCATCTTTTTTGGAAACAAAAACAACTGGTAACCATTTTCAATTTGCAAGTCTACAGTGGACCGATCGGCATGTGTAATGCGTCTTAGACGATCAAAAACTGGATGCTCATCATTCAACAATATTTTCATTTCAATGGGACATTTGTGTTTCATTTCTGGCGTTTAATCGTTGATCAAGGACTTTACTGTTTCTGCGATCGGACCCTCTAGGTGTGACAAATCTATAACAGAGTCAAGTTCTGCCGCGTACGAACACATATCTTTGAACTCTTCAAAAAACCAGAACCCTGCTTCTTCACTGATTGGAAGCTTACTTTGCTCATCTACATCTTTGTTTGCCTTAACGGACAACTTTGGACGAAACTCTACACAATTTTTGGAAAATATCAAATCCACATATTTAAGCATTGTATTGCCAATTACTGCCGAAAATTTTATATCGCAGCTTCTAACAGCATGAAAACGAACTGACAATAATATTCCGTCTACTTCAATTGGTACCACAAAACTACCCAATGTACTAAACTCGCTATTGCAAATTCCGACTAAGCAATGCTTTTCCTCATTCAGTTCGATATTTCCTATCTTTTCGACGACATCTGCACGCATCAGGCAAAGATCACAACCGGTGTCGATCAATGCTGAGAACGAAACGTCTTTACTGAAAATCTGTTTGAAAATACTTTTCCCAACGCTATTGCCTTTGTTCAACATTGTATTGAGTTTGTTGAGTTTGAGTTAGTATTCGTCGCTTGAAGGCGACCACTACAAATTTTCTCATCCACGCAAATCTGCTCTTTTAACTGTTGTATTGTTTTGACCTGATACAAGCTACTTTTATTACTCCTCGAGTCTGGTATGCCTTCTATAAAGTACTGTATTAAACTTGGTTCATCTAATTTAATTGAGCTACCAATTTCCATTAAGGTCCGTTTCCAGTACAGCGAAAAAAAAAATTTTTCATACAAAATCGTCGCAGCAGGAATTGTTTTTTTTTGGCTACGTGTGTTCTAGGTATCTAGAAACGTAGCAAAAAATACTAAACTGCTTATCGATAGTATCGCTTTTTACAATATGTACACACTGGCGCTGGGCGCAGGAAATACCAAATCATATATCTCTTTGTGCCCAGGCCAGCAACCACATTTTATAAAACGTTTATAAAAACTAATTAATAATAATGGAAAGAAAAACCAAAAAACGGGTGGTAATTTTAGTCACGAGGGGAAGATTTTGCTTATTAAATCTGTCGAGTCGCGACCATGCCTTTGGAGGCTGACAGACAAAAAACATTTTGATTTTGTTACGGGAAAGTATTGGCACTGCAACAAACATATGCTACCAACCACGAAATAAGCATATTCGCACTATTCATATTTTCTTTTTATACCCTTAACCCATAAAATGGGTAAATAAGGGTATAATGGTTTTGTGCAAAAGTATGTAACAGGCAGAAGGAAGCATCTCCGACCCTATAAAGTATGTATATTCTTGATCAGCATCAACAGCCGAGACGATATAGCCATGTCCGTCTGTCCGTTTGTCTGTCCGTCTGTCCGTCTGTCTGTCTGTATGAACGCGTGGATCTCAGAGACTACAAGAGCTAGAGACTTCTGATTTTGTATTTAAGTTCTCCTATACCATGAGCAGAACAAGTTTGCTTCAAATTATCGATAACTATTCTGGTTTCCGATATAAACATAATATCGATAACAATAAAATATCGAATTTGGAAAATCCAAAAATGAGGGTTGAACTAGTGGATAATGATAGAACTTTTCTGAAAATTTCGTCCAAATCGGTTGAGAAACACCGGAGATATTGAACTTAATCGATGGAAGCTAAGCCAGTATACCAAAGTCTTATATAAATTAAATATATTTATTGCAACTGGGTTCAGGGTATCTTCTAGTCGGGCTCTCCCGACTAGAGCCTTCTTACTTGTTTATTTTGTGTTTGTGGGTTTGTTTACTTTTTAAATTTAATGCCTTAGTGTGACCATGTATCTCTTAAGCTGTATGAGGCAATATAACATTTTTTTTACCACAAATTAGTTGACTATGGTCACACTATAAAATCTTGTGCCCACGCTTCCAAAATATATCACAAATTCCTGCCAGCAATTTTTTATTGTACTGGAAACGGACCTTTAGGCTATAAAGATACTCTCTGTAGTCTTCATTCTGACGCATTCGTCTATTTCGCAACATTCTGTGCACATCGACTGAAGAAATTGTTTTGCCAAATTCTGCTAACAATGTCTGCTTGAGAGATGCCAATCTGTAATTCCATGTTGGCTACGAATGAATATTTTTGCTGCGCCTTTTAATAATTGCTTAGAAAATATAAACTTTTGAAGATCATTCCGTTGAACAGTTTCTGCATTATCTTCAAACTCCTGTATCCACTGCTCAAATGAAAGTTGACTCGACCCATTAAATTGCGAAAGTGAGTCTTCTATATCGCGCAATGTAAATATTGATCTACCCCCTAGAGCCACTATCAGAATCGTCATCTGCTTCCTCATCAATACCTAATTCGAAGTGTTCTAACAATCGATCCTGCAATGTAGACTTTCTGCCTGCTACTGTCAAATTCAACTCTGACAACTTTTCTTTTAATTCGGCAACTGTCAACGCCAAAATCTGATCCCTGTTCATTTTGTAGTCGTCGTTGCTTGCAGTTTTGATGCAGTTTTTGGGGGTTGCTAGTAGCTATCTTCTCACCGAATTTGGTAGTTCTAGCTGTAAGGATGCGTGAAATATGTGGATTTATCGGTTTTGAGATATCGAATTTATCGATTTGCCAGCCCTCCAGTATCTTGACTCTTTAATTGACTATCCCATAGATACAGAGAATTGAAAAGTTTCAAGTCTCTAGCTTGAAGGGTGTGGAAAAAACTTGCAACCATATGGACGGACAGACGGACATTGCACGAAACCAATATACTCTTTACCTTCGCTATCGAGTATAATGATAAATAATAATCGATTAAAATAAGACGTTACAATTCAACTTGTCTTAATCTAACTCCCACAATCGGCCATCCAAATCTTCATTCGTCTCGTCATCCTTAATGCTATATCTAAAGCTCCCATTTTTTCATATACTATGCCACTGTTTTAGTCTTTCCAGGACCTTCATGGTCACCAACTTTCTCTACATCATATCTCCCGTGAGATTGAACATTAATTACCTTATAGGGACCAAAGAATTTGCTCCTGAGCTTCATCCCGGTGCCATACTGTGTTCGCTTAGTTGCTACTAAATCATCGACCTTGTATTTAACTTCAACTTTCCGATTCTTTTTACGTTTTACGATTCTCCTGTTGTAACTTGTTTATATTTTCTTGCGCTTCCTTAAGCGTAGCTTCTTTTTCACTATCTAGTTCGTTAATATGCGATTCATCTAATAGTTCACGCAAAACAGATATCTGGTTGGTCCTCATCTAAACTCAGGTTAGCAATCTAAATGGAGAAACTTTAGTGCTTCTAGGAGGTGTACTGTTGATTGCCTGTTCCACTACATCAACATGCTTATACCATTGATTTGAGCTTTCATGACATAATTTCGATAGCATAGGTATAACAATTTTATGCATGCGTTCTACATGACCATTTCCTCTTGGAACACCTGTCGCTATCATTAAATGTTGTATACCCTCACCCTCACAATATTCTTTAAACATATTAGAAATAAAAGCTGCTCCTCTATCTGAAATTATGCGCTTTGGATTCACAAATACAGCTGATTGCTTTTTAAGCCGATCAAATACTCCCTCTGCAGTCGTATTTTTAGTTGGATAGAGCCAAACAAATTTTGAAAAGGCATCGACTACAACAAAAATATAATTGTAGCTCTTAGATGTCTGGGTCATTGGGCCAACATGATCGACATGGTAAGTTCCAAGCGGTTGCCCTTCTTTGCTAATTGGAGCCAAAAATCCTTCTTTTTCCCCTGTTTTATCTTCCGAAACAATGCATTCAATACAAGTGTAAACAATTTTGGGCACTTTTACTGATAGCTGCGGAATATCGAATGTTTTCTCAATCGCCTCCTGAGTACGCTCTGCGGAAAAATGTCCCTGCTTACGTGCCATTCGAATGATTTCCTCTTCCATCATTGAAGGTACTACAACAAGTTCCTGAATGGGATCCTTGTACAAAACACCATGCTTCACATAAAAATCGTCATATGTGCAATGGTTCAAAATGGCTAACACCGCCTTAATCCAAAGAACTTTAGCTTGTGCTTGCTGCAATCTATGGTGAAGTGAGTCTTCCAGCATTAGACAGCATATACGACTCAACGCATAGACGTGTCTCATGTTGCTGCCGTTCCTATGCTCAATAGTATAATCCAAATCTTGTAAAAATAGTACCCAGCGTGAAACTCTTAACGGAATATCACCACGCTTCTGCAAAGTCATTGCAAAGGCGTTGCAATCGGTAACTATTTTGAATTTAACACTAAGTAAATAAACGCGCCATTTTTTCAAGGCTTCCACTATAGCCAGAACCTTAAGCTCATAAGAATGATATTTTTATTCTGCCGGCTTAGTTTTTCGACTCAAATACTGGACTGGGTGGAATGTTTGGTCCTCAGAATCTTTCTGCAAGAGCATACCGCCATATCCATACTTTGAAGCGTCTGTATGAACTTCAGTTTGAGCTTTTGGATTGTATAAACGTAACACTTGGGCGTTCATTAAGGCCATCTTCAACTGCTCAAAGGCGATAAGCTGTTCTTCACCAAACTTAAACTTCGAGTCTGTTCGAAGAAGATCAGAAAGCGGTTTAGTTACCTCTGCATAGTGTTTCACGAATCTTGTAAAGTAGGATGTTAATCCCTAAAAACGCTGTAAACTCTTTTGGTCATGTGGTATTGGGTAATTTCGGACATATTTGGTTTTCTCTTCAGACGGTTTTATTGTACCGTTTCCTACAACATATCCTAAAAAATCAACTTTCGCCTTAAGAAACTGGCACTTGCTCCACTTAAATTGGAAGTTATATTCGGAACCTCTTTTTAAAACTTTTCTTGAACTTTTGAATGCCTTCATTAATATCCTTGGCGGGAATTATAAGGTCATCCATATAAGACCTATCGGCATGTGAATGCGTCTTGGATCGGACCCTCTAGGTGTGACAAATCTATAACAGAGTCAAGTTCTGCCGCGTACGGTGTCGATCAATGCTGAGAACGAAACGTCTTTACTGAAAATCTGTTTGAAAATACATTTCCCAACGCTATTGCCTTTGTTCAACATTGTATTGGCATTATTTTCTTCTGTTTTTGGAACTGCTTTTGCACTTGGACAATTGTTTGCTTTATGCCCGGACTGATGTCATTTATAACACTTTATCGTTCTGTTACACATATTACAAAATGTCCTGCCTCACCGCATTTGAAACACTTCCTTTGGCTTATACAAGTTACTTTTATTAGTCCTCGAGTCTGGTATGCCTTCTATAAAGTACTCTATTAAACTTGGTTCATCTAATTTAATTTAGCTACCAATTTCCATTAGGCTATAAAGATACTCTCTGTAGTCTTCATTCTGACGCATTCGTCTATTTCGCAACATTCTGTGCACATCGACTGAAGAAATTGTTTTGCCAAATTCTGCTAACAATATCTGCTTGAGAGATGCCAATTTGTAATTCCATGTTGGCTACGAATGAATATTTTTGCTGCGCCTTTTAATAATTGCTTAGAAAATATAAACTTTTTAAGATCAATCCATTAAATAGCTTCTGCATTATCTTCAAACTCCTGTATCCACTGCTCAACTGAAAGTTGACTCGACCCATTTAATTGCGAAAGTGAGTCTTCTATATCGCGCAATGTAAATATTGATCTACCCCGTAGAGCCATATTTCTACTTGTGTGCATCGATTCAGATCTACCTTTATCAGAATCGTCATCTGCTTCCTCATCAATACCTAATTCGAAGTGTTCTAACAATCGATCCTGCAATGTAAACTTTCTGCCTGCTACTGTCAAATTCAACTCTGACAACTTTCCTTTTAATTCGGCAACTGTCAACGCCAAAATCTGATCCCTGTTCATTTTGGACTCGCCGTTGCATGCGCTTTACATATACTGAATATCAATATTGGTTTTTAACAATCAGAAGTTAACTTAACTTATCGGTAAATTTTATATTTCAAAATGATAAGTATTTTTATTTTTTCTCTTTGAGTTACGTTACGTTAATTAATAACTATCGAGTACAAAATTCAATCGAAAAGTTACTGAGAGAAACAATTCTCTGCTCAGCTTTACATTTCTGAGACACCCTGTGCTCACCGCATACACATCTTTACTGACAGAAGCCACAATCCAGTTCGATCCAGATAATGCACGTTGCGTCGTTTTCTTATCTCCAGTTAAACGCTCTGCTCTTGTATTCTTCCTCTTTCCAGATACACACTCTGCTCTCTGTGTGTTTTTCGTCTTTCCCGTTACACGCTCTGTTCTCTTTGTGCTCTTCCTGTTTCCCGTTCGTTCATGTTCTGTCCTCTGCCAAGGAGCTCTGCTTCCACAGCCTTTGATGTACATATATTCGTTGCTCGAATTTGTGCTATAAAGACTCTGCCACACAAACCAACAACATATTACATCCACTCCACTGCACAGATGTACTTTAGTCGCGGCAATGCCTTCCAGAAAAGAAACGTCTCGATCAACTTTGCGCTTTACGCTAACTGCGACGCAATATACGATCCACTGTCTCGCTCTCACGCGTTTTCGCCAATGAAGCAACAGCCAATTCCAGGAAATTTCACAATAAATAACAACTTTGCATTTAACATTAGTGAGTTAATGCATCTGATATTTATTTTGCTCGTGCAATGTCTTCCAATGCCATTGCATTTGCAAACACAGGTATTTCACAATTTCTCGCAAGAATTTTTTGTCTTGCACGTTTTGCTTTACACTTTGTTCGACTTAAGTCCATTTGCATCCCACTTCTGACACCATATTTGATGGATTTCCGAGTGTTCAATGGATAAAGTATGTTCAATGTTTATTTAACTTGTGATAGTTTGTCGAATTTTTTTTAAAATTCTTGCTTTATTTTAGATACTAGTTTTACATATATTCTTAAGTCGCGAGCAACGTCGGTGAATCTGCTTGTTCAGCTCGACCAAAGAAGAAGAACTCTCGTCATCGGTTTTCTTATCGGCTACACCGCCAATTTAATCGAAATAACTCAGAGTTGCATTATTCAGTTTTGGCATTCAAATGATAAAATAATAAGAAATGATTTATGATAATAGATTATAATAAGACGTTACAATTCAACTTGTCTTAATCTAACTCCCACATATATATATATATATATATATATATATATATATATATATATATATATATATACAGAGACAGAGTGTTATACATATTCATAAACTCTTATGTATACACTCTGTCTGTCTATTCTTTCGTACACGTCATAGATGCGCTGGACTTTGTAAACACAACATATACATGTATATATATTTGCAAGTTCGCATTATAAGCTCTTTACTATTGTACTAACCAAGTCAGCAAATGTAGCGTCATAACTTTAATAAATTTAAAAGCAAATTATATTTTATTAATATAACAATATCAATGCGTTTGTATGTATTTAGAAAGCCGTGCGTTTTCTAACCTATACATTGTTGTGTTTACGAATTCGAGATATATGTGTCGAAGATGTTGCAGAATCATCTTGTGCAGACTCGTTTAATTTGTCGCTTTATATTTCGCGTTCAGCGCAACGCTTCATGACTGTTTTGTTCACTGGTGATATTCAAAGTGATCAAAAACCAACGCGTGCCTAAAACGCATAGCCAAAACGTTCAGTACTCGCCTAGACAGACCGTACGGTACTTTTCCAGGCTCGCTACCTACACATTTTGGTGAATTACTCTTTACTATGTACACACACCAGTACCAGCACACAATACGCAATATCCATACAGACAAACGTCTGCGTTTCGCTCACACCCGCCATTAGACTACGTTCGACAGAAACCCTAACGGGAATCTGCCGCGCGAAACGAACAGAGAAGGCACCAGCAGAGAATATGCAAACGACAATAAATACACAGGCAGAAATAATAGCAATCGATCGTTAGATTTGAATCATAAAATTACTCTGCGACACGGCCTTCCTGACTAATCACACGTCCTCGTGTGTTTACAATTTATAGTGACTTTTTTTTTTCAATTCTAAACAAAAAGTTTTTCAAAGTCCATCGTACAAAGTTTTTATTTAAGCAAAATAATACAGATTTTCTTAATATAATTAATTTCTTATTAATTCAAACCATGAGATCAGGATTACCAACAACATTTATTTGATCAATTACAATCTTAAGCTTTTTCATAAAACGTTTACGTTCTTATTTCAAAATGACATTTTCTTTAACCACCTCACGGTTTTACTCTCTTTCAAACCGACATAATAATGTTAGCGCACAGTTTTACTCTCATTCAAATCGGCCAAACGATGTTCTTTCTTCAACGCACAGTTATACTCTCATTCAAACCGGCCAAACAATGTTCTTTCTTCAACGCACAGTTTTACTCTCATTCAAACCGGCCAAACAATGTTCTTTCTTCAACGCACAGTTTTACTCTCATTCAAACTTGCCAACCAATTTGCACCACCCTTCCTTACCAAGGTTTCAACCTTACTGCAACATATGGCGAACCACATAACTTGGGCACCCACATGTACAGAAAGTCTTGTTTGGCAATTTCTGGTGGCTTAAATGGTTTTAATCAGTCTCAAGATCGCAGCCCTCACTGGCTCGATCCATGGCGTCTTCTTCTGCGCCTTCATCGTCAAATTTTGTGGTAATCCCTTTCTCAGGCATACGTCGCAAAAATTCGAGCGAATACTTATAAGTTCTGTTTTTATTTAATGCCTTGAGTTTATATCGATCTCCTGGCAATACTTCGGCAACTAAAAATTGGCCTTTAAACATTGGATCTAATTTAGTCTGGTGACGCTCTTTATTTTTAAGTAAAACATGGTCACCAATTTTATGTCTCACAACAGCAGCTTTCCCTTTATCAAATCTAGCTTTGTCAAATCTAGCATTTATTTCCATGTTACGTTTTGCTATTTCTCTAACTAGACCAACATCAACAGCATTTTCGTTATCTACAACAGGTACGAGACCAAACGGCCTTGCTTCCTTACCAATAAGTACTTCTAATG
This sequence comes from Scaptomyza flava, assembly GCA_030179655.1. Lineage (NCBI taxonomy): Eukaryota > Metazoa > Arthropoda > Insecta > Diptera > Drosophilidae > Scaptomyza > Scaptomyza flava. Next base: position 420,299 of record JARNME010000042.1, on the reverse strand, counting down.
GGCTAACCTTGGTCACTCTATTGGGCGTGCTATTAATAGCCAACTGAATTTCACATAACGCATCCTGCCAAGATCCTTGACCTGTTTCAATCGCAGTTAACATGGATTTGAGGGTACTCATAACTCTTTCAACTTTCCCATTGGCACCACTGGCACCTGTGGCGGTTAAGTGTAAATCTATTTTCTGTGAGGAGCAGAAATCACGGAAAGCTGTGCTAGCAAAACTGCGACCTTGATCAGCAGTCAGTCGAGATGGAACACCGAACAATGATATTAGAGATCGGACCGCCTTTATGCAATTTTGAGTGTAGAGCTTCATGGTATGAGAAAAGTAAACAAATTTAGTAAATGCGTCTATCAGCACAATTATATATTCCTTCTGGTCATTTTTACCGCTAAGCTTCCCTGTTATATCCACATGAACTGTATGCCACGGAATGTCAATCTTAGGAATTGGATGTAGCTCTGCTTGAATTTTGCCAGACAGTGGCTTTGACAACCTACAGGTGATACAGTTGTCCACAAATTTACGAACATACTTAGACATTTTATCGAACCAATAGAGCTCATACATTTTCTCGAGAGTTTTCTCCCACCCGAGATGCATAATCGACTCGTGCACGTTGTTGACAGCAGACCACCTAAACGGCCTTGGAATTATAGGTAAACAACGAGACTTTCCGTTTCTTTGGATTTTTCTATACAGTGTCCCAGACCGTAGTTCATAAGTTTTAGCCAAATCCTCAGGCAGTTCATCATTACGCCACTTAGAAACAATGGAAGAAGTTTCTTCATCCCTTTGCTGTTCAGCTAACAACCAGTTGTCGGATATTTCCGTTAAATCAATACGTTTCTCGGCCACACCTGACGAATTCTGTACACTTTATGATATTGGGTTTCGAGACAAAAAATCTACGTGAGCCATGCGCTCACCGGGTCTATACTGAATTTCAAAATCAAAAGATTGCATGTACGACCACCACCTATGAACCCTCGGTGTTAACTCTATTTTTGTACGAGAAGCCTTAAGAGAATTGCAGTCAGTGAAAACAACGAAATGACGACCAACAAACAATGGCGAAAGTATTTAATAGAGTGAAAAACAGCTAGGGTTTCCAGTTTAACGTGATTCTGCTGATGACGTCACCTTGCTAAAATATTCGATAACTCGAGGCTTGTTTTCAATTCGGTGCAGCAAAATAGCACCATAGCCAACAGCACTTGCATCTGTGTGTAACTCAATAGAAAATTGTGGATCGAATATCGTGAGATCAGGTTCATTAGTCAAAATAGAAATTACTTCTTGCCGTATTTGCTCAAGCTCTAAATCCCATACAAATGATTTGCTCTTTGACGTAAGGGCGTAAAGGGGATTTATTATTTGTGAAAACTTGGGTACAAGCTGACGAAAGTACGAGACTAGTCCGATGAATTGTCTCAACTGGGTGACAGACTGAGGAGTCGGCAAATCGATAAGGGCTCGCATCTTTCTTGGATTTGGTCGAATCTCACCTGCTCTAACTTCAAAGCCCAAGTATTCAACACACGATTTAAGAAAAGAGCATTTTTTAATATTAAAAGAAAATCCAGCTTTCGTAAGCGTTTGCAAAACAACCCTCAATCTATCAAAGGCTTCTTCCTTTGTGCTTGCGACTATCATTACGTCGTCCATGTAGACAATTGCATATGAATGAGAAAGATCACCTAAGGCACGATTAATAGCTCTTTGGAATACAGAAGGAGCGTTTTTAAGCCCAAATGGCATAGTCAAATATTCAAATTGCCCTTCTGGGGTGACAAAAGCCGTTCGCTCGATTGAATCCGGGTAAATTGGGATCTGGTGAAACCCACTTGCCATGTCTATACAACTGAAAAACTTAGTACCACTCAGCCTCGCTATCTGATCGGAAATAAGCGGCAACGGATACTTATCCGAAACAGTATTTGCGTTAAGCTCTCTATAATCTACACATAGACGGTCTGTACCATTTTTCTTTCGCACAAGTAACATTGGGCTCGCAAAAGGGGAGCAACTTGGTCGTATAATGTTTGATTCCAATAGCTGTTTAATTAATTGCCGAACTTTTTCCTTTTCCTCTACACTCAACCTATACAGGCGCCTTTGAACCGTTTTATTTTGGTCAATCAACCGAATTTCTAACTGTCCCGTAGACACGCGGTTTTGTGGAATTCCATTAATGAACGAATTCAAAAACTCTTGCAATATTGATAGTAATTGGTCTACATCAGGTCCATGTAAGTCGGTGTCAGTAAAAGCCAAATTGTTGCACTCAGAAACTTGAACAGGTAATACAGATTTTTCGTTAAATAAAGTGAGGGCACTTGATGTAAGTGTCACGCCGATTCCTTGGCTCAAAATATCCCGGACAATTAAAGCGTCATATTTTATAAAGTTGTCTAACACTAAATGGAACAGTATTTCGAATAAACGCTCGCATATTAGAACATTTGCCAATATCTGCAATGTGCTACAAACAGTACTGGCACCAATGCCCTTTAGGACGACTACATTGCTTGCTCAAGTTCCAGATAATCTTTGAGAAGCGGCCTCCTTGATGAGCGAGCACTCGGCTCCAGAATCAAAACAAAATTGGAACGACTCACCAGATTGCAAAAACTTTCCTACGGGCTCAAGAACAGTACAGATGTTGACATATTTTTCAATGGTGCTTTTATTATTATACGACGAACGCTGCTCCTGACGATCAGGGCACACTGTAGATACATGGCCAGTTTTTCCACAATTATAACAGGTCACTGTAGACCGGTCTCTTCCTCCTGTGTAGCCAGAGTGTTGCACTTGTTTTAACAGTTCCATAAAGTTAAGATTTTGCGACTCCAATAGTTTCAGCAAACTATTTTCACTATTTGTAGGTGTTGGCGATCCCACTTCTGATGTCGAAGATGTTGCAGAATCATCTTGTGCAGACTCGTTTAATGTGTCGCTTTCTATTTCGCGTTCAGCGCAACGTTTTCTAAGGCGTAATCTGTGTGAGCGCTTCATGACTGTTTTGTTCACTGGTGATATTCAAAGTGATCAAAAACCAACGCGTGCCTAAAACGCAAAACCAAAACGTTCAGTGCTCGCCTAGACAGACCGTACGGTACTTTTCCAGGCTCGCTACCTACACATTTTGGTGAATTACTCTTTACTATGTACACACACCAGTACCAGCACACAATACGCAATATCCATACAGACAAACGTCTGCGTTTCGCTCACACCCGCCATCAGACTACGTTCGACAGAAACCCTAACGGGAATCTGCCGCGCTAAACGAACAGAGAAGGCACCAGCAGAGAATATGCAAACGACAATAAATACACAGGCAGAAATAATAGCAATCGATCGTTAGATTTGAATCATAAAATTACTCTGCAACATATGTATAAAACTAAGGCCCAATATTTTTATGTCCGGTTAGTCAACTTATTCTAAGTTTAGTCGAATTTGAGTTGTTCAATGTTCGGTTAGGAGTATCTGAGAAACAAAATAATCGGAAGGCTGGGTGTCGGTTAAAATTTATAGCGCGTTGAAGTCACGATACATCGATAAGAATCATCGATAAAGCAAACAGCTGTCCCTTGAATTGTATATTTATTTTGTTATTAAAGAAAAATGGCATCGCACAGCATATTTGTCCTTCAAGGCTTTCCACGAACGACTAACACCAGTTTGCGCAGTGAACTGAGCAGCAAGTTTCTGCCAGGCTTCGTCCTTCTGCTTCCACGTAACGGCATCGCTCTTCTTGCACTCTAAAATATGCTGATTCGACTCCACTAGTTCCACCAACAAATGCTCTTCAGAAAGCGAAAAGTTTTTCCCACGGAACCGTTTGCAATCAGGCGTGATCATTTTAATTTTATACTTTATATATTTAAAATATGCAAAATTTGCCAGTCACCGACCAAAACAATAACAAAAAACAGCTGAGCCGCTCGCTATAAATGGCAACGCTGTGTATATATGTGGCAACGCTGTTAAGGCGATAGTTACTTATCGATGAAAGGTTATTTTGGCTTTGAGACAACCAAACTGTTTTAACTCGACCAGCAAAATAATGCGGCAGTTAGCTAAACGAAAATTTAACCGGACATTGAAATATTGGGCCTAAGTCATATGTAATAGCTTACTTACATTACTTGCTTACTTAATTATGTTGATATCCCAATGGATTTATATTTTAAATGTACATAGGTACCTACATTTTTTTAAGGTGCTGGCTGAAATAAGCTCTGAGCCACTGTATATAGTGTGTTGAGAGTTGTCCACCCAACTTAACAAGTTAGCAATGTTCAGTACTCATTGTTCATTTTTGTCAAAGACATTTAAATATAAAGATGTTGAAATTGGTAAGAAAGGACTTCTCTAAAGCTTTCGTATTAAAAACCTTTTAAAAAATATGGAGAATAAAAAAAGCAGTAAGCAATAAGTGTGAGCGAGCGCGATAGCGGATAGAATGTGCAGCCGTTTTTGTTTCAGTTGCACTTGCACTCAGCGGCCCGTCAATTGTACAAAAGCGGCGGGCCAGCGGCAGCCAAGAACGGTAAAAAATTTGTTAGTATTTGAATGCATGTGCGTTTTTTTTTTATTTCTCGCTGGGCCAGCTTGTCGTGATTTTTGTTATTTTTAATACTTTTCTTTGCCTCTGTTTTCGAAACGTGCACGACTGAATAACCTTTCGGAATAAGTTCGCACCGCTGCATAACTGTATGGTAGTTGCGACGGCATAATTGTTGTGTAGTGACATAGAATTACAAATTTGAAAGAGTATGAATGACCTTCAATTGCAAAACTGAAATTTGGCTGTGTGTGTACATCTATGCATTTGCAAGCTAATGCACATGCCTTGAAAACATAGTACAAAAGAGAGCGAGAGAGTATACATTCTAGAGTATTCTGCAAGCGTACATTCATTTGACGCATTATAGTAATGTACACTATTATGGTATAGCAAAAATGGCGGACACGCTTCTCATTGTACTCTGTATACAAACAAAAAAGGATTAGGAACGCTAAAATAGGAACACTACGCGTGTGGTGTACTAGTTTTTGCTATACACCAGAATTCATGTACAGCACTTAAAGCGTACCGAATCGGAATAAGTGGAATTAGGGCCGTTTTCTCAAAGTCCAGTTAAGTTGGCAGTTAGTTAAACTCTGTATAAATTTAATGCTCGTGTTAAACAATGTTTAACGAATTTGGTTTTCTCAATTTATAGTTAAGGGTTATTTACTCTTGACTTAACTTAAGTTAACTTAACGTAAGAGTCAGCTGACTCAATCTGCCTTAATGTTAGCGTTTACTCTCAACTTAACGTAACTTAACTTAATGCTGAACCTGGAGGTTGCAGATTCTTACGTTAAGTTCTTAAGTTGAGCAGTGTTGATTAAAGTGAAAATTAAACAGCTGATAAAAAACTGTGTTGCAAAACGTTAAGCGCTGTTTACAAATTCAAATATTGAAATGGATGAGCGTAATTTTATAAATTTAATTGAAAATCATAGTTTAATTTATGATAAAAAGTCAATAGACTTTAAAAATAACGTTAAAGACCTCGGTCAGAGATCGAACCTACGATCTTCGGTCTGCGGCAGTCTTCTCTCTATGCCACCGGAGCTCTTCAATTTTACTAATCAAATTAGTAACTTAATCAAAAGGGAAAACAGGTTTTCGTGGTTTTTGCATGGTATTAAATATTTTATCGTGCCAAAAACTTTAAAAACATGTATTGTCATCTGAAACACATATTTGGTGAAAATTTCAGAGCTCTAGCTAGTCAGGAACTTGGTGAAAATTTGATTACAAGAATCCAGTACAAACAAACAAACAGACCGACAGACAGACAAGTCAAGTTAAATAAAATAAAGAAAATGAAAACAGTAAGATGTTCTTAGCAGCTTGATTTTTATACTCGATACCGAAGGTAAAGAGTATATTGGGTTTGTGCAATGTCCGTCATGGTGTCCGTCCGTCTGTCCGTCTGTATGTTCGTAACTTTTTTCCACACCCTTCAAGCTAGAGACTTGAAACTTTCCATTTCTCTTTATCTATGATAAAGTTAATTAAAATGTCAAGATAGGGGTTCTACGATAACTGGGGGGCTGGCAAATCGATAAAGTCGATAACTCAAAACCGATAAATCCACATATTTCGCACATCCTTACAGCTAGAACTACCAAATTTGGTTAGAAGATAGATACTAGCAACTCCCAAAAAACTGCATCAAAAATTTTGGATCCACGCCTACCCATTCCGCCCCAGCCCCCCCGCATTTTAAAGTCAAAAAAGCCTATATCTCCCACAGTTTTTGCGCTATAGCCACCAAATTTTGAGCCAAGGTGCCAATGACCCTCAAAAAACTGCATCAAAAGTTTGGATGCCACGCCCACCAATACTGCGATATGCGCCCCCATCCACCCTAATGCTTCGTCAAATACGGGAATGCGTGTATCTTCCAGAATAGTGGAGCTAGAGCCACCAAATTTGGTAGGAAGATAGCTGGCAACGACTTCCAAAAAACTGCATCGAAGTTTTGGAGCCACGCCCACCCATTTCGCCCCCTCTTTCCCTACCTTTTACAAACTTTGAGCTAGAGTCACCAAAATTGGTATGAAGATAGCAATTGACATTCCACACAGATCTGCATCAAAAATGTGGACGCCACACCCACCTAATCCGCCCCCAGCCCACATTTTCCCACTTTTTATACACTAAACCTATAATATGGGTAAATAAGGGTATAATGGTTTTGTGCAAAAGTATGTAAAAGGCACAAGGAAGCATCTCCGACCCCATAAAGTATATATATTCTTGATCAGCATCAACAGCCGAGACGATATAGCCATGTCCGTCTGTCCGTCTGTCTGTCCGACTGTCCGTCTGTCTGTCTATCCGTCTGTCCGTCTGTCCGTCTGTATGAACGCGTGGATCTCAGAGACTACAAGAGCTAGAGACTTCAGATTTTGGATATAAGTTCTCCTATACCATGAGCAGAACAAGTTTGCTTCAAATTATCGATAACTATTCTGGTTTCCGATATACATGAAATATCGATAACAAAAATATCGAATTTCGAAAATCTAAAAATGAGGGTTGACGTAATGTGTAATGATAGAGCTTTTCTGAAAATTTCGTCCAAATCGGTTAAGAAACACCGGAGATATTGAACTTAATCGATTGAAGCTAAGTCAGTATACCAAATTCTTACATAAATTTAATTTATTTATTGCAACTGGGTTAAGGGTATCTTCTGGTCGGGCTCTCCCGACTAGAGCCTTCTTACTTGTTACAAACTTCGAGATAGAGCCACCAAATTTGGTATGAAGATAGCAATTGACATTCCACAAAGATCTGCATCACAAATTTGGATGCCACGCCCACCCATACTGCCCCCAACCTCCCTTTGCCCACCTTTTACAAACATCGAGCTAGAGTCACCAAATTTGGTATGCAAATAGAAATTGACATTCCACAAAGATCTGCATTACAAATTTGGATGCCACGCCCACCCATTCTGCCCCCAACCTCCCTTTGCCCACCTTTTACAAACTTTGAGCTAGAGTCACCAAAATTGGTATGAAGATAGCAATTGACATTCCACACAGATCTGCATCAAAAATTTGGATGCCACACCCACCCATACCGCACCTAGCCACCCTTTCCCCATTTTTTACAACTGCGAACTAGAGTCACCAAATTTGGTATGAAAATATAAATTGACATTCCACAAAGATCTGCATCACAAATTTGGATGCCACGCCCACCCATACTGCCCCCAACCTCCCTTTGCCCACCTTTTACAAACTTTGAGCTAGAGGCACCAAATTTGGTATGAAAATAGAAATTGACATTCCAAAAAGATCTGCATCACAAATTTGGATGCCACGCCAACCCATACTGCCCCCAAATTCCCTTTGCCCACCTTCTACAAACTTTGAGCTAGAGTCACCAAAATTGGTATGAAAATAGCAATTGACATTCCACACAGATCTGCATTAAAAATGTGAACGCCACACCCACCCATACCGCACCTAGCCCCCCTTTCCCAACTTTTTACAAACTTCGAGCTAGAGTCACCAAAATTGGTATGAAGATAGCAATTGACATTTCACAAAGATCTGCATCAAAAATTTGGATGCCACACCCACCCATACCGCACCTAGCCACCCTTTCCCCATTTTTTACAACTGCGAGCTAGAGTCACCAAATTTGGTATGAAAATAGCAATTGACATTCCACAAAGATCTGCATCACAAACTTGGATGCCACGCCCACCCATACTGCCCCCAACCTCCCTTTGCCCACCTTTTACAAACTTTGAGCTAGAGTCACCAAAATTGGTATGAAGATAGCAATTGACATTCCACACAGATCTGCATTAAAAATGTGGACGCCACACCCACCCATACCGCACCTAGCCCCCCTTTCCCCGCTTATTACAAACTTCGAGCTAGAGTCACCAAAATTGGTATGAAGATAGCAATTGACATTTCACAAAGATCTGCATCAAAAATTTGGATGCCACACCCACCCATACCGCACCTAGCCACCCTTTCCCCATTTTTTACAACTGCGAGCTAGAGTCACCAAATTTGGTATGAAAATAGCGATTGACATTCCACAAGGATCTGCATCACAAATTTGGATGCCACGCCCACCCATACTGCCCCCAGCCCCCCACCCCACTTTTTACAATTTTCGAGCTAGAGTCACCAAATTTGGTATGAAGATAGCAATTGACATTCCACAAAGATCTGCATCACAAATTTGGATGCCACGCCCACCCATACTGCCCCTAACCTCCATTTGCCCACCTTTTACAAACTTTGAGCTAGAGTCACCAAAATTGGTATGAAGATAGCAGTTGACATTCCACACAGATCTGCATCAAAAATGTGGACGCCACACCCACCCAATCCGCCCCCAGCCCCTTTTCCCACTGTTAACAACTTCGAGCTAGAGTCACCAAATTTGGTATGAAGATAGCAATTGACATTCCACAAAGATCTGCATCAAAAATTTGGATGCCAATTCCACCCATACCACCCCCAGACCCCCTCCCCCCCTTTTCCACACCTTTTACAAATTTTGAGCTAGAGTCACCAAATGTGGTATGAAGATAGCAATTGACATTTCACAAAGATCTGCAGCAAAAATTTGGATGCCACACCTACCCAATCCGCCCAGCCCCCCTTCCACAGCTGTTACAAACTTTGAGCTAGAGTCACCAAATTTGGAAGGAAGATAGCTCGTGGCATCCCCATCTGCATCAGAGAATCTTTAAGACAGCGTACGCCCCTGCCGCATCCGTACCCCTTTGCAATCAGGCCTCTTTTACCGGTTTTAATACTGGAATCGAGTATGCCGCAGTTGGTTGCGTCCGACTGCAACGTTTTCACTTGTTTTGTTTTGTGACTGCCAAATTCTTATTCTATTGCGACTTGAAAACTTAAATTAAAATTTGAAATGGAAAATAAATTGTCCTTAATGAGCCCAACTGTCTCTGAGAGAGAATATACTTGTTGACAAGGCCGTCGCCAGACCTGTAGGTAGAAGGGTTCGGGGGAAGCAGGCGCTAAGAATACGAACGGTTACTATCATTAGATTGCTGTCTCTTGATAACTTCTTTTGAATAAGGTTGCTAACCAAAGCTTTGTGCAGTGTTAAGTACCTAATTGAAATTAAAATATACAAAATATTTTATTTATGATGTGTAAATAAAAAAAATCATCAAAATTTTTAGGGGGGGGGGAACGGCCCCATCTGCCCCCCTGGTTACGCCCTTGCTTGTTGACCTTGTGGAGGCTAATAGTATCACTTTGGTGAACAAAATGAGCGACGCTGTGTCTTGGAAGAAGAAAGAGGAGCATGACAGAAAGTGTCCGCTCAGTTCAGTGGTATATTAGCAAGAATTATTTGGCATGTTGATTTTGTAAACCTAAAACGGTGCACAAAATTTACTTCATCCAATGCACTGAAATAATTTACCCCATATCTATAATTTCTAGAATTGTTCACTCGTTGCTCCATATCTCCCAATTCAATTTCCATTGAGTGAATGTTAAGAATGCGCTTATGCTATGCCATTTTGCTTTAATAATAAAATAAATACAATGCAATTGTCGGCTTGAGTCAGCTGTTTGTCTAACGATGATTTTTTCGATATTTATATCGGCACTCTTCCGGGTTATAAATATTAAACGGCCTTCATGCCTCAGTTAAAACTGAAACTCAATTTCGACTAAACTTAGGATAGTAACGCTTACCGGTTATTGAGAAAACGGGCTTTAGAGAAAGATTTTATCAGCTCCGACAAGCAGCGCGGCATCTAAAAGAGCATTATGAAATTTGAAAAATTATTTTTATTATTATTATTTTAAAATATTTTTCTATTTTAATAAATAATTAGATTTAACAAACAAAATTATTTTTAATTTTTACCATTTTATTATTATTACATTGGTTTTTTATTAGACCTCAGTAGCAAGCGACTGTGAATAAAACATTGAATAACATTGTAGATATAGAACGGTTGTGTATGAACATATTTAGGGTAACGCTTTACACGCTTTGCACACTGTTATACATAAGAAAATGTTAAAGTACAGCGTTTGCGCAGCATACGATTTTGTATGTGCACGCGAACGTTGGAATAGGAACATTGCTGTTTCAATTTCAATGATTGCATAAAAATTTGCATTCACTATACCACTATACAAAACAAGTAAGAAGGCTCTAGTCGGGAGAGCCCGAATAGAAGATACCCTGAACCCAGTTGCAATAAATATGTAAATTAAATTTATAATTGACTTTGGTATACTGACTTAACTTCAATCGATAAAATTAGATATCTCCGGTGTTTCTTAACCGATTTGGACGAATTTTTCAGAAAAGTTCTATCGTTACCCATTATTTCAACCCTCATTTTTACATTTTCCAAATTCGATATTTTATAGTTTTCGATATTATGTGTACATCGGAAACCAGAATAGTTGTCGATAATTTGAAGCAAACTTGTTCTGCTCATGGTGTAGGAGAACTTAAATACAAAATCAGAAGTCTCTAGCTTTTGTAGACTCTGAGATCCAAGCGTTCATACAGACGGACAGACGGACAGACAGACGGACAGACGGACATGGCTATATCGTCTCGGCTGTTGATGCTGATCAAGAATATATATACTCTATGGGGTCGGAGATGATTGCTTCTGCCTGTTACATACTTTTGCATAAAACCATTATACCCTTATTTACCCATTTTATGGGTTAAGGGTATTAAAACGTGCCTTTAGTTTCAGCATGAATGTTTTGCCGTTTGATTCCATTAATGCAGATGTCTTATACCCTGATTCCACTACAGCAAGATGCAAGTATGTAATTGGAACTCGTAGATGCCGCTTCTTTTTGTACAAAGGGAATCTTATTCAAATTTTCCCCGTTGGTTGGCTGCATTCCCAGTTGATTCGAAGCCGACTATGAAGTTTGTAGTCGCTACTTGGTTTAAATCAACAAGTATGAAGCTCTTATAGAGTCGTCATGACGCTAAATTCTGAATGCCAGTTAAATATAAAATCGTGGCGACACTTCTCTTTCAGAGCGCTGTTGTAGACTTTTTTTCTTTGCCAGCGCATTTCGTGCCCGATTTTCAAGCAACACTGCTTGCCGACTTTGCTACGCTTTTTTTTTCCCTCATAGCACTGCCAGCCAGCCATACTGTGTGTATGCTCCAGTAGCTAGCGATTTTGCAGCGCGCAGGCCCTTGTTTTTTGGGCTGATCGCCTGTTATCACATGCTTATGAGCGTGTGTATTCTTCATATGATCATATGCTATGCCTCGTTCCTTATCGTTTTGTGACCAGCTGTAAAGCAGCAATACACAAATGTGAATTCATATCAACATACATATACTTATGTATTTGTCGTAGAACTGCTCTTAAGTTACATGGACACGTCAGCGTTAAGAATACTGTTAGTGTTAAGTTACATAGACACGTCAGCGTTAAGAATACTGTTAGTTTTAAGTAACGTTTGAATAAATGAAGAATGAGACAACGAGAGTATGCATCAAGAATTGGTAGATACACAAAGGCGAGGTCCGAGAGAGATAGCTATCTGTACGGACTGAGTGTGGCGCGGATGTTCTAGAAAAAAGGCAGTGTGAACTGAGTGTCAGACGAGAACACAGGCTACTCACTTCGCTTTTGCAACGCTTGAAAATGTAAGAAAATACAATAAAGATGGAATATTCTTTTAGGTCTTACATCAGAAGTGGGATCGCCACAGCTACAGCATTCTGGAAACCTCTTGCAAATGTAAGAACAGCAAAATAAAAAGTTTTTAGAACAGCGGAGGGCAATGCAGACGCCAGCAGCAACAACAACTGCGCAAAAGACTTTTGTGACGCTGCCTACATTCAACCCCGATGTCGCTGATGCCGACACCGCAGCTTGGTGCAAAACGGCGAGCATTATTCTGGCGGAGAATCCTTTGGAGGGCAGTGCATTAGTGATGACGCTTAGCAAATCGTTAATTGGAAGCGCTTCACAATGGCTGTCACAAATCAGTTTCTTTGGAATGACGTGGCCCCCGTTTCAAGAACTATTCGTGCAACGATACGAAGGCACAGAGACGCCAGCCTCCATTTTATTCAATGTGTTAAACGGACGGCCGAATTCAAACGAGTGCTTGTCCGTATATTGTAGCCGCATAGTGACGTCATTAATGACGAAATGGTGCACTATGACTATTGAGGAGATGGCAGTATCGCTAGTGATGGCACATTCATCGCAAATCGACACCAGGCTTCAAAAAACTTCTCTATTCGAAATCAATAAAGACGCGCAGTGAATTGCAGCAACAATTAAAAGCATTCACGTTTGGAAAGCGTAGTGAAGGCCCTGGTCCCGATCATGGTCCGGAACCAAAGAGACAGAAGATGCAACCTCCATTCAAGTGTCATCATTGTAATGGGATGGGACACAAAATGCGTGATTGTCGCAAAAGGATTGCAGAAGAAAAGAGTGGATTAAAAGCAAAGCAGACATACGGCAGGACAGCGCCTGGGCAAGACCGATCAGGCGTGACGTGTTACAGGTGCAGCAGTGTAGGACACTTTGCTACAACTTGTACTAAGGGTGCAGCTCCAGCAAATGGCAATAACGAGAAGCGAGTCGACGACACAGGGAGCTATGTTTCAAAATGGTGAGACGTTCCAATTTTTCTTCGACTCTGGCGCGGAGTGCTCAAAAATTAAGGAGAAATTAAGTAACACGATTGCCGGCAAACGATATCATAATATTGTCATATTAAGAGGCATAGGAGAAAATGTTGTCCAAAGCCCTTTGCAAATTTTGGCCAAAGTAAAAATATCTGAATTTCATTTGGAAATCCTTTTTCACGTTGTAAATGATTACTGTTTTAAACACGATATAATGATTGGCCGTGAAATATTGCATCTTGATTTCGGCACAACTATCGATTCTGAAAAGTTAAATTTGTTTAAAACTAAAATAGTAAATGTTATTCATAATGAGACCACGGCTGAAATTATGTTCAAATTAATAAATGATAATGTTGAATTAAGTGAGCAATCATTAATAACCATACTGTAACAGTACTCTGATGACTTTATAAATGAAATACCGAAAAGGCGTGTCACCTCTGGTACGCTGGAAATACGATTGTTCGATATCAATAAGACTGTCCAACGACGCCCTTACAGACTCAGTGAAAATGAAAAACAGGTCGTAAGAGTAAAGATACAGCAGATGCTAGATGCTAAAGTAATACGTCCAAGTAGCTCTCCATTTGCCAGTCCAATGCTCTTAGTAAAAAAGAAAGACAGTAGCGAAAGGCATTGCATTGAGGCAAATATCCCTTGCCACTAATTTCAGACCAGATTGACAGACTGCGTGATGGAAAATATTTTTCAAGCTTAGATACGGCCAGTGAATCGATTGAAAGAACTGCATTTGTGACACCGGATGGGCAATATAAAGTCCTCGCAATGCCTTTTGGGCTGAAAAATGCCTCCTCAGTTTTTCAGCGAGCAATAATTCGGGCGTTAGGTGAACTAGCCTATTCCTATGCAACGTTTATAAAGATGACGTACTGATTGTTGCTTGAAAAGAGGATGCCCTTGATAGATTGAGAGTTGTGTTAAATGTTTTATCAAGTGCTGGATTTTCTTTTAATGTGAAGAAATGTGCTTTTCTTCAAACAGGAATTAAATATCTTGGTTATTTCGTTAAAAATGGAGAAATAAAACCAAACGCTAGAAAGATAGCAGCCCTGTCAGCACTACCGAAGCCAAGCTCAGTAACACAACTTAGGCAGTTCATAGGACTTGCATCCTACTTTCGACAATTTGTGCCACGCTGCTCCGAGCAAATGAAGCCATTGTATAAGCTGACTGCTAAAAATAGTGATTTCGTTTGGAAAGAAGAGCATGAGCAGTTACGTAAAAAGATTACTTTGGCATTGACTAGTGACCCAATATTAATCATCTTTGACCCAGAACTTCCAATTGAACTCCACACAGACGCGAGTGCCATTGGTTATGGTGCAATGTTGGTGCACAGAGTTGATGGCAAGTGCAGGGTGGTGAAATATTACAGTAAGCGTACTACGGCAGCGGAGTCCAAATACCACTCCTACGAGTTGGAGACTTTAGCTGTGTACAATGCTGTCAAGCAGTTTCGCCATTACCTGCATAGTCGGAAATTTGTTGTGCACACAGATTGTAACTCATTATAGGCGAGCCGCACAAAAGTCGAATTAACGCCGAGAGTTCACTGTTGGTGGGCATTTTTTCATTCATTCAATTTTAACGTGGAGTATCGTAAGGGTATTCAAATGGGACATGTTGATTTCTTGTCCCGTAATTCAATCTCAAATAAATTCAGTTACACAAATAGTACGACGGAGGTGCGTGATGATTTAGCAGAAATTACGGACAATTGGCTGGTTGCTGGGCAACAGCGTAATAAAGACACTATTATTATTTTAGCACAGCTGAACGCAGGTGAGACGCAGGAGGATATAGCGAAAACACACGAGATTAGGAGTGGATTATTGCATCGCAAAATTCAGAGAAACGGTAAAACACGCTGTTTAGCAGTCATTCCTCGCGCTTTTAGATAGTTCCTGATCAACAATGTCCACGAAAGCATAATGCATCTTGGTTTTCAGAAAACATTAGTCAAAGCTTACGAGCAATACTGGTTTGAAAATATGTCAGCACTTTTGCCCTCATCAGGCAAAGTGCAAATAGAAATACATCCTATTCCAAAAATTAAAATTCCTTGGCATACTATTCATATAGATATCAGCAGCAAACTAAGTGGCAAGAATGACTTGAAAGAGTACGTCATCGTACAAATTGACGGATTTACTAAATTTACTTACCTTCATCAAACACTAAACTTAGATGCAGAAAATTGTATCAAAGCAGTAAGATCATGCATTTCGTTGTTTGGTGTACCCAGTCGAATAATAGCTGACCAAGGTAGAAGTTTTGCAGGTTGTAAATTCCGTGAGTTTTTTTTGACGAATAAAAAAGAGCTACACCTAATAGCCACAGAGTATGTTGACAGCTGTAGAGACAAGCGAGAGATCATGGCAGGGTGCATTAAGAGACGTGCAGCTTGCTATGAACTGCACAACTAATCGTGTAACTAAGTTTAGTCCACTAGAGCTATTAATTGGAAAAGAGGCTAGACCATTAGGCATGGTATGCGTAAATAAAGGGAGCGACGTTGATTTTGACGATGTAAGGACACGAGCCAAAGAAAATATGGACAAGAATGCAGTTTTTGAGAAAAATTGAGTTGATTAATTAGAGCAAAAATTGTAAGGCACAAGGTTGGTGATCATGTCTGGCTGAAATGCGAAGAGCGACACCAAACGAAACTAGATCAGAAGTTCAAAGGGCCGTTCGTGGTAATTGAGGTGTTGGAAGGTGATAGATACCTGTTTAAATCTATAAATAGCAAAAGAACATACAAGTATGCACATGAGTGTTTGCGAAGGATGCCGGAAAAAGACGTAGATTATACCTCAAGGATGACTTCGGTGAAAAAGACGTTGGTCATCGGGTAATCTCTGCCACCGAGGGTGCAGGGAATATCTTGCATGGGGGCTAGTCCAAGCAGCAATGTTCATGTCATGTCATGGTGCAGAATGCAATTTTTTGTGGCGGATGGTTGATCAAGTGATGGATCAAGGCACTGCAGGTGCACAGCGTCGCAGAGTGGCGGCAAGAGCCCGAGAACCATGTACAGATGAAATTGATAGCCAAACGGGCGAGTTTCGGTGGAAACTGACACTTGAAGAATTGCAAGACATGAGAAAGCTAAGTTGTATGTTCTGAGCGAAGTATGATGAATTGTCGAGCAAGATATGATGCCAAGCCTGATGTTTGTGGTTCGTTATGTACACGAGGACGTGTTAGTGTCAGGAAGGCCGTGTCGTAGAACTGCTGTTAAGTTACATGGAAACGTCAGCGTTAAGAATACTGTTAGTGTTAAGTTACATAGACACGTCAGCGTTAAGAATACTGTTAGTTAAGTACGTTTGAATAAATGAAGAATGAGACAACGAGAGTATGCATCAAGAATTGGTAGATACACAAAGGCGAGGTCCGAGAAAGATAGCTATCTGTACGGACTGAGTGTGGCGCGGATGTTCTAGAAAAAAGGCAGTGTGAACTGAGTGTCAGACGAGAACACAGGCTACTCACTTCGCTTTTGCAACGCTTGAAAATGTAAGAAAATACAATAAAGATGGAAAATATCAATATTCTTTTAGGTCTTACATCAGAAGTGGGATCGCCACAGCTACAGCATTCTGGAAACCTCTTGCAAATGTTAGAACAGCAAAATAAAAAGTTTTTAGAACAGCGGAAGGCAATGCAGACGCCAGCAGCAACAACAACTGCGCAAAAGACTTTTGTGACGCTGCCTACATTCAACCCCGATGTCGCTGATGCCGACGCCGCAGCTTGGTGCAAAACCGCGAGCATTATTCTGGCGGAGAATCCTTTGGAGGGCAGTGCATTAGTGATGACGCTTAGCAAATCGTTAATTGGAAGCGCTTCACAATGGCTGTCACAAATCAGTTTCTTTGGAATGACGTGGCCCCAGTTTCAAGAACTATTCGTGCAACGATACGAAGGCATAGAGACGCCAGCCTCCATTTTATTCAATGTGTTAAACGGACGGCCGAATGCAAACGAGTGCTTGTCCGTATATTGTAGCCGCATAGTGACGTCATTAATGACGAAATGGTGCACTATGACTATTGAGGAGATGGCAGTATCGCTAGTGATGGCACATTCATCGCAAATCGACACCAGGCTGCAAAAAACTTCTCTATACGAAATCAATAAAGACGCGCAGTGAATTGCAGCAACAATTAAAAGCATTCACGTTTGGAAGGCCCTGGTCCCGATCATGGTCCGGAACCAAAGAGACAGAAGATGCAACCTCCATTCAAGTGTCATCATTGTAATGGGATGGGACACAAAATGCGTGATTGTCGCAAAAGGATTGCAGAAGAAAAGAGTGGATTAAAAGCAAAGCAGACATACGGCAGGACAGCGCCTGGGCAAGACCGATCAGGCGTGACGTGTTACAGGTGCAGCAGTGTAGGACACTTTGCTACAACTTGTACTAAGGGTGCAGCTCCAGCAAATGGCAATAACGAGAAGCGAGTCAACGACACAGGGAGCTATGTTTCAAAATGGTGAGACGTTCCAATTTTTCTTCGACTCTGGCGCGGAGTTCTCAAAAATTAAGGAGAAATTAAGTAACACGATTGCCGGCAAACGATATCATAATATTGTCATATTAAGAGGCATAGGAGAAAATGTTGTCAAAAGCCCATTGCAAATTTTGGCCAAAGTAAAAATATCTGAATTTCATTTGGAAATCCTTTTTCACGTTGTAAATGATTACTGTTTTAAACACGATATAATGATTGGCCGTGAAATATTGCATCTTGATTTCGGCATAACTATCGATTCTGAAAAGTTAAATTTGTTTAAAACTAAAATAGTTAATGTTATTCATAATGAGACCACGGCTGAAAATATGTTCAAATCAATAAATGATAATGTTGAATTAAGTGAGCAATCATTAATAACCATACTGTAACAGTACTCTGATGACTTTATAAATGAAATACCGAAAAGGCGTGTCACCTCTGGTACGCTGGAAATACGATTGTTCGATATCAATAAGACTGTCCAACGACGCCCTTACAGACTCAGTGAGAATGAAAAACAGGTCGTAAGAGTAAAGATACAGCAGATGCTAGATGCTAAAGTAATACGTCCAAGTAGCTCTCCATTTGCCAGTCCAATGCTCTTAGTAAAAAAGAAAGACAGTAGCGATAGGCATTGCATTGAGGCAAATATCCCTTGCCACTAATTTCAGACCAGATTGACAGACTGCGTGATAGAAAGTATTTTTCAAGCTTAGATATGGCCAGTGGTTTTTATCAAGTACCGAATCAAGTACCGAATCGATTGAAAGAACTGCATTTGTGACACCGGATGGGCAATATAAAGTCCTCGCAATGCCTTTTGGGCTGAAAAATGCCTCCTCAGTTTTTCAGCGAGCAATAATTCGGGCGTTAGGTGAACTAGCCTATTCCTATGCAAAGTTTATATAGATGACGTACTGATTGTTGCTTGAAAAGAGGATGCCCTTGATAGATTGAGAGTTGTGTTAAATGTTTTATCAAGTGCTGGATTTTCTTTTAATGTGAAGAAATGTGCTTTTCTTCAAACAGGAATTAAATATCTTGGTTATTTCGTTAAAAATGGAGAAATAAAACCAAACGCTAGAAAGATAGCAGCCCTGTCAGCACTACCGAAGCCAAGCTCAGTAACACAACTTAGGCAGTTCATAGGACTTGCATCCTACTTTCGACAATTTGTGCCACGCTGCTCCGAGCAAATGAAGCCATTGTATAAGCTGACTGCTAAAAATAGTGATTTCGTTTGGAAAGAAGAGCATGAGCAGTTACGTAAAAAGATTACTTTGGCATTGACTAGTGACCCAATATTAATCATCTTTGACCCAGAACTTCCAATTGAACTCCACACAGACGCGAGTGCCATTGGTTATGGTGCAATGTTGGTGCACAGAGTTGATGGCAAGTGCAGGGTGGTGAAATATTACAGTAAGTGTACCACGGCAGCGGAGTCCAAATACCACTCCTACGAGTTGGAGACTTTAGCTGTGTACAATGCTGTCAAGCAGTTTCGCCATTACCTGCATAGTCGGAAATTTGTTGTGCACACAGATTGTAACTCATTATAGGCGAGCCGCACAAAAGTCGAATTAACGCCGAGAGTTCACTGTTGGTGGGCATTTTTGCATTCATTCAATTTTAACGTGGAGTATCGTAAGGGTATTCAAATGTGACATGTTGATTTCTTGTCCCGTAATTCAATCTCAAATAAATTCAGTTACACATATAGTACGACGGAGGTGCGTGTTGATTTAGCAGAAATTACGGACAATTGGCTGGTTGCTGGGCAACAGCGTAATAAAGACACTAGTATTATTTTAGCACAGCTGAACGCAGGTGAGATGCAGGAAGATATAGCGAAAACACACGAGATTAGGAGTGGATTATTGCATCGCAAAATTCAGAGAAACGGTAAAACACGCTGTTTAGCAGTCATTCCTCGCGCTTTTAGGTGGTTCCTGATCAACAATGTCCACGAAAGCATAATGCATCTTGGTTGTCAGAAAACATTAGTCAAAGTTTACGAGCAATACTGGTTTGAAAATATGTCAGCACTTCTGCCCTCATCAGGCAAAGTGCAAATAGAAATACATCCTATTCCAAAAATTAAAATTCCTTGGCATACTATTCATATAGATATCAGCAGCAAACTAAGTGGCAAGAATGACTTGAAAGAGTACGTCATCGTACAAATTGACGGATTTACTAAATTTACTTACCTTCATCACACACTAAACTTAGATGCAGAAAATTGTATCAAAGCAGTAAGATCATGCATTTCGTTGTTTGGTGTACCCAGTCGAATAATAGCTGACCAAGGTAGAAGTTTTGCAGGTTGTAAATTCCGTGAGTATTTTTTGACGAATAAAATAGAGCTACACCTAATAGCCACAGAGTATGTTGACAGCTGTAGAGACAAGCGAGAGATCATGGCAGGGTGCATTAAGAGACGTGCAGCTTGCTATGAACTGCACAACTAATCGTGTAACTAAGTTTAGTCCACTAGAGCTATTAATTGGAAAAGAGGCTAGACCATTAGGCATGGTATGCGTAAATAAAGGGAGCGACGTTGATTTTGACGATGTAAGGACACGAGCCAAAGAAAATATGGACAAGAATGCAGTTTTTGAGAAAAATTGAGTTGATTAATTAGAGCAAAAATTGTAAGGCACAAGGTTGGTGATCATGTCTGGCTGAAATGCGAAGAGCGACACCAAACGAAACTAGATCAGAAGTTCAAAGGGCCGTTCGTGGTAATTGAGGTGTTGGAAGGTGATAGATACCTGTTTAAATCTATAAATAGCAAAAGAACATACAAGTATGCACATGAGTGTTTGCGAAGGATGCCGGATGAGTGTGTTTCATCTGAGATAACTGAAGAGGATGGTTACGGTGAAAAAGACGTAGATTATACCTCAAGGATGACTTCGGTGAAAAAGACGTTGGTCATCGGGTAATCTCTGCCACCGAGGGTGCAGGGAATATCTTGCATGGGGGCTAGTCCAAGCAGCAATGTTCATGTCATGTCATGGTGCAGAATGCAATTTTTTGTGGCGGATGGTTGATCAAGTGATGGATCAAGGCACTGCAGGTGCACAGCGTCGCAGAGTGGCGGCAAGAGCCCGAGAACCATGTACAGATGTATTTGATAGCCAAATGGGCGAGTTTCGGTGGAAACTGACACTTGAAGAATTGCAAGACATGAGAAAGCTAAGTTGTATGTTCTGAGCGAAGTATGATGAATTGTCGAGCAAGATATGATGCCAAGCCTGATGTTTGTGGTTCGTTATGTACACGAGGACGTGTTAGTGTCAGGAAGGCCGTGTCGTAGAACTGCTGTTAAGTTACATGGAAACGTCAGCGTTAAGAATACTGTTAGTGTTAAGTTACATAGACACGTCAGCGTTAAGAATACTGTTAGTTTTAAGTAACGTTTGAATAAATGAAGAATGAGACAACGAGAGTATGCATCAAGAATTGGTAGATACACAAAGGCGAGGTCCGAGAGAGATAGCTATCTGCACGGACTGAGTGTGGCGCGGATGTTCTAGAAAAAAGGCAGTGTGAACTATGTGTCAGACGAGAACACAGGCTACTCACTTCGCTTTTGCAACGCTTGAAAATGTAAGAAAATACAATAAAGATGGAAAATATCAATATTCTTTTAGGTCTTACATCAGAAGTGGGATCGCCACAGCTACAGCATTCTGGAAACCTCTTGCAAATGTTAGAACAGCAAAATAAAAAGTTTTTAGAACAGCGGAAGGCAATGCAGACGCCAGCAGCAACAACAACTGCGCAAAAGACTTTTGTGACGCTGCCTACATTCAACGCCGATGTCGCTGATGCCGACGCCGCAGCTTGGTGCAAAACCGCGAGCATTATTCTGGCGGAGAATCCTTTGGAGGGCAGTGCATTAGTGATGACGCTTAGCAAATCGTTAATTGGAAGCGCTTCACAATGGCTGTCACAAATCAGTTTCTTTGGAATGACGTGGCCCCAGTTTCAAGAACTATTCGTGCAACGATACGAAGGCATAGAGACGCTAGCCTCCATTTTATTCAATGTGTTAAACGGACGGCCGAATGCAAACGAGTGCTTGTCGGTATATTGTAGCCGCATAGTGACGTCATTAATGACCAAATGGTGCACTATGACTATTGAGGAGATGGCAGTATCGCTAGTGATGGCACATTCATCGCAAATCGACACCAGGCTTCAAAAAACTTCTCTATACGAAATCAATAAAGACGCGCAGTGAATTGCAGCAACAATTAAAAGCATTCACGTTTGGAAAGCGTAGTGAAGGCCCTGGTCCCGATCATGGTCCGGAACCAAAGAGACAGAAGATGCAACCTCCATTCAAGTGTCATCATTGTAATGGGATGGGACACAAAATGCGTGATTGTCGCAAAAGGATTGCAGAAGAAAAGAGTGGATTAAAAGCAAAGCTCCAGCAAATGGCAATAACGAGAAGCGAGTCGACGACACAGGGAGCTATGTTTCAAAATGGTGAGACGTTCCAATTTTTCTTCGACTCCGGCGCGGAGTGCTCAATAATTAAGGAGAAATTAAGTAACACGATTGCCGGCAAACGATATCATAATATTGTCATATTAAGAGGCATAGGAGAAAATGTTGTCAAAAGCCCTTTGCAAATTTTGGCCAAAGTAAAAATATCTGAATTTCATTTGGAAATCCTTTTTCACGTTGTAAATGATTACTGTTTTAAACACGATATAATGATTGGCCGTGAAATATTGCATCTTGATTTCGGCATAACTATCGAATTTGAAAAGTTAAATTTGTTTGAAACTGAAATAGTTAATGTTATTCATAATGAGACCACGGCTGAAAATATGTTCAAATCAATAAATGATAATGTTGAATTAAGTGAGCAATCATTAATAACCATACTGTAACAGTACTCTGATGACTTTATAAATGAAATTCCGAAAAGGCGTGTCACCTCTGGTACGCTGGAAATACGATTGTTCGATATCAATAAGACTGTCCAACGACGCCCTTACAGACTCAGTGAGAATGAAAAACAGGTCGTAAGAGTAAAGATACAGCAGATGCTAGATGCTAAAGTAATACGTCCAAGTAGCTCTCCATTTGCCAGTCCAATGCTCTTAGTAAAAAAGAAAGACAGTAGCGATAAGCATTGCATTGAGGCAAATATCCCTTGCCACTAATTTCAGACCAGATTGACAGACTGCGTGATGGAAAATATTTTTCAAGCTTAGATACGGCCAGTGGTTTTTATCAAGTACCAATACAAACCGAATCGATTGAAAGAACTGCATTTGTGACACCGGATGGGCAATATAAAGTCCTCGCAATGCCTTTTGGGCTGAAAAATGCCTCCTCAGTTTTTCAGCGAGCAATAATTCGGGCGTTAGGTGAACTAGCCTATTCCTATGCAAAGTTTATATAGATGACGTACTGATTGTTGCTTGAAAAGAGGATGCCCTTGATAGATTGAGAGTTGTGTTAAATGTTTTATCAAGTGCTGGATTTTCTTTTAATGTGAAGAAATGTGCTTTTCTTCAAACAGGAATTAAATATCTTGGTTATTTCGTTAAAAATGGAGAAATAAAACCAAACGCTAGAAAGATAGCAGCCCTGTCAGCACTACCGAAGCCAAGCTCAGTAACACAACTTAGGCAGTTCATAGGACTTGCATCCTACTTTCGACAATTTGTGCCACGCTGCTCCGAGCAAATGAAGCCATTGTATAAGCTGACTGCTAAAAATAGTGATTTCGTTTGGAAAGAAGAGCATGAGCAGTTACGTAAAAAGATTACTTTGGCATTGACTAGTGACCCAATATTAATCATCTTTGACCCAGAACTTCCAATTGAACTCCACACAGACGCGAGTGCCATTGGTTATGGTGCAATGTTGGTGCACAGAGTTGATGGCAAGTGCAGGGTGGTGAAATATTACAGTAAGTGTATCACGGCAGCGGAGTCCAAATACCACTCCTACGAGTTGGAGACTTTAGCTGTGTACAATGCTGTCAAGCAGTTTCGCCATTACCTGCATAGTCGGAAATTTGTTGTGCACACAGATTGTAACTCATTATAGGCGAGCCGCACAAAAGTCGAATTAACGCCGAGAGTTCACTGTTGGTGGGCATTTTTGCATTCATTCAATTTTAACGTGGAGTATCGTAAGGGTATTCAAATGTGACATGTTGATTTCTTGTCCCGTAATTCAATCTCAAATAAATTCAGTTACACAAATAGTACGACGGAGGTGCGTGTTGATTTAACAGAAATTACGGACAATTGGCTGGTTGCTGGGCAACAGCGTAATAAAGACACTAGTATTATTTTAGCACAGCTGAACGCAGGTGAGATGCAGGAAGATATAGCGAAAACACACGAGATTAGGAGTGGATTATTGCATCGCAAAATTCAGAGAAACGGTAAAACACGCTGTTAAGCAGTCATTCCTCGCGCTTTTAGATGGTTCCTGATCAACAATGTCCACGAAAGCATAATGCATCTTGGTTGTCAGAAAACATTAGTCAAAGTTTACGAGCAATACTGGTTTGAAAATATGTCATCAGGCAAAGTGCAAATAGAAATACATCCTATTCCAAAAATTAAAATTGCTTGGCATACTATTCATATAGATATTAGCAGCAAACTAAGTGGCAAGAATGACTTGAAAGAGTACGTCATCGTACAAATTGACGGATTTACTAAATTTACTTACCTTCATCAAACACTAAACTTAGATGCAGAAAATTGTATCAAAGCAGTAAGATCATGCATTTCGTTGTTTGGTGTACCCAGTCGAATAATAGCTGACCAAGGTAGAAGTTTTGCAGGCTGTAAATTCCGTGAGTATTTTTTGACGAATACAATAGAGCTACACCTAATAGCCACAGAGTATGTTGACAGCTGTAGAGACAAGCGAGAGATCATGGCAGGGTGCATTAAGAGACGTGCAGCTTGCTATGAACTGCACAACTAATCGTGTAACTAAGTTTAGTCCACTAGAGCTATTAATTGGAAAAGAGGCTAGACCATTAGGCATGGTATGCGTAAATAAAGGGAGCGACGTTGATTTTGACGATGTAAGGACACGAGCCAAAGAAAATATGGACAAGAATGCAGTTTTTGAGAAAAATTGAGTTGATTAAGGTTGGTGATCATGTCTGGCTGAAATGCGAAGAGCGACACCAAACGAAACTAGATCAGAAGTTCAAAGGGCCGTTCGTGGTAATTGAGGTGTTGGAAGGTGATAGATACCTGTTTAAATCTATAAATAGCAAAAGAACATACAAGTATGCACATGAGTGTTTGCGAAGGATGTCGGATGAGTGTGTTTCATCTGAGATAACTGAAGAGGATGGTTACGGTAAAAAAGACGTAGATTATACCTCAAGGATGACTTCGGTGAAAAAGACGTTGGTCATCGGGTAATCTCTGCCACCGAGGGTGCAGGGAATATCTTGCATGGGCGGATGGTTGATCAAGTGATGGATCAAGGCACTGCAGGTGCACAGCGTCGCAGAGTGGCGGCAAGAGCCCGAGAACCATGTACAGATGAAATTGATAGCCAAATGGGCGAGTTTCGGTGGAAACTGACACTTGAAGAATTGCAAGACATGAGAAAGCTAAGTTGTATGTTCTGAGCGAAGTATGATGAATTGTCGAGCAAGATATGATGCCCCGCCTGATATTTGTGGTTCGTTATGTACACGAGGACGTGTTAGTGTCAGGAAGGCCGTGTCGTAGAACTGCTGTTAAGTTACATGGAAACGTCAGCGTTAAGAATACTGTTAGTGTTAAGTTACATAGACACGTCAGCGTTAAGAATACTGTTAGTTTTAAGTAACGTTTGAATAAATGAAGAATGAGACAACGAGAGTATGCATCAAGAATTGGCAGATACACAAAGGCGAGGTCCGAGAGAGATAGCTATCTGTACGGACTGAGTGTGGCGCGGATGTTCTAGAAAAAAGGCAGTGTGAACTGAGTGTCAGACGAGAACACAGGCTACTCACTTCGCTTTTGCAACGCTTGAAAATGTAAGAAAATACAATAAAGAAGGAAAATATCAATATTCTTTTAGTTCTTACATCAGAAGTGGGATCGCCACAGCTACAGCATTCTGGAAACCTCTTGCAAATGTTAGAACAGCAAAATAAAAAGTTTTTAGAACAGCGGAAGGCAATGCAGACGCCAGCAGCAACAACAACTGCGCAAAAGACTTTTGTGACGCTGCCTACATTCAACCCCGATGTCGCTGATGCCGACGCCGCAGCTTGGTGCAAAACCGCGAGCATTATTCTGGCGGAGAATCCTTTGGAGGGCAGTGCATTAGTGATGACGCTTAGCAAATCGTTAATTGGAAGCGCTTCACAATGGCTGTCACAAATCAGTTTCTTTGGAATGACGTGGCCCCAGTTTCAAGAACTATTCGTGCAACGATACGAAGGCATAGAGACGCCAGCCTCCATTTTATTCAATGTGTTAAGCGGACGGCCGAATGCAAACGAGTGCTTGTCCATATATTGTAGCCGCATAGTGACGTCATTAATGACGAAATGGTGCACTATGACTATTGAGGAGATGGCAGTATCGCTAGTGATGGCACATTCATCGCAAATCGACACCAGGCTTCAAAAAACTTCTCTATACGAAATCAATAAAGACGCGCAGTGAATTGCAGCAACAATTAAAAGCATTCACGTTTGGAAAGCGTAGTGAAGGCCCTGGTCCCGATCATGGTCCGGAACCAAAGAGACAGAAGATGCAACCTCCATTCAAGTGTCATCATTGTAATGGGATGGGACACAAAATGCGTGATTGTCGCAAAAGGATTGCAGAAGAAAAGAGTGGATTAAAAGCAAAGCAGACATACGGCAGGACAGCGCCTGGGCAAGACCGATCAGGCGTGACGTGTTACAGGTGCAGCAGTGTAGGACACTTTGCTACAACTTGTACTAAGGGTGCAGCTCCAGCAAATGGCAATAACGAGAAGCGAGTCGACGACACAGGGAGCTATGTTTCAAAATGGTGAGACGTTCCAATTTTTCTTCGACTCCGGCGCGGAGTGCTCAATAATTAAGGAGAAATTAAGTAACACGATTGCCGGCAAACGATATCATAATATTGTCATATTAAGAGGCATAGGAGAAAATGTTGTCAAAAGCCCTTTGCAAATTTTGGCCAAAGTAAAAATATATGAATTTCATTTGGAAATCCTTTTTCACGTTGTAAATGATTACTGTTTTAAACACGATATAATGATTGGCCGTGAAATATTGCATCTTGATTTCGGCATAATTATCGAATTTGAAAAGTTTAATTTGTTTGAAACTGAAATAGTTAATGTTATTCATAATGAGACCACGGCTGAAATTATGTTCAAATCAATAAATGATAATGTTGAATTAAGTGAGCAATCATTAATAACCATACTGTAACAGTACTCTGATGACTTTATAAATGAAATACCGAAAAGGCGTGTCACCTCTGGTACGCTGGAAATACGATTGTTCGATATCAATAAGACTGTCCAACGACGCCCTTACAGACTCAGTGAGAATGAAAAACAGGTCGTAAGAGTAAAGATACAGCAGATGCTAGATGCTAAAGTAATACGTCCAAGTAGCTCTCCATTTGCCAGTCCAATGCTCTTAGTAAAAAAGAAAGACAGTAGCGATAGGCATTGCATTGAGGCAAATATCCCTTGCCACTAATTTCAGACCAGATTGACAGACTGCGTGATGGAAAATATTTTTCAAGCTTAGATATGGCCAGTGGTTTTTATCAAGTACCAATACAAACCGAATCGATTGAAAGAACTGCATTTGTGACACCGGATGGGCAATATAAAGTCCTCGCAATGCCTTTTGGGCTGAAAAATGCCTCCTCAATTTTTCAGCGAGCAATAATTCGGGCGTTAGGTGAACTAGCCTATTCCTATGCAAAGTTTATATAGATGACGTACTGATTGTTGCTTGAAAAGAGGATGCCCTTGATAGATTGAGAGTTGTGTTAAATGTTTTATCAAGTGCTGGATTTTCTTTTAATTTGAAGAAATGTGCTTTTCTTCAAACAGGAATTAAATATCTTGGTTATTTCGTTAAAAATGGAGAAATAAAACCAAACGCTAGAAAGATAGCAGCCCTGTCAGCACTACCGAAGCCAAGCTCAGTAACACAACTTAGGCAGTTCATAGGACTTGCATCCTACTTTCGACAATTTGTGCCACGCTGCTCCGAGCAAATGAAGCCATTGTATAAGCTGACTGCTAAAAATAGTGATTTCGTTTGGAAAGAAGAGCATGAGCAGTTACGTAAAAAGATTACTTTGGCATTGACTAGTGACCCAATGTTAATCATCTTTGACCCAGAACTTCCAATTGAACTCCACACAGACGCGAGTGCCATTGGTTATGGTGCAATGTTGGTGCACAGAGTTGATGGCAAGTGCAGGGTGGTGGAATATTACAGTAAGTGTACCACGGCAGCGGAGTCCAAATACCACTCCTACGAGTTGGAGACTTTAGCTGTGTACAATGCTGTCAAGCAGTTTCGCCATTACCTGCATAGTCGGAAATTTGTTGTGCACACAGATTGTAAATCATTATAGGCGAGCCGCACAAAAGTCGAATTAACGCCGAGAGTTCACTGTTGGTGGGCATTTTTGCATTCATTCAATTTTAACGTGGAGTATCGTAAGGGTATTCAAATGGGACATGTTGATTTCTTGTCCCGTAATTCAATCTCAAATAAATTCAGTTACACAAATAGTACGACGGAGGTGCGTGTTGATTTAGCAGAAATTACGGACAATTGGCTGGTTGCTGGGCAACAGCGTAATAAAGACACTAGTATTATTTTAGCACAGCTGAACGCAGGTGAGATGCAGGAAGATATAGCGAAAACACACGAGATTAGGAGTGGATTATTGCATCGCAAAATTCAGAGAAACGGTAAAACACGCTGTTTAGCAGTCATTCCTCGCGCTTTTAGATGGTTCCTGATCAACAATGTCCACGAAAGCATAATGCATCTTGGTTGTCAGAAAACATTAGTCAAAGTTTACGAGCAATACTGGTTTGAAAATATGTCAGCACTTTTGCCCTCATCAGGCAAAGTGCAAATAGAAATACATCCTATTTCAAAAATCTAAAAATCAAACTAAGTGGCAAGAATGACTTAAAAGAGTACGTCATCGTACAAATTGACGGATTTACTAAATTTACTTACCTTCATCACACACTAAACTTAGATGCAGAAAATTGTATCAAAGCAGTAAGATCATGCATTTCGTTGTTTGGTGTACCCAGTCGAATAATAGCTGACCAAGGTAGAAGTTTTGCAGGCTGTAAATTCCGTGAGTATTTTTTGACGAATACAATAGAGCTACACCTAATAGCCACAGAGTATGTTGACAGCTGTAGAGACAAGCGAGAGATCATGGCAGGGTGCATTAAGAGACGTGCAGCTTGCTATGAACTGCACAACTAATCGTGTAACTAAGTTTAGTCCACTAGAGCTATTAATTGGAAAAGAGGCTAGACCATTAGGCATGGTATGCGTAAATAAAGGGAGCGACGTTGATTTTGACGATGTAAGGACACGAGCCAAAGAAAATATGGACAAGAATGCAGTTTTTGAGAAAAATTGAGTTGATTAAGGTTGGTGATCATGTCTGGCTGAAATGCGAAGAGCGACACCAAACGAAACTAGATCAGAAGTTCAAAGGGCCGTTCGTGGTAATTGAGGTGTTGGAAGGTGATAGATACCTGTTTAAATCTATAAATAGCAAAAGAACATACAAGTATGCACATGAGTGTTTGCGAAGGATGCCGGAAAAAGACGTAGATTATACCTCAAGGATGACTTCGGTGAAAAAGACGTTGGTCATCGGGTAATCTCTGCCACCGAGGGTGCAGGGAATATCTTGCATGGGGGCTAGTCCAAGCAGCAATGTTCATGTCATGTCATGGTGCAGAATGCAATTTTTTGTGGCGGATGGTTGATCAAGTGATGGATCAAGGCACTGCAGGTGCACAGCGTCGCAGAGTGGCGGCAAGAGCCCGAGAACCATGTACAGATGAAATTGATAGCCAAACGGGCGAGTTTCGGTGGAAACTGACACTTGAAGAATTGCAAGACACGAGAAAGCTAAGTTGTATGTTCTGAGCGAAGTATGATGAATTGTCGAGCAAGATATGATGCCAAGCCTGATGTTTGTGGTTCGTTATGTACACGAGGACGTGTTAGTGTCAGGAAGGCCGTGTCGTAGAACTGCTGTTAAGTTACATGGAAACGTCAGCGTTAAGAATACTGTTAGTGTTAAGTTACATAGACACGTCAGCGTTAAGAATACTGTTAGTTTTAAGTAACGTTTGAATAAATGAAGAATGAGACAACGAGAGTATGCATCAAGAATTGGTAGATACACAAAGGCGAGGTCCGAGAGAGATAGCTATCTGTACGGACTGAGTGTGGCGCGGATGTTCTAGAAAAAAGGCAGCGTGAACTGAGTGTCAGACGAGAACACAGGCTACTCACTTCGCTTTTGCAACGCTTGAAAATGTAAGAAAATACAATAAAGATGGAAAATATCAATATTCTTTTAGGTCTTACATCAGAAGTGGGATCGCCACAGCTACAGCATTCTGGAAACCTCTTGCAAATGTTAGAACAGCAAAATAAAAAGTTTTTAGAACAGCGGAAGGCAATGCAGACGCCAGCAGCAACAACAACTGCGCAAAAGACTTTTGTGACGCTGCCTACATTCAACGCCGATGTCGCTGATGCCGACGCCGCAGCTTGGTGCAAAACCGCGAGCATTATTCTGGCGGAGAATCCTTTGGAGGGCAGTGCATTTGTGATGACGCTTAGCAAATCGTTAATTGGAAGCGCTTCACAATGGCTGTCACAAATCAGTTTCTTTGGAATGACGTGGCCCCACTTTCAAGAACTATTCGTGCAACGATACGAAGGCATAGAGACGCTAGCCTCCATTTTATTCAATGTGTTAAACGGACGGCCGAATGCAAACGAGTGCTTGTCGGTATATTGTAGCCGCATAGTGACGTCATTAATGACGAAATGGTGCACTATGACTATTGAGGAGATGGCAGTATCGCTAGTGATGGCACATTCATCGCAAATCGACACCAGGCTTCAACAAACTTCTCTATACGAAATCAATAAAGACGCGCAGTGAATTGCAGCAACAATTAAAAGCATTCACGTTTGGAAAGCGTAGTGAAGGCCCTGGTCCCGATCATGGTCCGGAACCAAAGAGACAGAAGATGCAACCTCCATTCAAGTGTCATCATTGTAATGGGATGGGACACAAAATGCGTGATTGTCGCAAAAGGATTGCAGAAGAAAAGAGTGGATTAAAAGCAAAGCAGACATACGGCAGGACAGCGCCTGGGCAAGACCGATCAGGCGTGACGTGTTACAGGTGCAGCAGTGTAGGACACTTTGCTACAACTTGTACTAAGGGTGCAGCTCCAGCAAATGGCAATAACGAGAAGCGAGTCGACGACACAGGGAGCTATGTTTCAAAATGGTGAGACGTTCCAATTTTTCTTCGACTCTGGCGCGGAGTGCTCAAAAATTAAGGAGAAATTAAGTAACACGATTGCCGGCAAACGATATCATAATATTGTCATATTAAGAGGCATAGGAGAAAATGTTGTCAAAAGCCCTTTGCAAATTTTGGCCAAAGTAAAAATATCTGAATTTCATTTGGAAATCCTTTTTCACGTTGTAAATGATTACTGTTTTAAACACGATATAATGATTGGCCGTGAAATATTGCATCTTGATTTCGGCATAACTATCGATTCTGAAAAGTTAAATTTGTTTAAAACTAAAATAGTTAATGTTATTCATAATGAGACCACGGCTGAAAATATGTTCAAATCAATAAATGATAATGTTGAATTAAGTGAGCAATCATTAATAACCATACTGTAACAGTACTCTGATGACTTTATAAATGAAATACCGAAAAGGCGTGTCACCTCTGGTACGCTGGAAATACGATTGTTCGATATCAATAAGACTGTCCAACGACGCCCTTACAGACTCAGTGAGAATGAAAAACAGGTCGTAAGAGTAAAGATACAGCAGATGCTAGATGCTAAAGTAATACGTCCAAGTAGCTCTCCATTTGCCAGTCCAATGCTCTTAGTAAAAAAGAAAGACAGTAGCGATAGGCATTGCATTGAGGCAAATATCCCTTGCCACTAATTTCAGACCAGATTGACAGACTGCGTGATAGAAAGTATTTTTCAAGCTTAGATATGGCCAGTGGTTTTTATCAAGTACCGAATCAAGTACCGAATCGATTGAAAGAACTGCATTTGTGACACCGGATGGGCAATATAAAGTCCTCGCAATGCCTTTTGGGCTAAAAAATGCCTACTCAGTTTTTCAGCGAGCAATAATTCGGGCGTTAGGTGAACTAGCCTATTCCTATGCAAAGTTTATATAGATGACGTTCTGATTGTTGCTTGAAAAAATGATGCCCTTGATAGATTGAGAGTTGTGTTAAATGTTTTATCAAGTGCTGGATTTTCTTTTAATGTGAAGAAATGTGCTTTTCTTCAAACAGGAATTAAATATCTTGGTATTTCGTTAAAAATGGAGAAATAAAACCAAACGCTAGAAAGATAGCAGCCCTGTCAGCACTTCCGAAGCCAAGCTCAGTAACACAACTTAGGCAGTTCATAGGACTTGCATCCTACTTTCGACAATTTGTGCCACGCTGCTCCGAGCAAATGAAGCCATTGTATAAGCTGACTGCTAAAAATAGTGATTTCGTTTGGAAAGAAGAGCATGAGCAGTTACGTAAAAAGATTACTTTGGCATTGACTAGTGACCCAATATTAATCATCTTTGACCCAGAACTTCCAATTGAACTCCACACAGACGCGAGTGCCATTGGTTATGGTGCAATGTTGGTGCACAGAGTTGATGGCAAGTGCAGGGTGGTGGAATATTACAGTAAGTGTACCACGGCAGCGGAGTCCAAATACCACTCCTACGAGTTGGAGACTTTAGCTGTGTACAATGCTGTCAAGCAGTTTCGCCATTACCTGCATAGTCGGAAATTTGTTGTGCACACAGATTGTAACTCATTATAGGCGAGCCGCACAAAAGTCGAATTAACGCCGAGAGTTCACTGTTGGTGGGCATTTTTGCATTCATTCAATTTTAACGTGGAGTATCGTAAGGGTATTCAAATGGGACATGTTGATTTCTTGTCCCGTAATTCAATCTCAAATAAATTCAGTTACACACATAGTACGACGGAGGTGCGTGTTGATTTAACAGAAATTACGGACAATTGGCTGGTTGCTGGGCAACAGCGTAATAAAGACACTAGTATTATTTTAGCACAGCTGAACGCAGGTGAGATGCAGGAAGATATAGCGAAAACACACGAGATTAGGAGTGGATTATTGCATCGCAAAATTCAGAGAAACGGTAAAACACGCTGTTTAGCAGTCATTCCTCGCGCTTTTAGGTGGTTCCTGATCAACAATGTCCACGAAAGCATAATGCATCTTGGTTGTCAGAAAACATTAGTCAAAGCTTACGAGCAATACTGGTTTGAAAATATGTCAGCACTTCTGCCCTCATCAGGCAAAGTGCAAATAGAAATACATCCTATTCCAAAAATTAAAATTCCTTGGCATACTATTCATATAGATATCAGCAAACTAAGTGGCAAGAATGACTTGAAAGAGTACGTCATCGTACAAATTGACGGATTTACTAAATTTACTTACCTTCATCACACACTAAACTTAGATGCAGAAAATTGTATCAAAGCAGTAAGATCATGCATTTCGTTGTTTGGTGTACCCAGTCGAATAATAGCTGACCAAGGTAGAAGTTTTGCAGGTTGTAAATTCCGTGAGTATTTTTTGACGAATAAAATAGAGCTACACCTAATAGCCACAGAGTATGTTGACAGCTGTAGAGACAAGCGAAAGATCATGGCAGGGTGCATTAAGAGACGTGCAGCTTGCTATGAACTGCACAACTAATCGTGTAACTAAGTTTAGTCCACTAGAGCTATTAATTGGAAAAGAGGCTAGACCATTAGGCATGGTATGCGTAAATAAAGGGAGCGACGTTGATTTTGACGATGTAAGGACACGAGCCAAAGAAAATATGGACAAGAATGCAGTTTTTGAGAAAAATTGAGTTGATTAATTAGAGAAAAAATTGTAAAGCACAAGGTTGGTGATCATGTCTGGCTGAAATGCGAAGAGCGACACCAAACGAAACTAGATCAGAAGTTCAAAGGGCCGTTCGTGGTAATTGAGGTGTTGGAAGGTGATAGATACCTGTTTAAATCTATAAATAGCAAAAGAACATACAAGTATGCACATGAGTGTTTGCGAAGGATGCCGGATGAGTGTGTTTCATCTGAGATAACTGAAGAGGATGGTTACGGTGAAAAAGACGTAGATTATACCTCAAGGATGACTTCGGTGAAAAAGACGTTGGTCATCGGGTAATCTCTGCCACCGAGGGTGCAGGGAATATCTTGCATGGGGGCTAGTCCAAGCAGCAATGTTCATGTCATGTCATGGTGCAGAATGCAATTTTTGTGGCGGATGGTTGATCAAGTGATGGATCAAGGCACTGCAGGTGCACAGCGTCGCAGAGTGGCGGCAAGAGCCCGAGAACCATGTACAGATGAAATTGATAGCCAAATGGGCGAGTTTCGGTGGAAACTGACACTTGAAGAATTGCAAGACATGAGAAAGCTAAGTTGTATGTTCTGAGCGAAGTATGATGAATTGTCGAGCAAGATATGATGCCAAGCCTGATGTTTGTGGTTCGTTATGTACACGAGGACGTGTAGTGTCAGGAAGGCCGTGTCGTAGAACTGCTGTTAAGTTACATGGAAACGTCAGCGTTAAGAATACTGTTAGTGTTAAGTTACATAGACACGTCAGCGTTAAGAATACTGTTAGTTTTAAGTAACGTTTGAATAAATGAAGAATGAGACAACGAGAGTATGCATCAAGAATTGGTAGATACACAAAGGCGAGGTCCGAGAGAGATAGCTATCTGTACGGACTGAGTGTGGCGCGGATGTTCTAGAAAAAAGGCAGTGTGAACTGAGTGTCAGACGAGAACACAGGCTACTCACTTCGCTTTTGCAACGCTTGAAAATGTAAGAAAATACAATAAAGATGGAAAATATCAATATTCTTTTAGGTCTTACATCAGAAGTGGGATCGCCACAGCTACAGCATTCTGGAAACCTCTTGCAAATGTTAGAACAGCAAAATAAAAAGTTTTTAGAACAGCGGAAGGCAATGCAGACGCCAGCAGCAACAACAACTGCGCAAAAGACTTTTGTGACGCTGCCTACATTCAACGCCGATGTCGCTGATGCCGACGCCGCAGCTTGGTGCAAAACCGCGAGCATTATTCTGGCGGAGAATCCTTTGGAGGGCAGTGCATTAGTGATGACGCTTAGCAAATCGTTAATTGGAAGCGCTTCACAATGGCTGTCACAAATCAGTTTCTTTGGAATGACGTGGCCCCAGTTTCAAGAACTATTCGTGCAACGATACGAAGGCATAGAGACGCTAGCCTCCATTTTATTCAATGTGTTAAACGGACGGCCGAATGCAAACGAGTGCTTGTCGGTATATTGTAGCCGCATAGTGACGTCATTAATGACGAAATGGTGCACTATGACTATTGAGGAGATGGCAGTATCGCTAGTGATGGCACATTCATCGCAAATCGACACCAGGCTTCAAAAAACTTCTCTATACGAAATCAATAAAGACGCGCAGTGAATTGCAGCAACAATTAAAAGCATTCACGTTTGGAAAGCGTAGTGAAGGCCCTGGTCCCGATCATGGTCCGGAACCAAAGAGACAGAAGATGCAACCTCCATTCAAGTGTCATCATTGTAATGGGATGGGACACAAAATGCGTGATTGTCGCAAAGGTTGCAGAAGAAAGAGTGGATTAAAGCAAGCAGACATACGCAGGACGCGCCTGGCAAGACCGATCAGGCGTGACGTGTTACGGTGCAGCGTGTAGGACACTTTGCTACAACTGTACTAAGGTGCAGCTCCAGCAAATGGCAATAACGAGAAGCGAGTCGACGACACAGGGAGCTATGTTTCAAAATGGTGAGACGTTCCAATTTTTCTTCGACTCCGGCGCGGAGTGCTCAATAATTAAGGAGAAATTAAGTAACACGATTGCCGGCAAACGATATCATAATATTGTCATATTAAGAGGCATAGGAGAAAATGTTGTCAAAAGCCCTTTGCAAATTTTGGCCAAAGTAAAAATATCTGAATTTCATTTGGAAATCCTTTTTCACGTTGTAAATGATTACTGTTTTAAACACGATATAATGATTGGCCGTGAAATATTGCATCTTGATTTCGGCATAACTATCGATTCTGAAAAGTTAAATGTGTTTAAAACTGAAATAGTTAATGTTATTCATAATGAGACCACGGCTGAAATTATGTTCAAATCAATAAATGATAATGTTGAATTAAGTGAGCAATCATTAATAACCATACTGTAACAGTACTCTGATGACTTTATAAATGAAATACCGAAAAGGCGTGTCACCTCTGGTACGCTGGAAATACGATTGTTCGATATCAATAAGACTGTCCAACGACGCCCTTACAGACTCAGTGAGAATGAAAAACAGGTCGTAAGAGTAAAGATACAGCAGATGCTAGATGCTAAAGTAATACGTCCAAGTAGCTCTCCATTTGCCAGTCCAATGCTCTTAGTAAAAAAGAAAGACAGTAGCGAAAGGCATTGCATTGAGGCAAATATCCCTTGCCACTAATTTCAGACCAGATTGACAGACTGCGTGATGGAAAATATTTTTCAAGCTTAGATATGGCCAGTGGTTTTTATCAAGTACCGAATCAAGTACCGAATCGATTGAAAGAACTGCATTTGTGACACCGGATGGGCAATATAAAGTCCTCGCAATGCCTTTTGGGCTGAAAAATGCCTCCTCAGTTTTTCAGCGAGCAATAATTCGGGCGTTAGGTGAACTAGCCTATTCCTATGCAAAGTTTATATAGATGACGTACTGATTGTTGCTTGAAAAGAGGATGCCCTTGATAGATTGAGAGTTGTGTTAAATGTTTTATCAAGTGCTGGATTTTCTTTTAATGTGAAGAAATGTGCTTTTCTTCAAACAGGAATTAAATATCTTGGTAATTTCGTTAAAAATGGAGAAATAAAACCAAACGCTAGAAAGATAGCAGCCCTGTCAGCACTACCGAAGCCAAGCTCAGTAACACAACTTAGGCAGTTCATAGGACTTGCATCCTACTTTCGACAATTTGTGCCACGCTGCTCCGAGCAAATGAAGCCATTGTATAAGCTGACTGCTAAAAATAGTGATTTCGTTTGGAAAGAAGAGCATGAGCAGTTACGTAAAAAGATTACTTTGGCATTGACTAGTGACCCAATATTAATCATCTTTGACCCAGAACTTCCAATTGAACTCCACACAGACGCGAGTGCCATTGGTTATGGTGCAATGTTGGTGCACAGAGTTGATGGCAAGTGCAGGGTGGTGGAATATTACAGTAAGTGTACCACGGCAGCGGAGTCCAAATACCACTCCTACGAGTTGGAGACTTTAGCTGTGTACAATGCTGTCAAGCAGTTTCGCCATTACCTGCATAGTCGGAAATTTGTTGTGCACACAGATTGTAACTCATTATAGGCGAGCCGCACAAAAGTCGAATTAACGCCGAGAGTTCACTGTTGGTGGGCATTTTTGCATTCATTCAATTTTAACGTGGAGTATCGTAAGGGTATTCAAATGTGACATGTTGATTTCTTGTCCCGTAATTCAATCTCAAATAAATTCAGTTACACAAATAGTACGACGGAGGTGCGTGTTGATTTAACAGAAATTACGGACAATTGGCTGGTTGCTGGGCAACAGCGTAATAAAGACACTAGTATTATTTTAGCACAGCTGAACGCAGGTGAGATGCAGGAAGATATAGCGAAAACACACGAGATTAGGAGTGGATTATTGCATCGCAAAATTCAGAGAAACGGTAAAACACGCTGTTTAGCAGTCATTCCTCGCGCTTTTAGATGGTTCCTGATCAACAATGTCCACGAAAGCATAATGCATCTTGGTTGTCAGAAAACATTAGTCAAAGTTTACGAGCAATACTGGTTTGAAAATATGTCAGCATATTTGCCCTCATCAGGCAAAGTGCAAATAGAAATACATCCTATTCCAAAAATTAAAATTCCTTGGCATACTATTCATATAGATATTAGCAGCAAACTAAGTGGCAAGAATGACTTGAAAGAGTACGTCATCGTACAAATTGACGGATTTACTAAATTTACTTACCTTCATCACACACTAAACTTAGATGCAGAAAATTGTATCAAAGCAGTAAGATCATGCATTTCGTTGTTTGGTGTACCCAGTCGAATAATAGCTGACCAAGGTAGAAGTTTTGCAGGTTGTAAATTCCGTGAGTTTTTTTTTGACGAATACAATAGAGCTACACCTAATAGCCACAGAGTATGTTGACAGCTGTAGAGACAAGCGAGAGATCATGGCAGGGTGCATTAAGAGACGTGCAGCTTGCTATGAACTGCACAACTAATCGTGTAACTAAGTTTAGTCCACTAGAGCTATTAATTGGAAAAGAGGCTAGACCATTAGGCATGGTATGCGTAAATAAAGGGAGCGACGTTGATTTTGACGATGTAAGGACACGAGCCAAAGAAAATATGGACAAGAATGCAGTTTTTGAGAAAATTGAGTTGATTATTAGAGCAAAATTGTAAGCCAGGTGGTGATCATGTCTGGCTGAAATGCGAAGAGCGACACCAAACGAAACTAGATCAGAAGTTCAAAGGGCCGTTCGTGGTAATTGAGGTGTTGGAAGGTGATAGATACCTGTTTAAATCTATAAATAGCAAAAGAACATACAAGTATGCACATGAGTGTTTGCGAAGGATGCCGGATGAGTGTGTTTCATCTGAGATAACTGAAGAGGATGGTTACGGTGAAAAAGACGTAGATTATACCTCAAGGATGACTTCGGTGAAAAAGACGTTGGTCATCGGGTAATCTCTGCCACCGAGGGTGCAGGGAATATCTTGCATGGGGGCTAGTCCAAGCAGCAATGTTCATGTCATGTCATGGTGCAGAATGCAATTTTTTGTGGCGGATGGTTGATCAAGTGATGGATCAAGGCACTGCAGGTGCACAGCGTCGCAGAGTGGCGGCAAGAGCCCGAGAACCATGTACAGATGAAATTGATAGCCAAATGGGCGAGTTTCGGTGGAAACTGACACTTGAAGAATTGCAAGACATGAGAAAGCTAAGTTGTATGTTCTGAGCGAAGTATGATGAATTGTCGAGCAAGATATGATGCCAAGCCTGATGTTTGTGGTTCGTTATGTACACGAGGACGTGTTAGTGTCAGGAAGGCCGTGTCGTAGAACTGCTGTTAAGTTACATGGAAACGTCAGCGTTAAGAATACTGTTAGTGTTAAGTTACATAGACACGTCAGCGTTAAGAATACTGTTAGTTTTAAGTAACGTTTGAATAAATGAAGAATGAGACAACGAGAGTATGCATCAAGAATTGGTAGATACACAAAGGCGAGGTCCGAGAGAGATAGCTATCTGTACGGACTGAGTGTGGCG
Source organism: Scaptomyza flava (assembly GCA_030179655.1). Lineage (NCBI taxonomy): Eukaryota > Metazoa > Arthropoda > Insecta > Diptera > Drosophilidae > Scaptomyza > Scaptomyza flava. Next base: position 380,789 of record JARNME010000042.1, on the reverse strand, counting down.
CGGATGTTCTAGAAAAAAGGCAGTGTGAACTGAGTGTCAGACGAGAACACAGGCTACTCACTTCGCTTTTGCAACGCTTGAAAATGTAAGAAAATACAATAAAGATGGAAAATATCAATATTCTTTTAGGTCTTACATCAGAAGTGGGATCGCCACAGCTACAGCATTCTGGAAACCTCTTGCAAATGTTAGAACAGCAAAATAAAAAGTTTTTAGAACAGCGGAGGGCAATGCAGACGCCAGCAGCAACAACAACTGCGCAAAAGACTTTTGTGACGTTGCCTACATTCAACCCCGATGTCGCTGATGCCGACACCGCAGCTTGGTGCAAAACGGCGAGCATTATTCTGGCGGAGAATCCTTTGGAGGGCAGTGCATTAGTGATGACGCTTAGCAAATCGTTAATTGGAAGCGCTTCACAAAATAGTTTCTTTGGAATGACGTGGCCCCAGATTCAAGAACTATTCGTGCAACGATACGAAGGCATAGAGACGCCAGCCTCCATTTTATTCAATGTGTTAAACGGACGGCCGAATGCAAACGAGTGCTTGTCCATATATTGTAGCCGCATAGTGACGTCATTAATGACGAAATGGTGCACTGTGAATATTGAGGAGATGGCAGTATCGCTAGTGATGGCACATTCATCGCAAATCGACACCAGGCTTCAAAAAACTTCTCTATACGAAATCAATAAAGACGCGCAGTAAATTGCAGCAACAATTAAAAGCATTCAAGTTTGGAAAGCGTAGTGAAGGCCCTGGTCCCGATCATGGTCCGGAACCAAAGAGACAGAAGATGCAACCTCCATTCAAGTGTCATCATTGTAATGGGATGGGACACAAAATGCGTGATTGTCGCAAAAGGATTGCAGAAGAAAAGAGTGGATTAAAAGCAAAGCAGACATACGGCAGGACAGCGCCTGGGCAAGACCGATCAGGCGTGACGTGTTACAGGTGCAGCAGTGTAGGACACTTTGCTACAACTTGTACTAAGGGTGCAGCTCCAGCAAATGGCAATAACGAGAAGCGAGTCGACGACACAGGGAGCTATGTTTCAAAATGGTGAGACGTTCCAATTTTTCTTCGACTCCGGCGCGGAGTGCTCAATAATTAAGGAGAAATTAAGTAACACGATTGCCGGCAAACGATATCATAATATTGTCATATTAAGAGGCATAGGAGAAAATGTTGTCAAAAGCCCTTTGCAAATTTTGGCCAAAGTAAAAATATCTGAATTTCATTTGGAAATCCTTTTTCACGTTGTAAATGGTTACTGTTTTAAACACGATATAATGATTGGCCGTGAAATATTGCATCTTGATTTCGGCATAACTATCGATTCTGAAAAGTTAAATTTGTTTAAAACTGAAATAGTTAATGTTATTCATAATGAGACCACGGCTGAAATTATGTTCAAATCAATAAATGATAATGTTGAATTAAGTGAGCAATCATTAATAACCATACTGTAACAGTACTCTGATGACTTTATAAATGAAATACCGAAAAGGCGTGTCACCTCTGGTACGCTGGAAATACGATTGTTCGATATC